>CM022539.1:7620971-8030158 GCA_012273795.1 Dendrolimus punctatus
TTTATATCGATACTTGCCAAGTTCGTCATATAAATCTGCGAAGATGACCTCCCTCCCTCTGATAGTAGAATGACCGCCACTTTTGACTTAGACAAACAATAAGGATCATGCTAACTGCTGCTGAACCTAACAATATTTTATGAAAATTATTGACTATCTAGTATCATAAAAAAATTAATAAGCATATTAGAGTCGTTGCCGAAATTTTATTATTAAAGCACACATAATTTACTGGCGCACGCTTCCATCATTAACTTTTTCATGAACTAACCTCCAAAAAAATTGTTAAAAATAAAATCGTTAAAATTTTAATTTGTTTTACTGGTAACACCGATGACAAAAACAATGCACGATATATTATTTTCTTTTCTAATGCTATTTTAAATAACGCGATCAAAATTAAACAAACTTTCTTGTGAAAAATAACGTCACTTGCTTTATTATCATTTTCGGACGTGATACACAACTTTTAACAATACATTGCCTATTTGCCTGCTTCAGGTGTAAAAAAAATTCTAGCTGTACATTATTTGATTTAAGTTCTGTAACATGGATTTTCCCTAAAGGCCGCTTTAAAAAAAATAACGATAACTATGGAAAATAATAATGGTTGAACACGAAAAATTATAAGCCTAGCGACAAAAAACATTAAAATGATCACGATATGTAATGAGCAATGACAGTGACATTTGAATAGTAGCACAGATTACTATGATTATATATAGATAAAACTTACTTTTATTATTTTTGTTTTCTAGACAAAGAAATCAATGTAAACTTGTCCTTTATAACGTCATCGGAGAAATAATTTAAAAAAAAGTAACGCTTAAAATACAAAAATATTCAAATTAGTATCTTAAAATACCCTATTTTACGTAATAAAAATATAAAATCAGAGGGCAATTTTTTGTGAACAATCCCCATTGTGAACCAACTCAGTGCTAGAGATAATCACATGATCAAATGTATAGTTCACGAGTGTATAAAGGACACGCAGACAAGTTCAGCAGACAGGTAGACGGCCCACTTGAAGGAAAGCGGTTACCATCGCCTATGAACATTTACAATACCAAAAGTGCTACAAATGCGCTGCTAGTCTCTCAAGGGAGACTGGAACCTAGTCACTAATGCCAGAAAACAACTCAAAGTTGTTATGGCGACATACTTTAGACCAGGGGCGCAAGTTATCCAGTCGGGAAAATGCCCTACCACCTGGCTGTGGTTTGTTTTGTCGCCTTTTACGACAGGCCGCCCAGCCCCAGAGAACTGTATTCTTTCTCAGTTCCTGCACGGATAAAGTTATTTAATTGGCAATGTAATAATAGCTTTGTCTTACATTCAAATATGATATGAAATTATGGGTTTGATTTTATTGAAAATTTAACACGTATTGACTTAAACAAAATGCTGTTATTTTCGTTACGAATTTTTATTCTGACTAATGATACTCCGGACATCTAAGGTGACAACTCATAATTTTTACTTTTTTCGAGATATCGCATTGTAAAGCACTTCAAATTCTTATTTAGATTACACATTCCCATCAAATTTTATCCATATGGATGTACGGCCTGTAGTATCTAAGAAAAATGACTGCAACATTCAAAGATACACGGGCGGACACAGACCCTGAATGAGATATTAGCTGCATTTTTGACCAGTTTGGACCTCAGATCGTCCCAGTTCATAATAAGTATGTAAATTGCAACGGACAGTTGCATCATAAACTCTATTTGTTGCAAATTCAGTTAGTGCATGTCCTTCTGTAGATAATTTAGACCATCAACTAGATTAGCAAGAACTTTAGGGGCGTCATATGACGGCTATTTATATCTTACCTCTCTACCTATTTTTACACAGAATTTTTTTGTTATGAAGCTGGCAAATAAGCAGCCGCCCCCCCCTCCCCTTATGGAAAGTGATTACTGTTACCTAAAGACATATCCTATAGAAGGGATGAAACCAACACGCTGCCAGCCTTCGGGATGGGATAGAGGGGACGGGATATGGGATTGGAATAAGAAGATGGATAGAGAAGATGGGATATGGGGATATCATATTTAGAGACCAGCAGCGCCCGCAACTTCATCCGTGCCTGTTTTTAAATAACGTTAAAACCTCAGCTGGAAGCTTATCTTAGGCCTCCACACTGCGAAATAGAGGCGTTCTTTAGAAACGTGGCCTACATGAGCGAAGCGACTCAAGTAAGTGAACATGAAAGTCCAGCTACGACGAGTGGTGCGGTGGTAGAAAAAGGACGAAGGCACGTTTCTGAACATATTCTTCGGAGCACTCCACATTATAATATATATGCACTGTGGAAACACATTTTGGACATTCATAACAATAATAAAGGCGATGGTCCCATCAGAGCGACTTCTGATACATAGATAACTCTTTATTTACGGCTTTACGGCATACTTATGTACTAGTACTATATTCGTTAAAAAGCGATGTCTTCTAAACAACTCGTGGGAGGAATATTCACGATTCGGAGTGACGATGGTGTTACGAGTATACAAAATGATATATCCAAAACCATGAGAACTATGGAAGTAAATAGACCTAGGACCTAAAATAATTTGATAATATACTATGTTTATTTGTTTACCCTCCGTAACCTATCACCATACGACTTGAAGTAAATCTATTTCAGCTGAAGCAAGGCTCCCATAATTTTATAGGAAGTTTCAAAATATTGTTCATGGATAGTTATCAATAGTTCGCGCGATATTTTTTTGTATTGCAGCGAGCGCTATACATACATCTATACAAAATATCCGGAAGAATTTGCATCGCACCGCGGCTAATTTTTATTTTTTCTTAGTACCTACTGGGAATTCACACCGTGCGAGTTTTGATTAGCTTCTGTGGACACCTCCACAAGACTCCATGTGTTACAGAAGGGCTACAGGAAAATTCGCATGATTATTTTTGTAGTACGGACAAAATTTCCTAAGTGCATAATTATGATTTGATGTGTTTTTTTATAGAATTGTGGAAAAAAATTGCTCGATTATTTTTCGCGGTGCTGGCTAACAATATTATGCTACTACTATTCTAAAAATATTATGTTCTACTCGGATGTTGATCGGACAAAACCGCTTGTCGCTCTATTATAACCACTCGAAGTACTCGCCGACTCGGAAACTCGGAACAAAACAGTCTGTATGACGGTCACAACGCTTGACTCAGTAATAACTACGAGGCTGTACGGACCGCGCGCCTTTCTCTTACAAACCCGCGTAAATATTTACGCTTCGTTAAAAAACTTTTATAATATCACTCATAATCATATTTCCTTAATAAAAACTGGTGTTCGTGCTTCGTTTCAATAATGAACTGAGATTTATTGGTATAATAACTTTTTTCCTAGTTGTAGTGGACATTGGACATTAGGTACAATAACTTGCTGTTTGTTTTGATTAGTAAACGACGTGGTTAGAAGTCGATTTGCTGTCGGCCGGCACCCTATTTCAGGTATGTCTGATATATAATTCAGAAGGATGAAAAAATAATAAACAGTGTCGAAAAAATTACTATTTTGTATGAGATCGTAGAGGTAAATAAAAATACAAACTATATTAACTTTAAAACTATTTTGATAAATACGATATTCATTTTATGATTGTTATCTTTTACAACTTCGACTATGTATTACGCTTAAACTATTTTACGGGGTTAAAAAACAACCTCCTATGTTCATCTCTAATTACGCACTATTTAATTATCAAAACAAATAAAGATATTACGAAAACATTCATGAAAGTCATTTTCACGTTTATAATATATTACTTTGGATTTCTTTTTCCATGCGTTGGATTAAAATTTTATAATATATTCGAATACGAATATAATGCTAGACGAATGTTAATATCGTAGTAGAGCGCTCATAAAAAATGCACCTTAGAAATATTATATACTTACGTATGTGTATATACATTTACGAATTTAAAGTACCTATGTCAGTCGTTTTTACGCGAACAATAATAATGCTCTAAAGCTTTTAGCTCCTCTTTAAGTAATATTTTCATATAAACATTTATTTTTATCTACAAACAAAGTAACATTTCTTGTATCTTTGATATCGTTCCCAACTATATTATAATATTAATACACGAACCGTGGACTAAGGACTCAGGATTTTGTTTCTTTTTAAATCAGATTTTGGCGTACTTTCGTATTATAACCACTTCTGTGTTATGCAAAAACGCATAGCTACATAGTTATAAATTGAAACGAGAAAGCAACTGAAGCTGCGGTTTTATACCACAAATTGGAAAAGAGAAATATATTTTCTGTAAACAGGAATTCTAATATTGAGTTACGTCAAAACAAAGTAACGAGTTAACATAAACTGACGGACTCATAAACTGCATCAAAGTTCAGGATTACTTTGAAATGATTTTTTAAAATAAGTATGCAAACTTTTTAGATTAAATTATATAAATATGGAGAGACTGGCTCTTCGTCTCAAAAACAGGAAAATTTAAAAATGGAACTGCAGTAAAACACATGAATATAGCCGGGAAAAGAAAATTTACTCGTAGTATCAGATTTGCGTGTTATTTATAGCAAAGTTTTAAATTGATTCTCATTGATTTTTTATTCTTTTGTCAATTGAATTATTGTTACCAGCAGAATTGTTGGGTTAGTTTTTTAACTCATGGAGAGTTTTTGAACCATAATATGGATACTTCGTCCGAACAAGCGGCTCAAATTGTAGCATTGGTGCATGAGGGCTTGGATCAACGAACGATTGTAGAAATTTAAATTTAAACCAGTATACGGTTTCTAGAATATACAGAAGGTTTGTGGAGACAGGTTCTTACAGAAGGAGACGTAGTACAGGCAGGACTCGAGCAACCACCGGTCGTGATGACCGATTTATTGTTACAACTTCCCTGCGAAATCGTTTCCTCACGTCTGTTAACATCAAAACAGAGCTTAATGAAGTGCGTGGAGTAAACGTGAGTGCACGAACGAAATAAGAAGAAGGTTAAAGGAAGCGGATATCACCCCTTTTAGACCAGCAAATGGTCCAAAGTTGTCTGTAGCTCACAGACAAGCTCGCTTAAGATTTGCGCGTGATCACCTGAATTGGACAGAAGAGCAATGGACCTCCGTATTGTTCACGGACGAGTGTAGGACATGTTTATATGGTGCAGATGGTCGCAGAAGAGTCTATCGTCGACGTGGGGAGCGATATGCTCAAAATTGTATTAAGGAGCGTGTTCCTTTTGGAGGCGGTTCGTGAATGACATGGTCCGTCAAAACGGTAATAGAGGGGGTTTGACTGCACATCGCTACATAACAGAGTTCTTAGAAGATCACGTGGTGCCTTACATGGGATTCATAGGCGAAAATTTTACTTGAATGCAGGATAATGCCCGGCCGCACGCTGCTGCACAAGTTCGACAATATTGCGAAGAGGTTGGGATACGTACAATGAATTGGCCAGCACGCAGCCCGGATCTTAATCCCATTGAGCATGTTTGGGACAATTTAAAAAGAGCTGTATATGCGAGAAACCCTTTGCCCACGACAGTGGCAGCACTAAAAACAGCACTTTCAGAAGAATGGGACAATATTCCGCAAGATCTTTTAATAACCCTAATAAAATCTATGTGGAACCGATTAGAATCCGTAATAAGGACACGTGGAGGTAATGCACCTTATTAAAACATAAATAAACCCTTGCATACAGTTTGTGTCTATTGTTAAAACCAATTTTTTAATTAAACCAATTTTCCTTAAATTTCTGTTTTTTCTTCAAAAAAAGTCTTAAAGGTCCTTTCCAGTACACAAACTTAAACTTAAGGATATGACCCTACGCTGTTTTAAAGTTCACGAACCAATCTAGAGGTTTCAATTTAAATCTGTATAGAAAGTTTGCATACTTGGTTATAATATTTATTTCAAAGTCGTCTATTACTTTAATGCAGTTTATGAGTCCGTCAGTGTATATTAAAGAGCATACCTAAGGAGTTATATTTATTAACCTAAGAGTCAGGCTAACGGATAACCTGATGGTAAGTGCATTTGCAATACGTATTACATACGACACATTGTGCCGACCTCAAATAATTGGGAGAAGGTGAAGGAAAAGAGAGAAAGAGGCGTTATTAACGTGTTCTCGATATCGAAAGAGTTTTCATTTTCTTTTTTAACCGAATTTTAAAAAAGAGGAAGTTCTTAATTCGTCTGTAAATTTTATTTTACGTATGGCCTTGTATTATTTGTATCAAGTATTCTTTAATAATCAAGTTTTAGAATAATCTTCCATCAAATTCACCAGCCAAAACAGAACTCATTAAATAACTCCATATCCCAGCCTCAATCAATTTTTTCATACGATAGGTAAACGTTTACTACATTGCAAACGATGGTAATAAATAGTTACCATCGCCTATGGACATCTGCAACTTCTTTGCAAGTTATAGGTGTGACTGGACAAGACCACAATGCATGCAAAAGAATACCTGCGGTAACAAAACAACCCATAGCCAGGTGGTAGCGTCTGGATGGCTACCACCCCTAGTCTAGAGTATTACCGCCTTAACAACCTTGAGTTGCGTTCCGGCATCAGTGGTCAGGTTCCAGATTCTCCTTCAAGGCAGGAAATTGGGAGCACCTCTGGTATTGGTAATGTCCATAGGCGACGGTAACCACTTTCCATCACAGTTACAACAAAATTCATACTCAAAACAACGCTCGATATTATCAAGTGACAAATGACAATGGCATCTAACCTTCTTACGCGGCGTGCATTCTAATATACGTTTTCATTTGAGCAGGGTATAAATCACTGATATAGAGTCGCTAGTTTGTCGGTGTTCTATAAGATACACTTGCCTTACTTTTGTTGCGGAATTGCACGAATTAATTCCTCCGTCACCTTTTTACCACCGAACAAATAGACGCACGAGCTTACGCCCCTTATATTGAATGAAAATACCATCTAAACGTGTTATATAAAAGTGGAAGCATGGGGCTTAGTGAATAGGTACTGTTGAGGAGTGGAATTCTTTACCGTCGTCTGTTCTTTCTGAAATATACTCGTACAATTTAAGTGTGTTCAAGTCTAGCGTCAATAGAATCTTCTAGATAGGCGTGCGCCATCTTAGACTACATTACCACCTGACACTAGGTGCAATGTTGATCAAACCCGAACCTATATAATGTTAAAAACGATTATCATTTGAAGTGTCGATTTGCGCAAGAGTATTGTTCGATATCAAATGCTTAGAACTGCTAATGGACAAGTTGACATTAAAAATGATGCAGAAGTCTGCGCAACTTTTAATTTTGTATAAAAATCATCCATTAGTTGCTAAATAGTTTGTACAACTCGTTTCTTACCAGAAATTGTTATTAAACTACATAATTAGTTATTTTATTTGCTTTATTTCTTTTTAATTTTACTATAAATTTCAACTATAACACTTGGTCACAAAATTGTCACTTACCTCCTATTCAGTTCTGTTAATTCTGAAAACCACATAGTAGTAATCTTAGATCATATATACCTCAATGGTAGTAACTATCCGTATTTATATAACTACATTGTCAGATCCATTGTTTGTTTATTCTGTATATAATATTATATCACTATGACTACTACATTTTCAGTTTACGTAAATAAATGGTAGGAATATCCTCAACATTTAATGCCGAGAAAAATACATATTCCGTGATCTAAATTTATATATTTTCCCGTTAATACTTACCTACTCATATTACTATTTATTATGCCATGACTACTCAAGCAATCGTCATGAAATTATGTACAGTTTTAAGTCGTTAGGGATACAGAAAAAGACATAGAGTCACATAATTCCAAAAAAAAGTACTGTTCTCGCGGGATAGAATCAACTTTTAGATGATTGCCCAGCTTAACAGCTCGGACTACTGACACATACGACTATAATTGTTTACCACTATTTTAACAGGTGTGGGAAAAGAGGAAAGTGTAATCATACCTCGACGTCCAATAATCCTCACTGATTATAGAAAACCTATATAGATATTGGCTGTATGGAAGCCTAATTATTTTATAAAGCATTATTTATAAGTTTAAACACTGCTTTCTTATTTCATGACTTTAATTGCTAGGCAGACAGAACACTTGATGTAAAGCGATTATCATCGCCAATGGACATTTGTAACATTGAAGGGGCTACCAATGTGCTGCCACTCTCTAAAGGGAGACTGGAGCCTGGTCAGTAATTCTGGATAAAACTCAAGGTTGTTATGACGGTATGGCCGCGTTATGTTCTACTGTATGTAAGTTTCGATGGTGAAATGAATCATTACTTATTTTCCGTTCTTCGTCGGTTTATTCAAACAATTATGACGTTATCATCCAAACTAAGCAAATAGAAGGAGATCTCATTTAAACTTCAGTATAACCATACAAACAAGGTATATTCTTGGTTTGAACAGATTATTAATTGTAAACCACATCTTATATATAAAATTCTCGTGTCACAGTGTTAGTTACCAAACTGCTTCGAAACGGCTTGACTGATTCTCATGAAATTTTGTATGCTTATTGGGTAGGTCTGGGAATCGGCCAACATCTATTTTTCATCCCCCTAAATGTTAAGGGTAGTCCACCCCTAAATTTCTTTTCATTTTCTAGATTTGTTATTTATTTTTTAAGATACAATATTAAAAAATACATACAACCTTAAATTTTCAACCCTCTACGATCAAACCCTATTTTTTATTTGTTAATTATAAACTTTAATGCTGTCGGCATATCTATTGAAGCTATTCCGGGCAGGACGACGTCTGCCGGGACATTTAGTAATAGTATAATATTATGTGGTTCAGAATCATCACTTTAGTATTCACATTCTTCTAAGTCTTACCCTCACTGCTGTGGAACTTGTCTTCTTCTTCTTCTCCATCGATATCGGTTTTGAGCAGGATGGAGGGCCGAATTTATCGACACATCCAGTTGGTCAGCAGGTCAGCAACCTGACCAATTCACCTATTTGAAGATCTACCATGAGAGTTCTTATCTTCAACTATCCCCATGACAAGTCTCAACATTATCGGAGTTCTTGCTGGTTATATGGTACTTCGGTATCCGCTGGTGGCATACTGCTGCTAATCTCTGGTAATCTCTTTCAGATTACATTAACTTTTTCAAGATAAAATTATACCTAGTATGGTATTTGAGTGTTTTCTCTGATATGATATGTAATTTGTATTTATTTGCACATACACCTACTGAATTAAACATGGTTATATGTGTAGATTTTTTCTGTATTGATGAATAATAAAGAGATAGGTATAGTTATGCAAACCGGAATTAACCCACATGACAAGTAACAAGATAATATGTTCGTAAAAAGCCGAGTAAAAGTTCCAAAGAAACCAATTTGCTAAAAATATATTCGTTAATACTTATATGTGTATACAAATGAATCGTAGATATGCATGAACGCGCATTACTTGAGAACGACTTAACCGATTTTGATGAAATTTGTTTTGTGTATTTGAATCGGTCCCTGTCCCTGGATGGTTTATATTTACAATTGGACCCGGTAGGTGGCATTGAGGTCGGGTTCTAGAATCCTCCTAATCTCATGTAGCGATTTTGATGAAATTTGTTTTGTGTATTTGAATGGGTCCCCGGATGATCTAGAATTACACTTGAAACCGGTAGGTTGCACTGAGATCGGGTTCTACAATCCCCCTGATCACCTGGACCGATTTTGGTGATTTTGTTTTTGTGTGTTTGAGTGGGTTCCGGGATGGTTTAGATTCCTCCTAATCAGAAAATATGGCGGTATGAAGTTCGCCAGGATAGCTAGTACAATATTTTAAAGACAAATAATTTGAATTTTTAACATATGAAATAAGAAATTTGAAACAGTCCTTTGTACTTGATTTTGTTCCAAAATGTATGTTACGTCTTACTTATAGACGGCATGGGGCTTTGAAGAACAAGGCGAAAGTTCTCGTACCGGCAACGCACGTTTAATTCCTTTAACGAACAAACAAATGAACAAGTTATGGATGCTTGCTATGTTTAAAGTCCATTGATCCGGTTTCATCAGAAAATAGCTGTTTTCGTCATCTCCAAGTATGTGGTTAATCCGACGCTTTTACGTGCATGTTCTAGAATGGCAAACAAACTTAAATAAAAATTTAATTATAGAATGGAATATAGAGAGAATCGCGTGATCGAAAATATTTTTATTTAGACGATTCACTTCTCTCTTTCAATTTGGACGAATAAACAAAGGGTCCATCTAAACTAGAGTCATTCAATGTGGTTGAAAACTGGTATCCTTTCAATTCTGTGCCTTTCAACCAAATAGGTTCCATTTCGTTGATCTCTTTAATATCAACTATTAATTTATGTTTCGGTTTGGGTAAGAATAATGTTCTAGAAGGCTGATATTAGAACTGAAGTTGTCTTTGCTTTTTTATTTGTTGTTATTATATTGGGGTCACCGCTGTTTATTTCATTTTTAATCACAACAGAACTACTATGTAGTAAGGTAGTTAATACTCAAGTATTAAAGTGTGGTAGAGTAGGACTGATTTGTTATCTGGACCACAGATAACGTGTCAGTTCAAGAATCTACCAATGAAAGATATCTAGAAACTGATTGCTCAAAATGCACTTTTTAAACCAAATATAATTTATAATTGTTAAATGTCAAAGAAGCAAGTGAGGTGTGTAAGAATAAGCCTAAATGGCGCAAGGGACCTGACGTGAAGTTATGTATGTATGTATGTATGTATGTATGTATGTATGTTAAATGCCATGGACGTAGATACCCATAGTATTAATATAAAGCCCAGACGTTTTCTATGCTATGTATAATTCAACAAGTTGTAATGATTTTGTTGTCATGTTAAATAAATAAATGAAAATGTTAGGCATAAAACTAATAGGGTGGATTTAAAATATTGGCGTGACGTCATGAATGTTGATAGACGTGCTTATATAAGAGAAAAAGTAAGAAAGCGCAATCTAAACTTTATAAACGTTCCGAATACAACCGGGGTATTAATCCCAGTTGTGTTCATAGTTAGTCATAAATACTAAGATGACGATGAAATTAAAACAGGTTTTTTAATGAAATCTCATTTCGATGTTGTTAATAAAATATAACTACAACCGTAATACGTTTATATATGTGAGTGAACCTAAAACTTCACATAGTATGTGCTATAAAAGAATGCGTATAAGCAAATGTCGCTATGTTTGTCTTCCATATTTGTTCACAGTCACAGATACAATGATAACGCTAAATATTTAAAAATGTAAGATCACGGATTTTCTCATGTTCTTTACAGCCGCGGTACGAAAAGGTTCGTTTTCAAATTAATTCATTTAAAGTTCCGTGAGCACAGCGTGCCTTTTTGAACTAAGTCACAGAACAGACTATTCCAATAAATTTTAAAATTTAAAAGTTTAAAATTACCTAGATCAAAGTTGTTTCATTTTCTATCTTAACTAAAAAGGTTGTTTAGAGTTGTAAAAAACTTTTATTTGTTTTAATATTTAAAGTTAGTATAGTGATTATAACCTCGTTGTTTCTGACGGTTAAAACTATTGTTAATCTCAGAGTCTGTCATTGTCAATGTCAACATTGCAATTTCCTTTTTTCATGTTTCTATATTTAATAAATGTAACAAAACGTAACAGTTATTAAAATTTGGCGGTATTGTTTCATGTACTCGTGCAAGCACAAGTCGACTTTAAGGTGACGAACCTTTTTATAACGCGACTGTACAATTAAATTAACACACATTTTTTTTAAAGAATAACAAGTTTACGTATTTTTTGGCTCGATTTGAATGTATGGAACATCCAACAGGATGTGAAAAATTACAAATTTACCTTTCTACTGACACGTAAGTTGTATGGATTAATTTTATTTCTAATCAAAAATAATGCACAAACCCATCGCTTTATCTGCGTGTAACGGTAACTAACACTAACGTTATCCCAGATAGAGGAGACATTACAGGGTGACACAATTTTCACGACTGAGAGCTAATATCGAGTTAAATATTGACTTCATTATAAATTTATTAATACAGTGGAAGAACAAGTAGTTTTCGAGTAAAATGTCTGTCACATACAGATCGTCGGGACGGTCTTTGCCAAAATGGCTATGAAACTCTAGAATTGCATGTATAAATTTTAACCTCAATATTTGTTTATAACTAACGTCGCACCGTTCTTGATGTCAATTCTGCCATACCTAGACTAATAAACTTTTATAGTGATATTACTGATCTACATGCAAATTCATATTAGACATTTCGTCGAATTATTGCATCTCACATTGGTATATATTCTTATTATATATTATATTCTATATATATTCTTTTTTCTTTAAATTAATTATATTATATTTTTTTCAAACTACAAACTATCAGATTGCATGTAGTGCTTTCCTATAACTGATTACCTTTTTTTTCATGTCTTTTTTTATAAAAAATCCTTTGTGCAAGTAATTGACGGTAAAGCAAATAAATAAATAAACTTAAAAACCAGTTAGGATATAAAATCAAATTTCATGAATATACTGAATATTAATTAGTAATGTAATAGTAGACGTTAGGAGAACAGTTTGTGTGGTAGCAATATATATTTATATATGTGTCAAAATACAAAAGTTTTTATGCAAGAAACGAAGTAGGTAACTAGTTACATTAATGTAAAAACACAATAATACCAAATCGGGATTTTCATGTTTTTTTTATTGTTAGTTGAAGATATTTTATGAATTTGCCGCCATTTACTTTTGCCACGACTCTCTAACCAGACTCTTGGTGTAGGTTATGTCAACAAGTGGGTTGGTTCTTTTAGTGGTCTCGTCTGGCATTAAGTTGCTTTACTCACTTGTCTTCAAAACTCTATATTACTTTTAAATTTGACTATCTGCCTCCACTTCAACCTATTAGTGGCGTATGACGACCACCCACTCTTGTGGGTTTTTGTCAAATCGTCATATGCCTTTTCAGCACCTATTTATATCGCAGACACTAATAAATGGAATAATGTATCCTATAATAGAAAATGGAAGAAAAATATATATATAGTACTTCCATAAGTTTTCACAACTAATTCCCGCCATTAAAACTACGTTTTTTACGGTTTTAAGAGCGTAATTTTAATTGGTTTCTTTGACGTCTTTGTTTTACGTGATCACGGCTACTGAAAAGGGGCCAAAAAGTCGAAATAAACGTGAAATGTTTATTTTCGGGGTTGTGATAAAAACTCAAAGTTGTCAAAGAATCGATTTGGAAGAGGATAGATTTTAACACCTGGAGTAATTATTAATTTCAATTTAGACTTAGCTTATAAGACTTATAAGGCCATAAAATCCCAAAAATGTATAGTAACCAATATTGTATGATAAACTGTTTACATCTGGGCATAAAATTGACCAACAAACAAAACTTATATCTATCTGTAATATTATAAAATTCTAAAAATGACGTGTCTGTACATTGTGAAGTACCTACTATTTAAAAAAACTGGAATATCTTCTTCTTATATATATGAAAATGAATGTTTGTCTGTATGTCCTTTATAGAATCTTAAACTAAACATTTGATCATTTGATGATCTTTAGCAAAGTTTTTGTGCATGAGCCAAAGAAGGTTTCTGAGTTGGTTCACAATTGGACCCGATAGGTGGCGCTGCTGTCGTCGTATCGATTGTAGCTTTTCCGGGCAAAACGACGTCTGGCGGGACAGCTAGTATACTATATAAACGATGGAGAACACGATTTGTTCGGAAATCACGTAAAAGTTTTAAGCCCATTTTAATGCACTTTTCAGTAATCGACAGGTAATTTTTAGAATTAAGATCTGCGCTACATTTTACCTCCCGGGTTAAAACCCGCGGGAATTTTTCTGGGATTAATTTTAATTGGCCAGATAAAACAAACCGCATTCCAATGTGGTTTTTTCACTGATCTATAGCAAATTTTATGTAGTAAAATGTGTGATAATATTTATCCTGGGAATTTTCCCGGTAGCCGTTTGTAGTTGTTCGGGGTTTTTTTTATTGTAGGAGTTCAGCAGACAGGCAGACGGTTTACTTGACGCAAAGCGGTTACCATAGTCTATAGACATTTGCAACACCAAAGGTGCTGTTAAAATGCGCTTCTGCTCTCTTAAGGCAGGCTGCATCAGGTGCATAAAAATTAGCTTATTACAGCTACACACGCACGCTATACACATACGCGACACAGTTTTCACTAAAACAATAGCTTACAGTCTTTTTTAAATGCTGCCATACTTTGTGTCTCGGGAGTCCCGCGGGAATTTCAAGTCAAGCGTGAACGAAGTCACAGGCATATCCTAGTTTACTAAATAATAGTATAATGTATGATGCAGTTCGTGTTAATAAGACAATAATTTAGATATTGAAAATAAAAAACACATAAAATTAAATAAATGCCAGGTAAATCACTTACGTAAACTAATTCACTGCTTTTGATCGATTATGGAGTTGTTTTTTTGTTTTGGAGAAACTATATTCAACAATGAGCCGAGTCAGCTCACTTGGGAGAACTAATGACCGTTACTAATAACAAATTTTTAACTAAAGGTTGGTTATGTTGCATTCGCTGCAACTCGGTGGCTGTGGCACTCGCGTCTCTTTGCAGTAACATGAGTCTGAATGTTGTCAGAAGATATACACTTGTTACTAGCTACAGGACTCGAATTAAAATGCCGTTGGAATGACTATAGAATTTATTAGAACTATACAAACACGTATAACATAGGTACAAATATAACTAGACACTACTAGTGCAAACTGCACGATTCAATAACACACGCAAAGTCCGTCACTATATCACTCATCGAATTTACGTCTTGCTCGTATCGTAATCCTTGCTTGACTGCTTCACCCCTCCATTCGGGCATTGCTTTATACTAACTATACAATACAAAAATCGACCACGTTTACTGGAGTTTCCGAGAAACAGTAATCTGCACACCTGGCTAATTATTCCTGCGAACGGCCAACAAAGTCAAAAACAATAACAATAGGCTATTGTTTAATTGCAAATTTTAAACACGAAGTAAACAAAAGATCTCCGAATGCTGGAAGGGTACTAAACCAGGTGCGAATTTCTTTGTCGGTATGTAACACACTTATTAAGCTGTTGTTGCCTAATGGGCATGTAGTTATATAAATACATGGCTTATAGTAATTCTTATTCAATACCAATACAATAATAATATAAGGTTTGTTTTGATGTGCTCATTCGACCTCCTCTTTTGTTGTGAAGATAGAAAGTGGAAACTGTGGCTTATGGACATTTGCAATACCAGATGAATTACTTGCCAGGGTACTGTCTGCCTTTAAGGAATTTTATCACTTCTTTTTTTTAAATTCTATATCCTAGTGCCGCTAGATAACCTCAGCAAGAAGCACATTCTAACTAGTCCTGCCATAAGTTCTGTTACAAATGAAAATGAAGTACTGTAATATTATTAAAATTTATACATATTTATTAAAGTCTCAGCAAAAAATAAAAAGTATTCTGTTCGAAATGGCCACCTTTGGCTTTTATACAGTCCTTTAATTTTTAGACCACGAATCTATGGATTACGCACTGTTTCCAAGGGAAATTTCGCTACTGCTTGCTCCAAAGATTTTTTAAGATACTCAATGTCGCCGTGTCATTTAGAGCAGGCCATCTCCTCTAAAACTGACCATAATTTAAGTCTAAAGGGTTGAGGTCTGGGCTAGATAGGGGCCAGTCGGGCCGGCTCTTATAAAGTCCGGAACGTTGATTTCAAGCCAGGCTTGGGTAGTTCGGGCCTTGTGGCCAGATGCAGGGACCTGCTGGAAAGTGCACGGTATATTTTTAAAAAGCGTATAACGTACGTAACGTAGTTTTGTGACTCTTTGATAAGACACGCCCCACCAAACCGTCACTGACGTCTTCAATTGTGATTTTTTTTCCATTGGTAAAGGGGATATTTCTGTGCCTTTCAGCTAATTTTCATCAACAAGAGTGTAGTAGTGATGATGCATTACACCTTTAGAAAATAAAACCACGAGCCCCTTATTAGCAAAGGATCCAGTAAAAATATATCAGGGCCTTAAGTTATCTATGCAATATCTTACTTATACGTATTTATATATATATATATATATATATATATATATATATATATATATATATATATATATAATTTATATATAATAAATCTCTGTTTAGGGACTGATTCTTATCAGTCCCTAAACAATGAATATCTCTTTTGTACCTATGAGGAGCACAGATGTACGAAATTTGAATGATGAACGTAGGTTGTACCTAAGTATTCGACTAAAGAGGAGTTTATGGGTGAGATTTTAATAAGTTGCTGAGCAGTTTATTTAAATTGAAGAAACGATTATAAGTAAGGCCCTAGGTATATTGCACACACATAGCAAAGAGACAATCTTCTTCTCATTAATAAATAAATGCAATTTTGTCTGTGCCGTTTACATTGTCCGTAGATAATATGAAAATTGAAGCTACAAGATAAGTTTGCTCGACATGTTTGCATTTGCCGCATTATGTAGGTAAAATAGTCTTTTGACCTTAGTTCTAGCTAAAATAAGAATATTTAAAATATATTTGTAATAAACCGTTATGGTTTCGCACACGACATTTGTTCATTAAGAATAATATATATATATATATATATATATATATATATTGTTATGTGTACGTACATATTTTGTTGTTGTATGTGTTGAAGTTTGTCCCGGAATGGTCTTAATAAACGATTGGACCCAGTAGGTGGCGCCGGGATACTCCTAAGCGCTGGGCCTGATTTTGTTGAAATTCTTTGTTTGTTCAAGTGGATTTGAGAATAGTTTAGATTAACATTTGGTCACGATAGATGACGCTGGAATCGGGATCTAGATTTTTGTCTTATATATATATCTATTGCAAATCCACAGGTGTATAATTAATTCTTATTGCGTTGTTTATCTTTGCGTGAAATGCACCTTGACTATATTTTTTTATTTACGCAGTTGTTTAAGAGGTTTAAAAATATCCACTCGTCGCTATTTAAACAAAAGCTAATAAAACGAAGGTATAAAAATAGAGACAATTCTTTTTAAATTTAATACTCTGCTATTCTAAATAGTTTGTTCGCATACAATATATGAAACTCATCAACAAATATGTATTCCCAGTTGCGTTCAGAGCGTCCACTTCAGAGCTAGAGCTTTACAATTTTTTCTTTTTCACTTCGCGTGATCTTCAGTCTCTAATTATTATTTTTTATTTTTGAAGCCGGACAGAAGGCAGACCGCCTAGCCTATATGTAGTTTATCGACAGGATCCAGCTGAATAGCCGCAGTTTGCTGTTTCAGCGATGCCGGGGTTTGTGGGCTTTCAAGGAACGGATGATGACTCTATCGGATTAAGCCATAAAAGGCTAAATGAGCTAAGCTAAGCCAACAGTCAGAAGTGATAAAGTGGGAAAAGCTGTCTACTCCACCGGTGGGGCCGATTCTGGTCTATCTACCACTACCTCTTCGCAAAGTGTTATAGCTGGTTGAGAAGAAGCGGCGGAAAAATCTCTTCAGCAATATGCCTAAGCTAGTCTTGCGTGGTTATTTTATGTCTGTAACGAGTGAGTGTGATTGGTGGGTTCAGCGTTGTGTAGGTGGGCCGGGGCCTCTCCGGCATCTGTTCAGCCAAGCTGATGTTCTGAGCTCGGGGGGTTCATAATTGCGAGGAGTTGAGTGATTTTGCCTGGACAATAAGGACATTGCGAGGTCGACGTTGGCCCGTGGGAGCGTTTTGTATGGGTCTGTAATTAAACGTGTCCACAACCAGAGGATTCGTATTGCGTATTATATCGCTCAGTCCAAGAAATTAAGAGAGAGGGAGATAGAGTATACAAATTGTAACTGCAATATGCGTATAGAATCATTACAAAATATCAAACTAGCTTTATATTGTAAAATACGATAACGAGAAAAATTATCGGCGAAAACAAATCGAATTTTACACGGTTATAAAAGCGGTAGTAAAAGTACGTCATAATTGATTTTTAGTTTACAAGCTATGTGGTTGTTTCAGCATATGCCGTTGCGTAACGATAAGCATGGAACCCGTCACAATGGCATCGAGGGGGCTGTTATAAACACATCGTCCAACTGTTTACAAATTCTTATGTTGCTAACAATTTGAGCGTACATTACGATATGATTGTTCTAGTTTTTCAGAAATTCCTTTCGATAATATTTTTAAAATTAATTGAAGGCGGTAGTTACATAGGCATAGAAAAGGGCTCTGCTCAATATACAAAAACGTCTACCGCCCTAACAGTTGCTTTTCAATCAATCACCACGTAAAGTGCGTACAATGTTATTCGTCGTCGTCAGCCATTCGCAGTCCACTGTTGGACGTAGGCCTCTCCAAGGCGGCGCCACTCATTCCTGTCCTCCGATTTCCTCATCTAGCGCCTACCGCCGACCTTGCATAGGTCGTGGGTCCATCGGGCTGGAGGGCTTCCGACACTACGTTTACCAAGACACAGTTTCCACTCCAGGACTCGTCTGCTCCATCGGCCATCAAAATCAATGTTATACATACATACATACATACATACATACATACATACATAACTTCACGCCAGGTCCCTTGCGGGGTAGGCACGAACAACAGAGCGCCACACAGGCCCATTCTTACACACCTCACTTGCTTCTTTGACATTCATAGCTTTTGTCATGCACGCTCGTCTGTTCTTAAGGCTCCTAACATCACCTTCTGCTAACACATGATCAATTTGATCATGGAAGGTGTGTCGTGGCCTTCCGCGACTTCTGCATCCATCCACTTTTGCATTGTATATCTGTTTAGTCATTCTTTAATCATACATTCTTTCCACATGCCCGAACCACCGGAGCAGTCCTTTCAATGTTATTATTCTATATAATTGTTTTGTGCAGTTTGCTTTGATTTTCTACTTACTGTTATTTTACAAAGAGTATTAGAATCCTTTCTCATAGAGATATTGTAAGTTCATTCAATGAAAAAAACCTAACTTATGAACTTTAAAAAAAACATGCATACATACTTAGAGTAATAATACCTAGAGATAGTTTCCTACAAAATTACGCTCAGAGTTGAAGCACAAAACTAATCGATATGTAGGTGAGCGCCATGTAATTATTTATCCTCAGATGCACATAAAGACACAACGTTGCAACTAAATAGAGTATTTCTAAAAAGTAGGGAATTGGATCTATTGGAACTCGTGATACTGAGACTTTGTATTGCAGACTGACTAGACCATCACGTCAAGCGAATTAAGACTTAGGTCCCACTTAAGCGTCTTAATTGTATGCATTCATACGTATTTTGCGACTAAAATGGACAGTGGTTATATTTAGTATGAGTAGTATTTAATGAGGTAGTATGGAAACATGTATTTTATGCGAGTTTCATGTTCTACTTCCATCAAGGAAATTGTTATGTACAACTTACAATTACACTTTCCTTAGCTGTTAAGCATGAAAGAAGTATATAAGTATTCTTTTACTGTGCAATTACCGCGTTCGTAATACCGAAGTAAGGAAGAGAGTTGGTCTGAAAGAGAGTGTCGGGGTAAAGGTAAGGAAAGGAATGCTCCGGTGGTTCGGGCATGTAGAACGAATGTATGATGAAAGAATGACTAAACAGATATACAATGCAAAAGTGGATGGATGCAGAAGTCGCGGAAGGCCACGACACATCTTCCATGATCAAATTGATCGTGTACTAGCAGAAGGTGATGTCAGGAACTTTAAGAACAGACGAGCGCGCATGACAAGAACTATGAATGTCAAAGAAGCAAGTGAGGTGTGTAAGAATAAGCCTAAATGGCGCTCTGTTGTTCGTGCCTACCCCGAAAGGGACCTGGCGTGAAGTTATGTATGTATGCAATTAAGTAGACATAAATCTAGGTACTTTAGTGCGTCAGTATTTCATTGACATAAGTTCGAAACCTAATCGGGGAAAATAGTCCACATAATACTGCATTATATGACAAAACCGTGTTCGGCATGGCACCAAAAATACTGGTAGATATGTCCGCGAATTCGTCCACGTTTGACTTGAAACTCCGCCGGATTCCCGAGAAACCAGGAAACGCAACTACTTATATAGTTTTAGTAGAAAACTATGTCGGAACATGCTAGTTTTTATGCACCCGGACAACTAAACACCACTCTTGGGAAAATTCCCACAGGATTCCCGGGATAAGAAATATCATACATTTTATGAGATAAATGTTGCTGTCAATAACTAAAAAAAAATTGGTATTCGTTTTTTTTTAATCTGGCAATTTTAAATTATTCCCAGAAAATTCCCAGCATGAAATAGAGCACAGATTTTAGGTCTAATAATTTGCTGTTTATCAGCGAATACCGCATCGAAATCGATCCAGTGGGTTTCATGTGAGTTTCCAACAGACAGACAAGAGATTTAAACAAATATACTAACTCTTAGCTCTATTTACGGGACGAATACAATTTAAAATAAGAATTCCCGTAAGGGAATCAAAGTTACAATCACAATACAATAAAGTACCGAGCTCGATAAGTCTATCTCCAGACTGAATTATAGAGCAAAGAGTTAGGGAGTAGCTACCGCGTCTTCATAGACGTAATAGGAGACTTTATCCCAATGGACTGACCACCCAGAACTAAACAAGGAAAACGAAAGACCGAGGCATCTGGTGCAAATTTGAGACAGCTTACGTCATGCCGTCTAATGTGAATGAGTTTGACGGACTCTTTGTTTCAATGGTCTAAACCTTGGTCGGCCTAGCTCACCGGAACGTAGAAGCTCCACATTCCTGGGTGGTAAATTTCGTAAACGAATTTCGCCTTATCAGTTACAGGTTGGTTCATTGTGTATTACCCATAACGCAAGCATAACTTGCTTAGTTTTGCGATAATAAAATGATTGTGTTTCATCATCATCATCATCATCCAAGCGTTAAATCCCGGTTGCGTTCGGAGCGTTCGCTTCGACGCCCAGGGCCCGCTTTCATATTTTTCTTCTCCACTTCGCGCGGTCTACGATGACTGTGTTTGGCTGCCGATTTTAAAAAAATACTGACATTTGCAAAATGTCATATTGGCGCGTTGTAGTCACTAGTTTTCAAACCAATGATTTTGGTGACGCATCTAAGTGAGTAATAATTTGAAACGTGTATTCTTCGAGCTTGCCTCCGCATTTAATACTCAGCCGAATTTAAACCGGTTGTTTATGGCCGTTCTATTACTTTTTTAAAGTTTAATTTATTCCTTTATTATATAATTATTAATCATAGTTATGTCTATTTATGTAATAGATTAAAATGTTAACGCATTCACACATAACCGAGGAATATCCAGGATGTATCAAGGCCGTTTAGACGCATTGGCCCACGCTGTGTGGCGACAGCAGAAACTGTTTTATTATAAAAGAAAATAGTTAATTGTGTAATTATTTCATACGTAGACATGTATATACAATATAATTCCTAGGATCAGAAACAGCACGTCTGGGCGAAATCCCCACGGTGTTCTAAATACAATCTTAGTTTAAGAATAGATAGCCGTTTGCAAATCTGTCAATTTACAAAGATTAGATAGTCTGATCATCGATTATTATTACGACACAAGAGATACTATTGGTTGCCGTCGAACTTTTCACTCGTGCATGTGCAAGATTATCTATTGACATACATACCTACATATATAGCATATTCACTGAATATTTGTAGAAGCAGCGCGTGTATTGCCTACATTATATCATCTTAAGTAGCGTTTTTGTATATTCTCGAATTTTGTAGGCTCAAATTTTTCTACTGAATCATAGCGATGTTTGGAATAAAAAAATCTTTAGAGTTTTTGCACAAGTTTTGTGGTCACGGTCAAGTGATTGATTGTTGTAATATTTTTGTCAATCGAAAATCGTACTTGTTTGAACTGTTCTCCGTGTTACAGCACGTGTCAATGAAATAATTTTGAGTAACCGTTTTTATCAAGGTCTTAAAAAGGTTTAACGAGTAGATAGTTAAGGTGGAATTATCGAAAGCATTACTCCTTTTTATTTGAATTTAATTGTAGTTCAAGTCATTGTAGGTATAATCAAAATTATTTTAAAACCTGACTGTTTCTACTTTCAATAATTCTTCAGGATTAATAATAAAATTAATTGAAAGTAAAAGTAGACACATAAAAGGGCTTGCATAATAGAAACGTATCTAATATGCACATGGCACGCATTTGCAAATGGTGTCACATATTGGTGGTGAAATTTAGAACTAAGACTTTCGTCTAATTTGCTCTATATTTTTAAAGTGAGGCCAATGTGTTGATCAAAAGCGCTTCCAAGGGGGCTGAATTATATTCAGCTTATTTATTCTCGAAATGTGAAACTCCTTCATGAATTTTTTATATATTTTGTTTCACCTTAGTCTTTATTGGCAATTAGCATTTATTTATTTTTTAGTTGTGAGACTAAATATTTTACCGCACTGAAATTGGTGAGAGTTTGGTGTCAGTAGAAGCAAAGAATCCCGTGGAATTGATGACCGGCCTTTTTCTCCCCGGAAATACGATTACTGTGAAATTTTTGAACCATCACACTGAAAATACCACGTCATCAGATTAAAAACAGAGCATCAGATAAGAAATCTTCTTTCAATATTGTTAAAACGTAATTTAATTATATGTCTATTAAGTTTAATTCTTACTTATATAATATTATACATACATATATGTTTATTAATGAATAAAATATAATGTAAGTAAATGAATATCCTATAATATTTATGAATGCCACGGGGTGTCTGGAAGAGATCGCTTCTTAGGGATAAGACCGCCCATTATGCGCATTTAGTCAATTTTTAGGCTATTAGTTTTCTGTGTTCTCTGTAATGGTGTAAGTATAATTAAGTGTTATCTATATATCTAATTTGAATGCTACAATATTAATGAAGAAAAGTTTGCAAAAAAAAGTACTCTGTTTACTTTTTGATTTGTTTCGTGTGTAAGTATGCCATTATAGACCAGTTCCTATGTCTTACGGACCATTCAATTGCCTTACTAATCTATCGATTAGAATTTGACATAATTTCCATTACAATTAATGTCAAAAATCAAACGATGGTAGGGCAAGTGATTGAACAGTAACTTTTTTACAGATCAGTGTACACTATTAATATGTTATAACGTATCATAAAGTAAATAAAATTAAATTTTAGTTCACAGACGGTTACGATATAAACCGTCAAACTCTCGATACTGATAAAATCAGTTGATTAAACTGTCATATGATATTGCGACCTGCATGTCAAATGTCATTTAGATTTAAAGTAAATTTTCAGTTTTAATACAAACACTCGGTATATTTTTGTGAACGAATGATTTATGAGTAGGTAGCACGTGTTTTTTACTAATAAAAATATAATAATTACAATTCAAGATATGATATAATTTTTAAATTTTTCATAATTATTTATTATAGAGTATGCTAGCAGACCACTGCTAGTGGAAAACGTCCTAAGAAAGCAGCAAGCTACATTGCAAAGTTGAATGACACTGCTCATTAGGTGTGCAAAGTATGAAACAGACCTTATATCACAGATCAAAGATTATAATTAACAATCATTTCCATTATTATTAATTATTAAAATAAAATGCACCAGTGTTCAATCTTTCTATTAATCCACTGTAAATATGCTTACAGACAGAAATGTGTACAGTGGACGATGAAAGAATATACTCTTCAGGATTTTTTTTATTTGGACGGATCATCATGCCATGTATCGGCTTAGATTTTTTTCTAAATAATGGACCTTAAAATTTATGATAATGAGAGGTTCAGTTATTACACACATTATTTTCTTGCTTAATTTCCGACGGTTTCACTCAAAGACTACAATCAACAAACACAACGTAACAGTAACAAGCCCTAAGTTTGTAGTTTCCAAATGACCAGTCACCGTATCGTATGATTTTATACACGGAAGAACCTATGTTCCGAAACCCAATACATCATGCAACGTGCATTCATATCTTCTGTGGAAATAAAGGAATAGTCATTCGCGTGTGAAAGAATTACATACATTGCTTATATTTTGAATGTATCTGATTCTAAAATAAATGTTTTTAAAATAAAGATATTATATATTATGATATTAATGTGATTTAATAAGTGACTATATTTTTCTCGTTTTAACAGGTTATGTAATAAACCGATTTGAACTTAGTTTTTGTCCCAGAAATAAAGAAATACTGGTCAAGTGCTAATGCGTAATGGAACTCTTCATAATGAGTTTACTGACACACGTATTATGAAACAATGCGTTAAAGGTCAAGAACATATAGTGTTATTATTGTTAGTTTAAAAAGCCTTAAATGTACCTAAGTGTGACGATAATCAGCTCCGAAAGTTGAATCCAAGAGCAGAAAATATAGAAATACCTTAGTATAAAATATATTTTTTTATCATTTTATTAATGAATTTAATGTCCTCTTACATACTTTTTCTGTGAACACTGTGAGCATGTATACGTTAAGCCCCACATCTTCCTTCGTTCCTTAATTTAAGTAATTTAGTAAATTATTTAGTCGGAAAACAGTTCTGGCGGTGCCCGTGATGCCTAGTGTGTTAATTAAAAGTTTATGATCTGACTACTCCTATTCCCTATAGAAAAAGACAGGATACTCAAAATGTAACATTAATTATAACAAAGTACACATAGTTATATTATATTGTACATAATTATAATGTAAACATTATCATAATCGGCGTCTTTCTGTAATATGACTGTTATGTATAATGTTACGAGTGCGAGACTCGAATTACACTAACACAGGTACAAATATAACCGAACACAACAAGTCCAAACGTAATGCAGAAAGTCGTAATTCCATAAAACGCGCAATGTCCGTCATTAAAAGATTCCCGATTGTAATACACACATCTTACTTCGCTCGTGGTTATCACTTAACTGTCTTGTCCCTCAATCGGGGCACTGCTTTATACTGCACAGATGCAATATGTCTGCCTAACCGCTTGGACCGAATTTCCTAGAATCAGTTTGTAGTTTAAATCCTAAACATCTGGGTAATGAGTTGACCACAACGGCCATAAACGAGTACAATTTCGCCTCTTCTTTTCTGGTGCGCACTGCCGAAGATTGGAATAATTTGCCGGAGTCTGTTTTTCCTGACAAATACAATCTTGAAGCCTTCAAGTCACGAGTGAATAGGTATCTTCTAGGTAAGCGTACTCCATCACAGACTGCGTCATCACTCAACATCAGGTGAGACAGTGGTCAAACGCAAACCTATACTTCCATAAAAAAAAAACAATAAAACAATGGACTGATCTCTAGAATTATTAGTAAACGCATGCCAATTAATATATAAACAAAATAAGTCCAAATGCCGAAAGGTAATAAAATGTGTTTTAGAGGTATTCAGGTGTGAATTCGTTTTTGTCGGTGTCTAGGTCGTAACAATAACATATAAAATTATATAGGTTTATTCCTGACGGCTAAATTACAAAATCGACTATTGAACTATTTTGATATGTTACGAATAAAATAGGATTTAGTGTACGCAAAAATAATTTCTCACGACTCTGACGAAATGCGATAACGATCGTGAAATAAGATGCGAAACTTTTTATCGCTAACGTTTTGTCTTGTTCAGCTTTCGACCGTGAAAACAATCTATTGCAGTGTATATTAACCTAATAAAATTGTTATTTTTAATTTATTAAATATTTGCGACGTGGTTGCGTAATGGCTAGCGCACGCGTCCCAAACATAAAGGACGCGGGTACAATTGGAACGCATGCACCACTTAGACAGTTTTCTGACTTAATATCCATATTGCAACAATTACCACGTACTTAAGGTGAAGGAAAATATTGCGACGCAACCTGCACATTCAGATAACCGATGTGTCAAAGCTGCAAACCCGCCTTAGACAAGCGTGACGGATATACTGTCTGTTACCCTTATAACCGGAGGCCTGAGCCTACCAGTGGCGTATTTATGGGCTGTTATTATTATTATAAACATTTGCGTTTATGAATTAAAGGTAGAACAGAGTTTAGAATATTTTTTTATTGGCTGAAGCTTGCAAAGAAGCAGACGGCCTATCTAACAGAAAGTTGGTCTTTAGGATAGGAAAGGATAGGGGGGGGGGGCAGCATAGGGAGAGATGGGATGCAGAGGTGAGACAGTGAGAAATATAGGATATGAATCGATGGAGATGGGATAGCAGGAAGAGTAAACTGATTTACCACAACTCTCACTCATCTTAAAAAACACAATTATCTTAATGTTAAATGATAAATGCCGTTTCACGACGATGATCTGTGTAATCGTGTTATCACACCGGACCGGACGAGCCGGCTTTAAGAACTGTAATCAAGGTAGTGGCTCTATCAACTCAACACATTAAATAAATCGACGAAAATCTTATGACACAATATTATTTCAGCCGGAATATAGTAAAAGACAAATAAGCCTACTTACTATCTACACTTTGAGTATGCGATTCACTAGCAAAAAAGATCTTCGAGCCATAAATACGCGTTTTGCTTGCACGCTTATCACTTATATTTTATATCCGCTTAATAGTTTCTGATAAGTTTGCTCTTTATGAATGTCACCGGGAAACTTACGCAAGTAGTCACTCATATTCACAGATCAACGGTACAATGACTCCATTCAGCTATTTGTCAGTCCCGACACGGGGTCATTTAGAGACAATTGATTCATCGAGACAACATAATTTGAACGGCCTGTCATTTTCTATGCGCAAATCACTGGTTATTAAAGATGTATTCCATATGCAAATTTTTGTATAAATTTATAGGTTCCTGTTAAATTTGTCTCTGGCATTTAAATTTCAGAATTTATTAAATTACGCAAACATCCGCCAAAGTGATTATTATTAGCCAAATGTCTGCGGTTTAAGCTGTGGTCGTTTCGCTCACTAGTTTCACATTAACATTAGTATCGACCTTGCTTTGGTCTGGTTGTTACTGGGACCAACCACAAACAGAAAATTTAGATAGAGCAGTATCAAACAGACTTTCTATGACTTAAACCCTGATAAAACCTTGACATATCACTATAATGTTTGTATTCAAGAGCATCGAGTCAAAAGCAAAACGACTGATCTCCTTGGTATCGACATTATAATACGCACAAATAAAGTGCTAGTTTCGAAAACACGCGAAGCGCAATAGGGACGACAATTTTGTTTTATTAAATTTATATTATTAATTTCAGTTTTTATGATGTCCCTGTTACACCTGGGATAATAGCATGAAATCCTCAAGGACGTTGTCGTGGCTACAAGCCTTAATGATTCTGTGAAGTCATTACTTTTTGTAACAATTTTATAATACTGGCAGCTCGGTTTTTCACGATATGATAATTGAAGACAATCGAGTTGGTTGCGATTCGAACGTGTGGAAAAAATGGTGTTTTATTTTGTCTAGTCCCATTTTAATTTAAACATATATTTAGAAATCAGAAGTGAAAAATAATAATAAAAAGTAGAAATGTAAATAATTTAGCGATCAGGAGTGGAAAATTATAATAAAAAAGTTGGATCGTTAATAATTATTTAAGTTTTAAAACAAAACTAATATGATGACAAACAAACAAGGGAAATGCGTGCCAATACAATGTGGTGCTCCGTTTTATACTCCAAGTGTAGTGAAAGGTGGGCGGGGCGATGACGCTGCCGCCTTGCTCCAAAAAAGTCAACTACCGACATTATGGCTTAGTAAAAATGTCAACTACCGCCATTATGGCTTATAATATATTTAATTTTGCCTCGTTCGGGTCCATCACAATGATGTTAAACACTTTAGATAACTAATGTACATAATATATACAATTACACATTATGTATCTAATTATCAACAGCGCAATTTAACACTTTAACTAAGTCACATATGGATGCAGCAACTAATACTAACATCATGAAAGAATTATACTATTTTCCATGCTAACATTAACCCACATCTAGCATAGGCATTACAGTATGATTTCTTTTCTAGAATATGGATGGATACATTGCAATTATAAGACTAGTGTTTTGTTTATAACTTTCCCTCTACTTGCTTAGGTTACTTGCCGGTGGCCTGTATGCTGTTAATATGTTCAATTCACCTGTAGATACCTTGATCGAAACTACACACTTTACATCTTCTTAATATATATAAATCTCCTGTCACGATGTTTGTCCGCGATGGACTCCTAAACTACTCAACCGATTTTAATCAAATTTGCACACCGTGTGCAGTTTGATCCAACTTGAAAGATAGGATAGTTTTTATACCGTTGGAACCGGTAGGTGGCGCTGAGATCGGGTTCTAGAATCCTCTTAACAACGGGGAGCGATTTTGTTTTTGTGTGTTTGAGTGGGTCCCCGGATGGTTTAATTCCACAATTGGAACCGGTAGGTGGCGCTGGGATCGGGTCATATTTTTTCAGAGCAGGACAACGTCTGCTGGGGCCGCTAGTTTATATATATAAATATCAATTGCTGTCCGTTAGTCTCGCTAAAACTCGAGAACAGCTAGACTGCTTTGGCTAATTTTGGTTTTGAATTATTTATGGAAGTCCAGGGAAGGTTTAAAAGATGAGTAAATATGAAAAATGCTTGGAATATAGTAAAAACAACAATTTCACAATTTCGCTTTCCCTTAGAAACTATTCCTACCTGTCAAACATTTGATCTTCGTCCAGTCGTTTAGAAATCAATTAAATTTAAAAGTCGTTCAGAAATCAAATTAAATTTAGAAAGTGAAGGTATTTTTTAAAATTATTTTGTTATGAACGTCAAAAGTTTGATGTTCGTTCCGTTTAAGCTTTGACCACATTTTTTACTAGAGATGAAACTGCAACTATCATTCAGCTTTTTTATGTATTGATTCTGAGGCGGTACGAAATTTGCCGGGTCAGCTAGTACTTGATTAATTTTATCTCTAGATGGATGGAATGGATGGAAATGCCTTGATATGCGCAGGCGCGTACGCTACCTTGATGAGCGACGTTACTACTGGTATTAAAAGCAATATGCGCGTGTGTTCACCAAAAATATTGAGTTGGGAAAATCTTCTTACTTGCTTTGTACCTAAATCACCATAAAAATTAAAAATGTTAAACGTGTTTTAGTTGCGTCTTTACTATTTAGGTTTTTTTAAAATAAAAACTTATAACTTATTCTTAACATATACCTAATTAATTTTGTATCTGAAAAGTGATTGTCAGGCTCATAAAACAAAAAGTTCAACATTTTGGCATGTAACTATTCATTAATGTAATGTTAATGATGTAATTACTTCTAAATTCATTTAATATTATTGCATTGATCAAAGAAATCCGTTTTATCAGAGCAGGAACGGAGAATGAATACAATTTCTTGCAGCCGGGCGGCCTGTCGTAAGAGGCGACAAAACAACCCGTAGCCAGGTGGTAGGGTATCTGCCCGACTGGATGGCTACCACCCCTGATCTAGACTATATCGCCATAACAACCTTGAGTTGCGCTCCATCATTAGTGAGCCGGTTCCAGTCTCCCTTAAGAGAGCAGCAGTGCATTTTTAGCACCTTTGGTGTTGCAAATGTCCATAGGCGATGGTAACCGCTTTCCATCAAGTGGGCCGTCTGCCTGACTGCTGAACTCCCGCTATAAATAAAAAAAGAAAGAATATTTAAGATGCATGTTTTCATAGTAATTTCAAATTACCAGTACATAGACCATAAAATATATTTATTCTATTATTTACCATGCGCAATACAAGTATTATCGCGCACGAACAGAATAATTTGCAAATGAATGCTTGTCGCCTGCGCCGTGGCCTGTCTAAGCCACTCATTGCATTAACGAGCATGCGCACGCGCTTACCTGCATAGCTAGTAGATATTACTACAATATTTGGTTAGTAACCAATACACTGTATACCATGTGTTGGATGTTTGTTAATTATATAAAATTAATTTCAATGTAAAAATAGTATAGCAAATAAAATTGTTTAAATGCAAAAATTATCGCGACATAGGCAAACATGTACTAAGTACGAGTAGATGCTTACGCTCATAAGCATCCAAAAAAACAAAACTGAATATTTTGGAAACGTTGCCTTCTGACAGCGATTTAGGGGTATGTGTTCTAATATGAAACAATGAAGTAATTTAAAATAAACAGCTAGAAATACGTCTAAAATATCGTTAAACTCGTACTTCTTTTAAGGAATAATATTAACTTGAGTTACGTCAGCATGTAATATTTCAAATTCAAATTTCAATGTAATTAATATGGACTTTTTCATATAAGTATTATACAGACAAACTTAAAATAAACAAATACATAATAGTATTATGTATTTGTTATATACATTATACAATCTGTATAATACTTATATGAAAAATTCAATAAATAAATATATAGTACATTAATAGGGACTAAGAAATATGACAATTTATAAGGCATTATTGAGGCTTATGGATGAGATGATTTATACAGAATCGGGTAAGTGCACTATGTAGAGGTAACGAAATCCACCCTCAGTCATGTATGGCACGGACACCCCTAATCGGTAAGTTTTTGTGATTTCCCTATAATGGTTTTATGGGATACGTAGACCTGCTAAATTTGTAACATACATATAAAGTATAAAGCCAGGCCAGATATGACCAAGGCTTAACAATTAACTAAAGGCTTTTTATTTATTTTATTAAACTTCGGAATGCAGCGAATCCTAAAAGATGGTCCACTGCGCTGTTAAAATTAGATTCAGTAAAGAGTAGTTTGTATATTACGTTATTAACGGTTTCCTTGTTCGCAAATTCCAACTTATGACGTTTGTTTTTATAGCTTCTTACATTTTTCATTATTTATATCTATAATATTATAAAATCTAAAAGTGCCGTGTCTGTACATTGATGATACTAAAAAAAATCTGGAACACACTATATAAACGAGAAAGAGCACGATGCAATTTTTGTAGATATTATTTCGGTGCTGTATTCGCTAGTCGACAGCTAATTTTAAGACAAAAAATCTGTGTTTTTGTCTTGGGAATCCCGTGGGTTTTTTGGGCATAATTTAAAGTGACCAGAAAATTAAAATCTAATTCCAATGTAATTTTTCACTGATCTATATCACATTTTATGTAATAAAATATGGATATTTTTGTCTTGGGAATCGTGCGGGAATTTTCTCGGGATTAGTTAGAATTTGTTGGGGTGCATAAGAATTAGTTTATCCCGACATAATTTTCACTAAAACGATAGCTTACATTCTTTTTTAAACGCTACGATACGACTCTTTGTGCTCCAAGAATCCTGCGGGAAGTTAAAGTCGACGGTGGACGCAGTAGCGGGCATATCCTAGTATTTTATACAATTAAAATCTCTTTCAATAATTAATTAAAACATCACAATCCTCTTTATCCACAAGTATTGTTGGAAGACTTTCAAATATAGACAGAAATAAACAAACTAAGCGCACAAATTCGTAGCACGTGTTTTTATTTCACGAACTTAATTAATTAGTATGTCGTTGAGACAATTAACGACTGCGAATCAGTATAATCTATGGAGACAACTGGCGTGTTTAGGTATTGTTTTTAAATGTATTGAAATAGTCTATTCAGCCCTTATTAAACGGTTCGTGTCTGTCGTTTGAATTATAATTTATTATGTACTAGCGGTCCATGTTGTCCGGCTTTGAAAAAAATAAAAATTTAGAACCCGATTACTTAATTTATATACTAAATGCAACAGTAAACGCCATAATAGCTCCCTGCTTTCACTTCCTTCGAAAACCACTTTTTCAAAACAGTCTATTCTATATAGCGACTGAAATTTACAATAAACTACTACTGAAAATTAAGGAACTCAACAGCAAAGCTTTAAATGAAAATTAAGACAATTATTAATAAATAAAGCATATTATTAAGCATTATTTCTATAAATTGTATATTAATCTAGGCATGTTTCGTTTATTTGTCTTATTATGAATATTCATTAGATAGTTACATAGTTATTTGACGAAGGTTAAATAGTCTGCTGGATATTAATCCATAATGTAATGTACCTTTGTTTCAATTACACATTTTTTATTCTATATTTTTTTCTGAGAATTAAATAAGCGCTTTATTTCAAAGGTATTTCGCATTCATGAATGTACCAAATCTCGATATTCATTACGACACTGTAGTTTGTATTGTAATACTTGCAACAGCTTAGAAGGGTTTATGGTAATAAAAGAACAGCAGCTGGTCACATAGTTATAATCAAAGAACCTTACGGTTTTAACACGTATTAAACATTAACATTGACAGTCGTAGAGCATTTTTTGAATACCATCCCTCCAACAATTTTACAGTTTAAGAAACTTAGTATATTGGCACAACTGATAGCGGATTGAAGTCATTGATAAACTATTTTAATTAAAGTGTTATGAATGAAGAGATTTGGCTGAAACTCAATATATATATATATATATATATATATATATATATATATATATATATATATATATATATATATATATATATATATATATATATGTTTTCGATGCTGAGAATGAACATAGGATACTTTTTATCACAAAAAATGGGATAATTTCCGGGATAAAAATTTATTTGTCTTTCTGTTTGTTAAGCTTTTACCGAAGAACTAATGGGCCGATTTGGCTGAAATTCGGTACGTATGTAAATTAAATACCAAGGGTGGACAAGGGATACTTTTCATTTTGACCTTTTTGGTCATTTTGGCTATTTTAGCCTTTTAACTCATTTTGGCCATGTCGGTCACTTTGCCTTTTCGGTTATTTTGGCCATGTTGGTCATTTTGGCCGTTTTGGTCATTTTGACTATTTTGGCCTTTTTGGTCATTTCGGTCATCGTTGCCTTTTTGGTTATTTTGGCCTTTTTGATCATATTGGCCTTTTTGGTCATTTTGACCATGTCGGTCACTGTAGTCTTTTTGGTCATTTTGGCCTTTTTGGTCAAGTTTTGTAGTTTATGTTGTTTACAGATAGATGGGGGATGGTATAATTAGCGATATAAAATGAATCTTCCGTGGGCAAATACATAAAAAATTAATATAATATAACCTGTAGCGCTTGCTCTATAAACAAGAGACACGCAGTAGAGGCTAACCCACGGCACAGCCGCGACATAAATCCTAGTATTATATAAAGCATTGTTCTTAAAGTTTTACATATATAAAAAAAAACAAACCGAACGCAGTACAACATGAAAATAAAAAGGAATTGAATACCGTCGATATACAATTGAGAGATTTTGAATTATAATCTGTACACAACCAATATATTATAAAGGATAAATATTGTATCAAAATGATTGTAAATTATTAAAATATAATAAATTAAATTATAACATCATTATTCAATTAAGGAAATTGTTCATTGTATTGTTTAAAAATAAGCGAGTGCATAACAAATTAATTATTAACTTTAAACAGAATCATGACAAGAACAGCTATGCTACTAAATAACTGTAACAGTATCCTCAGAAGTCAGAATATTAACTGATTGCCGATATGCATAATGCTAAGATTATAATTAGGTTTATTTTCATTATCTAATTTATTTACGAGCTTTAAGTGATAATGTCACCATGTGAGCCCCAATAATTAGGTTTATGAATACTATATTATAGCCAGTAATATTTTTATTGATTCAGTTGTGACATAATTGAACAGTTCGTGGCTGAGTGGCCGCGTCGAGAGTCTGTCCATGAAACCATAGCAGGCCTCTGGCCGGTCGCTGGTGTTAATGAGATTTTAATTCCAATGCAAGTTAGTAGTACTTCTACATTCAGTCATACTGGCTCATATATGGCTGGTTATTATAATTGATGTTCGTTGAAAAATCGATGTAAGTATACTCGTTTTCTGATGGCCCTGTGGTGGAGCGTGTTAAACCTTTGCCGGTCGAGTTCACTAGAACTCAGGTGTGCAGGTGAACGCAGGTGGAACGCAATAAATAAATAAATCTTAAAATCACTATCATCTTTTTACAATCTGGGGCTAATAATATCAGCATATCCATCTTTTTTCGTAAATAAAGTTTCTGTTATTTACTCTGGTCTGGGTTTCTGGCATTGGCCTCAGAACTATTTATTACATTTTACCGGTAAGACGGTATAACCATCCTGTAATATGACCATAACATAGCATACTATGCACATAGTTACTATGGAGTATGCCTTTGCATTTCGACTTTATTTTATTTTATATGGCAACTTTTAAAACCGTATATTCAGAAAGCTATAAAATATAATAAACAATATGTAATTTTTAACCTTTAATACCTATTTTATGCCATGGTGCTTCACGTTTGCAATGTGAAATAGTACTTTGAACTATGATATAACGACTGTTAAATGTTACTTCCATTGCGAAAAACAGTACTGTGTCACGTAAAAAGTTTAACCCTATTGACATTTAAACTGAAGGTACGGCACGTGTAGTAAATAGCTCCAACTGTTAAAAGTGTCTTATGTAAGTTCGCTTTTGATATGAGAGGACAAACGGCAGTCGTAATAGCGAATATATAAGCCGCGCGCAGAAGATTTGCTGATGACTATTTACTATTATTGCATTGTATTACTTACTATTATTATAATAATATAATTCAACTGTATGTTGTTTAGTATATTTATTACGCGATTTCTCCGTCAATTGTGTATCGATTTTTTTTCGAAAGAGTATAACTTCTAGAGTGGTCCCATTGTCACCAAGTCAGGATCTGATGAGATCCCAGCGAAATGCAGAGCAACTTTTATTGAAGAGCTAGGTGCTCTACTCACTCGCCGAAAGGCAAACTTCTATACGCGTGCGAGTAGTAATATTTCTACAGATGCTTAATATATTATTTGTAAAGCTGTTGAAGTATTTTTGCAAAAAGTATAAAATCATTTCCTTTTTAACATAAGCAAAACCGACTGACTAAAAGGAAAAATAAACATTTTCTAAAACATCTTGAAGTCGTTGCCAAAAAAGCCATAAAAACAACAACAAAATTGCAAAATGCATCGACTTCAAGATGTTGTAGAAAATATACCTAGATATATTTTTGATTTCTAGTTTGCCGTCGGTTTTATTTTTGTTATTTTTTTTACAGTTTTGGGGAATTAACGTATTTTCATTGGAATGACTCGAATGATATGCACAACGTATATGTCGGTCGTAGCGTTTTTAACAGTCCAATATCTAACGCTTCAACCCCATTATATTATTATAGGCATTTAGGAATTTGAAACAACTATGAGCTATGAAATCCATAACCATATAAAGCAATTTTTTCTTTGAGCGAAGTACCCTATGACCTACGGTCAAATAGCACATGACTTTCAAATTAAGAGTCATGAGATCATTTTGTTTGCTCATACAACGGCTAACAAATGTAAAATAGAATATTTGTAAAGAATGAACAGGATGTAATACAATGCTTCTTAATGTAGGTATTTTAACAATGTCTAACAACTTTATATCAGAAGCTGTCATTATTTAGTGTTAATTCTAACACGACATTTAAAAATGCCTAATTTAAGAACTAGAATTTTGAGTTTTATTTAAATAATAGTAGTTATATATGTGCATGTCTTGTCGGGTCGCGAATATACTTGCCGGTCAAGGCCTATTTCCAGACAGCGCAGACAGTTGACAAATCTTACATAGCCTATAAGTAGACACATGTTGTTCACACTTATCGGGTGCCGGGCGCGACAAAAAATCGGTTGCTCTTATGGCTGAACATTTTACATGAAGCTGTTCAAATTTCCCTGACACCATTTTTTGTCGGTGCTGACAAGAAATGTTGGGTGTTTTGCCAGCTCTCTACGGCCGTAAAAAACTTATGTTGGATCTCGCCCGCCTATGAGTAAGTATGACGCTCTTCACATTTGTCGGATATCGGGCGCGGCAAAACTCTCTCCGCTCTCCCTTCTTCCGCCGGTCGCGCACACACATATCGCTGTTCCAGCTTCGATCGAGTCCTATAACCGACAAGTTTGAATAGAGGCTCCGACATCGACAAGTGGGAACAAACCCTTAGAGAGTTATTGTTGGACACTATTAAGTGATTTTGGAACTTTCTTGTTTCAATGACACTGATTCACCCACAGCAGAAGGTATTTTTATAGTTTTGTGGCAATATTGGTAAACCAGAACTTATATATCATTTTTTTGTATAAAGCAAGTGTTTAATCCATCAAAGTAGACAATGGGTAAAGATTGATTGCGTTAAAATGAGGTACAGTCAAATGACCGGCGCAATTTAATAGTTAATTAATTTATAGAAAATGGAATATATTGTTATTAAAAAACCACCGTTTCCTTTGCTTTGTGGTTTGATCCTTCACAGAATTGATCCTGACAGGCTACACTATGATTTAGTATAATAATACAGTATCTGATTATTTTTCAAATCGGCTGATTCTATTGCTGACAAGGGTAATATATTTTTCAAAAATCTAATGATACTACTTAAGTTTTCGTCAAAATCAGCCTAGAAACTGCTTTGAATGGTTTTTACTATTTCATATAGTAAAAACCATTTCATTAGGGTTTGGCTGTGAAAATCCACTTGAAAAATTCACCCGTATAACTTACACTACATAACAATAGCATAAAAAAAACATAAAAATATTGAAGTCAAGAAAAGTGCGTTGTTCAATTTTTTTTATATTAATATAATTATGTATTTGATATGATATAGTGAAATTTTAAAAAAACCAACTAAAACATTAAGTTTTGTACAGTACATATAACTGAAAGGTAAAGCACCGACTTTGGGTGTATAAATGGACATGTAGCCATTTAGGTAAGTAGTAAAAACATAACGATGTTCACTCTTAGTATATTAGGAATAAATGAATCTATTGTCACCTGTGATATTTAATATTTCAACGGTTCCCATTGCAATCGCGACATTTTCGAATAGGTGGAACAAAATGTTATGCTTCTCGATCGCAAAAGGTTAACAGGTTAACCTTATGCCATAATGAGTTGAACGATTACAAAACCATATAAATGTAGTAATATATAATCCTAGCTAAATTGATGCGAATGTGTTGTTTGTTTTTGACGTTTTCAGGTTTTAACCATACAAAAGAACGTCAAAATGTTTTGCATACACATCGTCAGGGGTATAAAAAGGCAACTGCATTCAGAAAAAAGAATTAATCTAACTACTGCCGAAAAGATGGCGCTTCAATCGCGTTTTGTTGACGTCACAGTTGCAATTCGCTAAAAAATACATCGTCGTTACTACCGCGATGACTACGTAATTTTAATGTATTGTTCTTATGGTTCTTTTGTATTCTTTTCTTCGTAGGCGGTGGCTTCAACGTTTTATGCGCGTTGATTTTGGTAATGTCGGAGTGACTATGTAAAAAATGACAAGTGTAGGGCGATCAGATATTAAATTATAATACTTCATAGCTTCGAGCGGTGAGGAACGTTCTGGTAATCTGAGGTCAACACAAAACAATAATTGTATTAAACTAACTACATTATAACTATATATTATTAATATATAGACATTTACACAAAATATATGTAAATTTAGTATGAATAAGAGTTAAGGGGTAATTGACGTGTAATAGCGTTCGGATCGTCCACAACACACATTGAAATTATGGGGTTAGTTTTCCTACTTTTTCTTCTCCACTTCGTATTACTTGTCGTGACTACTTGTAACTTTGTCGTGCGTGCAATTTAATAAATAACAACAAATAATAGATTGTTATACGAGATGTGAAAGTGTTCTATTTAGGCATGAGGTTTGGTGCACGAGCGTGGTGGTAGCGCCCGCTAGTAGTTTGAGTGCCTAACTAGTCATTTCACCCGAGGGTAATACGCTTTTTATTTCGAATATGAGGAAAGTAAATAAAAAAACTGATTACTTAAACAAACAACTACTTCTCTTATGAAATCAAACGTTTAATCTCCATGTCTAAATTTAATGAACTCATTTAATACGTCACATACTCGTACGTATAAATAATCAAACGTCAAATATTTTTTTGTCTGTGTCATTCTACCAGCCAGTATTATTTTTTGCTATGATAATTTCGCTCTTTATGTAAATTAAATAATAATTTAGTGAAAAGCAATTTGTAAGTATAAAATGATGTTACAAAACTGTTGATATTTTTTTATTACAATTTATGACTCGATCTAACAGTGGCTGTAAAAAAGTTGGGATATGGTTCGCATAGTAATTTTTTTTTTTTACAGCTGGGAAAATTGTTTCCCAGGGACGAAAAGCGCTGTTTGCATCCAGTTTTCAGAATATGAAAAAAAATATACCTTCTTATGGAAACACATCTTTTTAAATATCGAGACACATAAATAAGCTTTTAAAAACAAATTATATTTCATTTCCAAGGTCACAGAGAACGAAGAAACGTAGAAATATAAAAAGACAAATATCTAATCAATATTGTATTTGCTTAATAAATAGCCTGTAAGTCGGTGAGACTTATGGTTGTAGACTAAACATAATTTCGTACATGTCCGTATGATTTCATATTAACTTTCCATATTATTCTGGTATCTTACAAGCTATATTTTTATAACATTTAAGCGGCTTACTCAAATATTTTATCCTTTTATGTAAAATTATAAATATTTATAAATACGTTTACAAAATTTGCATAGTGCCGTTATTAAGTAATTTTGGACCAACCAAACCGGTATATTTTTTATCTTCAATGCCGTCACTTAAATTAATTTACTCTTACAAAACTATTTTTGCACTAATCTATTTGGAACTTCGAGAAACTGAATTCCTCTTGGGGCATGTTAATAATATCATATAGGGTGAGAAAATATTATAAATCTTCACGGTATGAGACATAATGTGGGTTTTTTTAATGGTATTTTATGTTTAAAAAAAATCACCAATTCATCTCTAAATTATTGACATAAAACAATTTTACTCCTTCGATTTAATTCAAAATAGGATTTAAAAAATCCCCATATTTATAAAAGAGACATATTTTGGTTTTAACGGATTTATTTTATGCACAATAAAATAATAATGCATCTGAAAAATGATGGTGTGTGTGGAGTCCCCGCTATCTATCGCCGGAAAAATCCTCAAGGATGGAGGCGTTGTTACAAGCCTTAAGATCTAGACAGCTCTTTTAAATCGCGTCTAATATATTTTACGTAATAGTTTCATTCTCGCAAACACGTTTACATTGCATCTTTGTTCTTTTAACGGTCGTATTTTTATCTAAACATGTTATATCATTTGATATTTAGTTTCAACTGTCTGAAAGAAAAGTTCTATGAAAGTCAAGGTCAGGGTATCTAAAGCGGTCGCTTTTGAAGAACGTACAGAATAATCGTCAGACAGGTGGTAGGACATTTACCAGGGGTGGATGGCTAACATCCCTGGTCCAAGGTAATATCGCCATATCAACCTTGAGTTGTGTTCCCGGCATTAGTGACCAGGTTCCAGTCTCCCTTAAGAAAGCAGTAGCGCATTTGTAGTACCTTTGGTGTTGCAAAGGTCCAAAAGGTAACCGCTTTCCATCATGTGGGCTTTCTGTCTGTCTACTGAACTCCTGCAATAAAAGAAACTACTAAATGAATTTGACACTTGCCTACATATACCAGTAGGTGAAAGCCATAGCGTAAAATTCCATTTTATTTTGATACTTGTGGCATTCGTAACAGGAATCTGTGAAAGTAGCTTCAAGTGTGTTAAAGTACAAAACGTCTTGATCCGAAAGAATGATTGAATGAATGGGTTACATATGATAAGTTTATAATACGCAGTGTAAAAACTTAAAATAACAGCGGCACATCACCTTGAACTGTCGCGTAATACGGCTTCCGTTTAGAGTCTAGACATATACTATGCTACAAATTACAGACAGGTAGTCCGCCTGTCTCCCTCGCCCGCGCATCTAACATCAGTGTAGTCATGACGGGAAATTGTTTATTGGTCAACTTGTTATTTATAACTATAGTCTTCCCCATAAAAACTTAAGTAGGTTTGATATCTATATAAACTTTTAGTGAAAAATCAACTAATGATGTAACCCGCTTATAAATCCGATGGGGGCTTAAGAGATGTTAGCGGATATACAGACAGACGCGGAAAGCGACTTTATTTTAACACTATGTAAAGAAAAAGATGTGATACTTCACTATGCTCATGTTTATTTTGGTCTATATAAATGTTAACAAGAATCTAGAAATCCTATTAGCGACAGAGACTGGCAACGGACAACGCGGCGTTTTGATGTCGCTTGTTAGAAAAATACTAGTAATAGTATTATTGTAACGATGCGTTTTGTTGGCGCTACCGTTTCATTTTAATAACTACGATGTATTTGACATCGTCATAGCAACGAATTTGACAAGGCAATTTTAATGCGTTTCAAAGAGTATATTGAATATATGCGTTTATTCTCATGGTTAGTTCGGTTAGTGTTACGGGGATTTTGTATTAAAAATGAATTTTGGCGCAGTGTAATTTTGAAGTGTGTAATCCAAAAGTAACTATTTTAGATTTGCAGCGGTGGCCTGCTCAGTTTGAAAAAACCGCACAGGTTTTTTAACCTCATACATGCTCCGGTCTGCTGCGAAATCATATCTTTAGAGGTAGACGACCTCGCCAGTGGACCGTACTGTGTATGCCAGCTATTACTATAGCAGGCTGGTACCTTTCGTATTGCTCGGGAGGAGTTTGGGCTCCCTAGAACGTTTCCTCTCAATTTCTGGAGTAAGAATACACACAATCCCGTCAAGACATATGGACGATACTAATTTTAGGCTAGTCTATTCACCTTAGGCAAATTGGCTGGTGTGCAAACTATTCTCTACAGCAATGTCAACAATAAAAAAACTGCCATTTTCTTTGTATTTTTACTTTTCTTAGAGATTTTAGGGTTTATTTAGGGTTTTAACAAAACTTATATCTATTGCATTGATATTTCTTATTATTACTACATATTTATAACTTTGATAAAAGGAAATATTGAGGCCTCCTTCGAATTTTGTCGCTCTAACAATTTCTTACGACAAGCCAAATTTATTTGTATTTGTCGAAAAATTACCAAACTAATTAAATAAATAATATTCAAAATAAACCTCGAAAATGTTAATGTTTTCGACAATGATTGTGCGATAAGTATATATATGCAAAGGCAGTCACCGAGTAAACTATTATTTTTTAAGAAAATTTCGTCAAAAGATTTTAAAACGATCAAATACATAATTGCAATATGTAAACACGTATGAAACGTAAACTGTTTATTTCAACACGAGTGAATTACAGCAATACTCAGTGCATTGACACCGCTAGCCATATTCTATCACATTTTCATCTGGCTAATTTTGTAACCACCAAAGTAACATTATCTGAAGAATCAAACTATACCTGATTTTATAACTAAATAGACAAGGTTGGTCTGGTTGATTGTGATGCTTTGTTCTAAATGTATTTTTTTTAATACGGTAAATATTTTGTCGAATAAGTGTTGTATATGACAAATAACTTTCTTGTTTCTTTTGCTTAACCACTACATACTCATCATTATATTATATACAATTACAAAAACAGACCATACTTACAATATTTTCTGGGCAATACACTAGGTGGCCTTATCGCTCAAAGCGACCCTTCCAGGCAACCTAAATGAAAAAGAAATGAATCAGGCGATGTAAGTGGTGCAGGAAAATGGCAATAGATACTTAAATACTCAAACTAATTTAAGAAGTTAATATACACATATATACATATTAATAAAATAATAAATTTTGAAATACCTAAGTTATTATAACAAATGTGTCAGCATCATTATATTGTGTTAATCAGACATAGCTATTTATGAACAAATAGTGTTTTCTTAACAAATTTCTACACGTTGGTAAGGATTTGGCCTCTCTGACAATAAGAGGTAGCATATTCAAAAGTTTGACAACATGCACTGTAACAGAACTATCATAATAGGATGAAGTGTGTGCTGGCGTCATAAGTATTAGTTACGTATCGTGGTGCAAATTGTGGGCGTGGATAGGCGAAGGCATTTAAAAAAATAAAAATACGTATTAATATTGGTTTCTGACTTTCCCATTTCAATACGACATTCTAGGTGTACGCAGTAAGACATGGTCCACACACACGTAACATCATACATTAATAGATAAAACACTCTATTGTTCACCAAACCAATAAATTACAAAAATGCATATTTACAATAATTTCTTAAAAATCATAACCATTATCACTTACTATTTTTAATATTGCCACGTTAAAATATTACTATTTACTTATAATATTAAATTAGGTTCATCTTTATCATACGGATAAGTTTTGTAAAGAGCGCAAAAGTGTTACAATATTAATTAAGTTGCTTAGGTGTGTTTTAATATGAAGATTAAAGGTCATTAATAAATCTAGAAAATGTTTTTATATTTATACGAAATTAATCATTATAAAGGGTTACTTGTTCGGTTCTAGAGAAAGTATTTACAATTGTTATACTTGAGCCGTTATAAAAGGTTAATGTTACTTTCGAATACGTGGAACTATACGGAACATTGAAATTCTTAACAATCTATACTGTACTGAATTTTATTTTAAGATTTTTTTTAACGCCCGATCTTAAACTCCTCTTGTTTTGTAAATTTAATAAAAGAGAAATACAAAGGCGCGTGCGAAATTATATTATTAACAACAAAATTAATTATTTTGTTGATAACTTTTTACAGTCTAACTTCTATACAATGCAGATGCAAGTTCAGTTATTCTATTGGACTTACGATGTAGAGTGGTGGGTTTCATACGTCGTTTTTCTCGATATTTATGATTCCTCATGATATTTTGTATCAGCGTTAGGATGTGATAATAAAGTATTTGACAGATCTCACAATAAATCTGAAAACTAATAAATATAGTGCATTCAATATGTTTGAACACTAATTAATAAGTTGTTTGACTCTTAAGAGTTACTCTTTCCTACTATAATAATATTATAAACGTACGAATGTATGGATGTATGTTTGTTACTCTTATACGCAAAAACTACTGAATAGATTTTTTGATGAAACTTTACAATAATTTAGCTTACACATCAGAATAACACAGGCAATAATTTATATAGTGTGAATTATCCATCACCACGCGGGTGAGACCGCGGGGTATAGCTAGTGCCGTCATAAAGCAGTATCTACATTCATACAAAAACAAGGCTGTTACGTTTGGTGTGACGTTACAAAGTAATTCTGTTGATTTGACTATCATTATGTCTAGTTGTAGCAGTAACATGAATATAACTACGCAGATTTTAATGCTTGCCGGCGAGTATGTTAATATGTAGGTAAGTCTTTTTTATTTCAGTGAATTGAATCCTTTTGCGGACACCCCACTGCTTGGGGATTTGACAGTGGGACAGGATGGGACTCGCTGGCTTCTCCGCCGGCATACCCACTAAACGCCGGTGCTCCTCCCGTCGTTATATTACTATGCCAGGGCCATGGGTACCAGCTGTGGCCTACGCCGCAGTCCTGACTGACATGGGCTCGTTCATGTCTGCAAACGAGCCTCTCCTTGGGCCGGGAGACAAGGATAACTAAGCTACCACGATTTCTCTACGTCAGATGTGATCCATTGATTTTATAATATCTATTCGTAGGCCAAAGTCATATTAATTGCTTTCTATTATTTAAAGAAAAAGTTAAGTAATACTAAAAGGCTAGCTGGTATCGAACTTATCAGAGGAAATCGATCCGATTTTCTTAGTAAACGTAATAGCAATTAGCAATTTTCCGCGCTCTCTTTGCACTGATGACATGATTACAATGGTCAATCCACAACGCGTTTTGTTTAAATGCTAGGGCTACTGTAACTTTATTCATAATAGTAGATAGTTTTTAAAATATTTATTAAAATACAATTAATTAAAACTTAAGGTTCTTTTAGATAAGTGAAACATGCACTGCTTCTCTTTTTCGTTTTCGTTTTATCAGAGACCAGCCTAAAACGCTGGCTGCTGACCTTAGATCGTCATACTTATTATATATGTAATATCGAACACACTAATACTTATATGTGCAGGCTTCTTTAAGAAAATTAAAGAAGCCTACAAACTTACTCTAACTCAATATGAATAAGACCTTAAATCGTTCTTCTTCTTTGTTGGTGTTATGGCTTCAACACTTTCAGCGTTGCTATTTTCAATGTCTCAGTTGCTGAGAAAACTGTTAATCTTTAACACTAACGCAAATGAAGCCCGAGTATTACAAATCATTTTAAAACTACTAGGCCTGGGGATTCACGTATAAACTACTGTCAGAAAATCCTTATATTTAAATCTGCGCTATTTTTTATCCCGGGAATCCCACGAGAATTTTCTCGCGAGTGGTTCGACGTTGTTCGGGTGCATAAAAGTTAGCTTATTCCGACAGTTTTTACTAAAACGATAGATTACATTCATTTTTAAATAGTTTCGCACTTTGTGCCCCGGGAATCCCGCGACAGTTATAAGTCAAGCATGGACGAAGTCGCGTGCAAATCCTAGTTCGATTAAAAATATTTAAATTAAACATTCTTAATATATTGCAAAACACTACAGTCAGTGGTACATATTAGAAGTTCTAGTTGTTACAAATAATATTATTACTCTAATTTTATTATGACAGCCTAGAAATATTGACTAATGATTTTAAAATGTTGCAACATTGATTTAGACTGGCTAAACGCGTCTTTTTTAAAGCGGTAAAAAATAACGCTGTTAACGAATAGCCACATTAGTACGTACGATACCTATCTATCTATAACTTCATGCCAGGTTCCTTGCGGGGTAGGCACGAACAACAGACCGCCATTCAGGCTTATTCTTACACACCTCACTTGCTTCTTTGACATTCATAGCTCTTGTCATGCACACTCGTCTGCTCTTAAGGCTCCTGACATCACCTTCTGCTCGTACACGATCAATTTGATCATAGTAGGTGTGTCGTGGCCTTCCGCGACTTCTACGTACGTTACCAGTAATATTTAACGTCAATAACAATGTCGCATCCCAAATAACGCATTAAAGCCATCGCCATATCTTCTTATTTATTTATTGCTGAAGCACAGCAGACAGGCTGACGGCCCAACTGTGATGGGAAGTGGTTACTGTCGCCTATGGACGTTAGCAACACCAGACGTGCCAGACAGATGTGCTGGCGGCCCCGAGGGAAACTCGAACCTAGCTACTAATGCCGAAACGCAAAGTTGTTATCGCGGCATACTCTAGAGTAGGGGTGGTAACCATCCAGACGAGCAAATACCCTAGCACCTGGCTGTGGGTTGTTTTGTCGCCTCGTACGGCCGTCCGGCCTTAGGAATTACCATTCTTTTTCCGTTCCTGCACGGATATTTGCGTGAAACGGTCTATATCTGTAACGCCTGTGATGAAGCCGCACCTTTATTCTAATTAATCTGACTGCCTAGAAATATTGGCTAATCGTTTTAAAATGTTGCAACACTGATTTAGTTATACTAAGCATTTTGATTCGAGAGCTTTTGTAGCTAATTCTTTTGGCCGATGTGGCAACCTTGGTACGCTGTTGTCGACCAATACAAACCGGCTGTACAACTTTCGCGGCTCGTCCCAATAATACTAGTGAACTGTTACGTCAGTCACATCTGCTTGCTGTCACTTATTGCCCGTACGCAAAATAAAGGTAACAATGCAACACCACGGCCGGTAATAGTTCGTTGACAGATTGACCTCGTAACATATCTTTTATTGTTTGTTTATTGTACTAAGTATTTCTGGTTGTTATTAATGCTATCGTATTTTGAATACTACTGTTAAAAAATATTATTTTAGTAAAATTTTATTTTATTGCGAAACTGACAAACGGGCAGATGGCTCAAATAATTGAAAGTGCTTCCCTTCGCCTATAGATGTTTGCAACACCAAGGCTGGTGGAGCCAATGGGATAACGAGGATAGGATGGGAGTGAGATCATACAGGAAGAATAGTATAGCGGGGATGGGATATGGGGCTCCAGCCCCACGCCCACGTGAGACGTAATTTATGAATGGCCTGGAGGCTCACGTGTTGACGAAGTGTGACAGTGTGTGACAGGGGTAGGAGAGGATCCCCTGCAGGGTTTTTTAAAATTATTATTCCTATTTATGTATAGCGTCGTTTACTTAAGTCAATAAATCTTTTTCGTTCTTTCTTCTTTCAGCATGGGTCTATCACGTTAAGTTTATTTAATTTTGTTCCATGGTATTTGTAAATTAACTAAATAAAAATCTTTATCTGATAGTACTCACCTTAGGTATACGTAGGTATCGTGAATTAGTTTACTTATTATTTAATTTTCAAAAGTTATATTGCGAAATTTTTTGTGCGAGTTATGTTGCATGAATATGTACTCTATTTATGTTTGTTACTACTGTAATAAGGTCAATCTATAATAGACAGTTTCTTTATATTACTAATAAATAACTACAACTAAATGTCGATCCGCTGGCCATGAACCTTAATAAAATATCTGAACACGGAAGAATTAATGTCCGTTTGTCACCAGTCGAAGCAAGGCAATTATTTATATAATGTAATAGATTACACAATGGGTATAATATTTACCTTTTAACCTTGGCATGAGGTTTGAGAGAATGTGTCCATGCACATTAGGGTTCTATAGTGAAATTAAACTGTTTTAGTTACTAGTTATTATTGAGTGGTGTTGCACTGTAAGTAAGTAATATGGGAGAATAATCAGAGATAAAATGGTATCCTTAATGCTAATTTTGGCGGTAAATATTTCTTCTAATAAAGAAGTCTGCTAGATCCCGGATTTTTTGAGGACCAGTTGGCCAATGGGTTGGATTTCCTGTAGATTTTACACGGAATCTCATTTCTTTTTCTTTTCGGCTTCTGTGGTTGAGTGGGCTAAGTCTTAGCAGGCCGAACTCACTGGAACCCGGAGGCTCCGGGTTCGATTCCTGGCATGGTAAATTTCGCAAGAGAACTTTCTGTTATTTACTATGGTCTGGGTGTCTGAGATCATCCCCAGAGTGTTGTGTTGTATATTACCCATAACACAAGGTTAACGTGCTTTGCTTGGGGTTATATAATGTGTGTTTGTCTGCCGATTATTACTATTTTATAGCGAACAAATTTAAATAAAGCAAAGATATATAAACGAGAATTATATATAATAACAAGATATGCCCGCGACTTTGGCGTTTTTTGTGGAATATGCTAATTTGCACCCGAACAAATGCAAACTGCTCGCGGTAAAATTCCTGTGGGATCCCTAGGATAAACGTAGAACAAAGTTTAAACCTAATCAGCTATCGGTTAGTGAAAACGGCATCGAAATCGGCCTATTAGTTTTTACATGAATCCGGATCAAACACAAGAAATCTAAAAAAAGAGACATCGCATTCTCCGTCGTTTATATAGGCTATTCCAGTTGTTTTCTTTAATTGATTTAAGGTACAGACACGGCATTTTTACAATTTTATAATAATATAGATATGAGTCTCTAATCATCGTCACTTGGGAACTTCCCTAAACGATGGCTGAATTAGTTAAATTAATTTATTTAAGTGTCGTAAGTCTTAAGAAACTAGTTCTAATTCAGCTAGCAAGATTTGACTCAAACAAACTAATTAACAAACATTGCAAGTTAATAAAGCCTGTCAAATGCGGATAATCATTGAGACTACGAAACCCGCTGCTTTTGGTCCGTTTCGCACTTGACTGGTTTTTGTATTGTTGACGTTTTGTTGAACCACGTAAACATTGAGCAACCGAAACGAAAATAGTTTGCTTACGATTAAACTTTATAGTCTTCGGTTGCGAAATTTAATAGCTCGCCAGCAATAAAACTAGAAGTGATGTTTGATTTTTCTGCGATAAATATATTTATTGTATTGTCCTGCCTTTGAAAAATAAAAATCTGGAATCCGATTGTTTTGTCGTCTACCGGAACCAAATGTTAATCTAAATTATTCTCGAACCCATTTACACACAAACAAAAAAAATCATCAAAATAAGTCCCACCGTTTAGGAGTAGTCGCAGTAGTGTACTACTGCGACTACTAGAACTGAGTAAATCGCCGAATTTAAATGAAGTTTAGTATATTGGTATTATCGGTAGCGGAAATGAATATAGTATACTTTTATCAGGTATAATTTTAGTACTATATACTAGCTGCGCCCCGCGGTCTCTCCCGCGTGGTGAATGAAAATCGTCATAATTCCAAAATAAAATAATTTTTCTAAAATAAAAGTAGTTTAAGTTACTTCTTATTACATCAGCTACCTGCCAATAAAAGTCCCTCAAAATCGGTACAGCCATTTCAGAGATTAGCCGGGACAAACAGACAGATAGACAGACGGACAAAAAATGGAAAAAAAATGTCTTTTAGGTGTATGTACCGTGTATATATATATATTCATATGCATATATTAAAAAGCGGTTATTTCAATATTACAGACACTCCGATTTTATTTATATGTATAGATAATGTTTATCATTAAACAGGTATTCGGCTTTGGTTCTGTCGATTTTCAATCCAACGCCCTCTAGCGCTTGCTGCCGCGTGTCTAGTTTATTTTGAAGTGCCGTCTTCATCCACCAGATCGTTACCTCTTTAAACTATATTAATAAATAAAACTGAACTGTCTGCCTGTGATTTCGATAGAAAAGCAAAAAATTAATAGAAAATTGTTATTTATACGGTGTCTAGTCATGTACAGCCATTTTTTATTTTGTTAGTGGGTAGATCTAAATGTTTGACTCGAATAAGCTCCAAATGCTCGACACATTGCAATGAAAATTCTTTTAAAATTGGAATTTAATCTTGAACTTCAATGTGTGTTACTTTTTTATTCTTGTAGTGTTCAGAAGACATGAAGTTCAAGTCTTGCACGAACTCAGTCGTGTGTTCACTTACTTTTCGAAATAATTGTTTTACTGTGAATACAGCAATGATCTATGTAACGAAGACTAGTTTCATGATCATGACCTTCCATTCTATTTTTTGATTGTGAATGAATTCGTTTTGGCATCGTTTTATTTTAAACAACGTTTACGAGCAGTTCAATATTTAAAAGCATGTTTATTAAAAACGACGTATAACGATGGCGATATTAGCACATCTTTTGGAAGTTTATGTATTGCAAAGAAATATTTTGAAGGCTAATAAATAACGTGCTTCAAGACACAAGCCAAATTAGAACTTTGTCATCGGGTATTTTTATTAATGGTTGTTTTACTTGAACTATAATCGAAAATTTAGTGCCTTACTTATAATAATCTCGTTAAGAAAGGATTAGCCATCTCTTAAATAAGAGACTGATAAGCCCCTAATCAATGCCTGTTTAAAATAAAACTTGCCATCTTGCCTCTTAGCAGTCATTTAATCTACCTCTCTATGTTGGTTATTTTTGACAGTTATTTATGATTTACTTTACTACCACCTCTTATCTTTAAGAGGAGTTTAATGGGTAAGATTTTCGTTAATCAGTTGCTGAGCAGTTTCTTAAAATTTAACAAACGATTATAAGTAAGGCCAATATACTTTAATAGGTTTAAATCGTTTATTTGTAAAATAACACAATACACTTTACTTCTAGAAAAAACAGTAATGTAGAAAAATAAAATTGTGTATGTAATCTAAGTTAGATAAATATCAGTTTTTTATTTACTTACTTCTTTATTCATATTGAGTTAAAGTAAGTTTGTAGGCTTTTTTAAGGTTCTTAAAGTATCCTACGTTATTTTTAAACATTAATTGATATATCCTAGGAAACAATGTTAAAGTTGATACTTATATCATTTTTCTTCTATTCTTTATAATTTTAAAGCCTTGGTTCAAAAGTTTTTAAGAATATTTTGGATTTAAAGGCAGTTTGTGGTCTAGAATGTATAAATGTGGAAATAATTTAGCTTTCAAGTTTGTTTGTTACTTCATCATAGCCTTGGACATGAGCAGGTTGTTATTAAGTTTTTTGTATATTTTCTACCTTCGATAGACATACTTCCAATTTATTGGTTAAGATTTTTATTAATAGAGCGAGTATATTCGCATGAAAACTTCTAGTATTACGTATTAAATCCTGGTCTGTTTCATGTCACAATATTGTCGTGGACTTAAAATATTTTGAAAATAAAGTTCCCATTTAAAAATAAATATTTAAGGATAAACTGAAACCAAATATACTTTAAAGAGAAATTCTTCATTATATTTCATACGGAAAAACCGATGGTAGAATTCGGATCTTTATCGTAGCACGACAGTCGCTCCATGAATATTTGGAGGACTAGATGTTGATGTCATATAAAAGGTTAATAAAAATATCCCTATATATCAAACTAGCCGTGCCCGGGGCGTCCTCCGCGTGGAATTTCTTTTCAAAACACCCCGATTTTGAAACATTCTTCATTGGTACTCCGTTTCTATTGGGCTTAGCGTGATGATATATAGCCAATAGCCTTCCTCGATAAATGAGCTATCTAACGCTGAAAGAATTTTTCAAATCAGACCAGTTCCTGAGATTAGCGCGTTCAGTCAAACACACAGCCAAACAAACTCTTCAGCCTTATCGTATAAGAAACTAAATAATTACGGCACCCTACCATTTAGATCAACCATTAATCGTTCAAATATGAGAGATACCAAATCTGATATGTTTGTTATCCGAAATTGGCTTTGTAGATATCAAATTGTCAAAGCACATTAATATCTCAAGTATGGCATCAATGCAAGTACAGTATCAATAACATAGTCGTGATTCATATTTTGAATGGTTAACATTTTTGAGCACTCGGCTTACGTCATTATTTTAGCATTGAAGTCTGGTGTCTAGAGCAGTTTTTTACAAACTGTGGGTTGGGGTCGCAGAGCCTTTCTCGGGGGGCCGCCGGTAAAAGGGATCCGTGCAGGAACGGAGAAAGAATAAAATTTCCTGCGGCCGGGCGGCTTGTCCCAAGAGGCGACAATACAACCCACAGCCAGGTGGTAGAGCATTTGCCCGACTAGATGGCTACCATCCCTGGTCTAAAGTATGTCGCCATAACAACCTTGCGTTGTGTTCCGGCATTATTGACCAGGTTCCTGTCTCCCTTAAGAGAGCAGCAGCGCATTTGTAGCACCTTTGGTGTTACAAATATCCATAGGCGATGGTAATCGCTTTCTATCAAGTGGGCCGTCTGCCTGTCTGCTGAACTTCTGCAATAAAAAAAAGGCAAAAGGCAATTTAAATTTCTACCTCGTACTTAGGTACTTTCTAAGTTTAGCAGATTTTTGCAGAGCATAGGCTCCTAATATTGAATGTGAGTAACAAAATAGAGAAAAAACAAAAGTAGTCTTTTTAATTTCTAACTTTTTGTCTGTCTATGCCTCAGGGGGTCGCCAAAATTTATCAGGATCAAAATTTATCAAATTAATACCAGGAAAATGGGTCGCATATTAAAAAAGTTTGAAAAACACTGGTCTAGAACATCCCTTATTTGGGTTCTGTAACCATTTTGACTTAAACGTCACCCTTATAAAATTGTTATGTCTGACTGTCCATCTGTTTTTGTATCTCATGATCATTTTTAAGAAAGTGTATATAAGGTTCTATATATCTAAATAAAGAAGATTAACAACAAGAAAGCAACATCCTAAGAAATGATGAATAATCACTGTCATGTTTGCAACATATATTCTGATGTTGTAAATAAAACTTTTTTGTAGAAACTTGACAGGTAGGTTACAGGTAGGATAAAGTATATATCGCTACAGAATGATGAATTCAAATACAAAATACAGGTTGGTCTTCATACTTATCAACTTTTCTTCTTTACATAGTCGCTTTCCGCATATGTTTGTCTGTATATCCGCTAATTCGTCCTAAGCTACGCAACGGATTTTTATACGGTTTTCACCATCAGCTATCTATCATCTAGCTAAATCTGTTATTTAGCTTTTTACTGAAGATTTCAATTAGTATAAAACCTAATTAAGTTTTTATATAAGAAAAATAGATTTACTTCTTAGGGATTGATTGTCTCTGATACTACAATAAGAAGAACATTGCAGAGTATTACTGAAGACATTATGCACAAAAATTGTAATGAATGAAAAACTCTAAATTTTTGTTGCTCACTATTTTCTGAAAGTCAATATAAGAACAAGATATTAGGATAAGCAGGAATATATTACGTATGATTAGACAGTAGCATGACACCGGGTATTCCAGGCAACCTTGCCCCATGGCCGTTGACAATCGGCATCTCGTTATAGCCGCACGCCATGCGTGGGCGCACGATCTTTCTCTACTACACGCGATTTGCTCAAAACACTCGACCAACGCGCGTCAGCGGATCATTTTACAAATTTTCTTCACCTTTTTTCACACGTTATCACAGTTTATATTCAGTGACTAAACTTCATTCTGTTGTGATGCGATATTTCCAGTTCTGTTTGGTGTTAGTGTACAGGTAAATTCTTGTTGTTCACTTAATTACAGTTTTTTCATCTTTATGTAAGTGTGTTATAACAAGCTTAGTACATTTCAAATGTTGTAAGGTAATTTTTTGTTGTCTTGGCATAATTTTATATAAATTTTTCGCCTGCATAAAACTAGATGTTTCATGTTAAAAAGTTGTTGTGGCTTGCAATTTGGTTGTCATAGCAAAAAGTGATTATGTTTGACGTGTAGTGGATTGCAAAATATTAATTTAGTACCTACGTGTGTATGTACAATTTGCTAATATAATGTAATGCGAGCGTTACACTTCGTAGAATTTACCGCTTAGTTGTGAATAAATCTTAATATTCTGCATATTTTATCACGTTGTAGATGTTTTACTCGTATATACGGTCACAGTTTAAAACATCAACATAGTTTTAGCTTTATGACAATAGGCAGTGTTCCGAGGAACTTTTCAGAATAGTCCCTTCGTTTTCTTTTTAACACCTCCCGCTCGCTATCGTCTGGGTGTTCGTCCCCTCTTTCTTGAGTCGTTTCACTCTTGCACGTAACGGATATCTAGAACGCATCTCTTGCCCACCGTGTGCATCGGGAATGAGTTCCCAGCTGTGGTTTTCTCGCAGCGCTATGATATGAAAAGTTTAAAAAAAATCGCGTCGGTGACGATTTTGGTCTTGGAAAGAACCGGTCTGCTGTACCCAGCTATAAAAAAAATCTAGACACCTCATGATTAAAGATGAAGACTATGCGAATTGATAAACAAAAAATAGGAAACAGAACTCGAGACTCTAATAATTTAACGCTACGATGCATGATGATAACTACAAAATTAGAGGTCAGATTGCGTTCATAAAATTACATTCTCGTAAAGTGCATTCGTGATTTGTGTGTTGATAAGAAACGTGTGATATTAAATCACTCACCGTTTCATCGAACGTGAGGTCAGTTACAAAACGGTCAATGCTTTTATTATATTTAATAGAGTATATTTATTATAATAAATATAGCGTCCGTGACTTCGTCAGCGTGCAGCTAGATGTTATTAATTTTTATATATTTAAAGATAGGTAGTAATTTACATTATCTACTTTCGTTGCATTGTGTTATATCTAATAGGTGAATGTACTTATCTCATACATGTTTAATCCCTGATATTGATTTCGATCCCGTTAGTGTTTAATTTCAAAGATCTCTGAAATAACTTTTTAAAGCTCAAGATCGAATGTTGAAATAGCAAATTTTATTTTTATATTGGAAACTACGCAATCAATCATACAGGGATGTAGGACATACTAACAGCACGCGGGCGCCCCAACTTTTTATGGTCTTGGTCAGAGAAAGTATTGGTATATCTATAGACGGCTCTACACCCACTTCGTGCAAGGTAATCATCCTATTTTCTTTATAACTCCATTCCATATCCAGACTAATTATACTAAACTTTCATCTCTTTAAGTCTACAACTTCTAAAAATCTCCCAAGTTTAGTATCTCATTCCCAAAATATCGATGTTTATATTTCCAAATTAGAAAATACATTATTTACCTCGTTCTTTCCCCAAATCTATCAAAGAGTTCGAAGGTGTCTATATACATAATATCTGTCAAAATACATCGAGTCTAAAATTTCAAGCTGTGTATGTTTTTTATTGCTGCACAACAGCATACAGGCTGAGAGCCCACCTGATGGAAAGTGGTTATCACCGCATACGGACATTTGCACCACCAAAACTGTTACCAATGAGCACCCGGCCTAGAAGGGGGGTTTAATCCTGATTACTGATGCCGGAAAGTACCTCTAGGTTGTTTTCGGCATACCTTTACCCAGACGAGCAAACGTCTTACCACCTGACTGTGGGTTGTTTTGTCGCTTCTATTGACAGGCCGCCCAGCCGGTCTGACTCTCCTTTGGTTTGGGTTAATGATTCGTGACTACTCAGATGACGACAGCCCGGAGGAGAGCGGGGCGTCGAGTTCCACCCCCGCGCAGTAGAAGACACCAGCGCCGAGTGACGTCCAGCGCCGTGAGCAAACGGCCGCAAGTGAACCCAGGGGAGGGTCCACCCGCATTAAAGGCTGTCGGATGAGGAAGCGGAACTCGGCTTCCTCATCCGAGTGTGCGGAAAAACTGACCCGCGCGCTCTATTCTTACATTAGTTGTATGACTTACCGTAGTATAAGTAAATAGTGTCATTTTAGACTTTACTACATTTGGGTGGTGAAATGCTCATCCCTGTTCAACTAATTATTATACGACGTCCACCTACTACTACTTACGCCACTGTTAATATGCAATAGCGCATTCATGTTGGTACTAGCTGTCATTTTCCACTGCAATTTATAATCGGTCGCTGTCTAAACGTACCTTAAACCTAGCCATGTGCATTCAAACTCGTCGACCTTGATTCTGAACTGGTTATGGACCGGTAACTTTATTATATCAACGTAATATAAAACTAGGTTTGCAGTCTTACCTAACAATTCAAATCTTTAAACGGCATGTCCATTTAGCTTTAACTGTTAGAGGCGTAGGATGCAAATCGATTACTGAAGTCAGTTAAAAGGATCATAACTTATCTGACTTTTAAGATATTCTTATTTTATTAATGTCTGAGTTTATTGGACGTTTATATTTAGTTTTTCTTTTTGGGTGTGGATTTTAACATACTTCTTAGGATTTAGTAGTTATTTTGCAAAAGCGGAATTCTTATAAAATCATCATGTTCAGTAACTGAGTGATGTGACAAAACTACGTTTTAACGGTTTTAAGCAAGGTAATTTATTTGATTTTGGTTACTCCGACGTTTCGGCCACTTTTCAGTGGCCGTGATCACGGAAGACAAAGATGATTATATTTGTCTTCCGTGTATTTTTAATCTGTATACAACTGGCGAAAACTTATAAAATTATTAACTGAGTGATAAAAAGTTTATTGGGGTATCTTTAAGTAACCCTTGGAAAACACAAAAATTTATGAAGAGACGTCGTGATGTCTCTTTATGACTTTTTTTTATTTTAAATCAATAGATGAAAAGCAATTAGGTTTTAAAGTGGTGCAAACCGTGTGTCCTCCTCCTAACTTTTGATTTATGGAATATAAAATGAAAATACTTTGAGATATTAAAAATTTCTTCAACAAGATTTGCTAAATAGGTGGTTTTATGATTTCGCTAACATAGTGGACGGAACTCAACCGGTTCCTTCACTGGGTGGGTTTTAATTATGTCCTTTAAAAAATTGCTAGAAAATATGATGCGAATATTTTTGCGTAAGTAGCTTACAACGATAATAATGGTAATTTATTTCCGCAATAGTCTTGATAGCCTGCCGTAGTAGATAATTTAAAATTCCTTCTACCGATCATCTTCACTTTTGGAGAGCAGATAAATAGCTCTGTTTATGTACATGTATAATGGATATTACAGTTTAAAAACACAATAAAATCAAGCGGAAAATATGATGTTTGACACCTGTCAAGAAGCCTTCTCTGCGCGCGGACTGCCAAGAACTTACTCAGTCTATTTACTGAGTCATTGTCATTTCCAGTATTCTTCTCTCGTGCTTTCTGTCGACGTTATGGCCTGGCCACGACCACGGACTTGTGACAAACCACACGACGAGCGATCCGACTGCGACGATGGTTGGCGCCGAGCGCGATGTGTAGCGAATGCGTTAGAGCGGGGGCACACGATGCGTTGCGGCGGCGGTGCGGCACCGGAGCGGTGTCGCTGCGGCGCCGCACCGGCTTCGCAGCCACCAAGACCAGGCGGGGAGGGGTGAATGCGTTGCGACGTCGGAGCGGCACCGCTCAGTTGTTTATGCGTCACACGCACGGGCACATAGTAGTGCCAACAACAGACGTCTTTTACGATCCACGGCGCCGCACCGATCATGTGCCCGCCGATACGGCGAAATCTTTGCGGTGCGGCGTCGCAACGCATCGTGTGCTCCCGCTCTCATACTTACTTTTATTGTTATCACTGTCGCGTCTTACTTAGCTGTTCAGCAGTCGCTCATAGCAACTTGGTCGTGGTCAGAGCGTCAATATACGCAATCATATAACACAACGACATTCGGATCGATTAAATCTATTTCTATATCGAATAATGTGCATTAAACTAGTAATTTATTTCACAAGGTTATTATAAAATGGCACCTTAATTACTGTGTTATAAACATAATCAAGTTTCTGAAGGAAGTGCACTACATTGACCTTAGGGACAGCAAGGTCGCCGTTACTTCACATACAAAAATAAATTCATAACATTACACTTGCTGCAGTCAATTTTCTTCATTCATTAACTGTATGCAGGTCAATGTCTTTAATGTAATTAGCAATATGTGAATTAATTTTTCTAATATGCTATTGTGAGAATTAATGTTTTAATTATGTATGATGAAGCACTAAGACTATATTACTAGAGACCCCTCGTACTTTTGACCAAAACGTAGCATTGCTTGCGATATATGTAGATGGTTCGATGTATGTATGTGTATGCTATATGTATAGTGATGAGAAATTTAAAAAAATACTATTACTATATTACGCAACGTAAAAATTAAATGTAAAATTACGAATATACTCATGTTTACGTTTACATTTATTTTTTATATCACACATTTAGTGAGTCCTTAATTTTCTCCAATGTACAAGACACGACATGTTAAGCAGTTTATAATATTATAGATTATACTACTAAATTTATAAAAGTGAGAAAAGTTGTAAACGAACCATAAAAAGATTTTTCATTTTGGTCGATTCGGCTATTTTGGGCGATTTGGTCATTAGGTCGATTTCGTCAATGTGGTCATTGTGGTCGATTTCGTCATTTTGGTCGACTTGTCAATTTCGTCATTTTGATCGTTGAGTCGATTTGATTTGGTGGAATTTTGTACATAGGTAGTTTATACCTGGAAATGGACTAGATACTTTTCACCCTGGGAGATGGGATAATTTGCGATATAAAATTAAGTGAATCTTCCAGAAAAATGTAATACAAAGTAAGATGTATTATTGTTTGGCATTTAAACTAGAGGCACCTCCAGGGTTTTAGTATTTAATAATTAAAACACTATGCTCATACAGATAGAGTTGGAAATATTTTGAAATTTTTCGTTAATACTTTAAATTTCGTGTTTCAAAGCTTAAATATATTATAACGATACAATATATGAAATGTGGCTTCACGAAATTTAGAATCTCTTCCACTACTTGTCACACTTTGTTTCACTTGTGAATTCCTCACACACACAATTTTTTTTTATTAAGTTTCTCCTTGTGTTACTTTTATTGTCTTCTTTATGTCATACTAGCGACCCGCCCCGGCTTCGCACGGGCATCACTACATAGAAACCTCTAAAATTAGCAATGTTGCCTTAGTATATGATGCATGTATTATACATATAAACCTTCCTCTTGAATCACTCTATCTATTGGAAAAAAACCACATCAAAATTCGTTGGGTAGTTTTAAAGATTTAAGCGCACATAGGGATATAGGGACAGAAAAGGCGACTTTGTTTTATACTATGTAGTGATGATAGTGATGATGATAGTGATGATGATAGTGATGATGATGATAACAAATAAATGATACATTATTGATGCCTCATTATTAATGACTCATGCTAAAATAAATATGATATACAAGTACAAAAAACTAGAGAAATATGCAAATTGCAGAAATTTAATTACAAGTTTATAATAATTACGTTTCTTCTGAACTATTGTTATTACAAGTTTTCTTCTTTTTTCATATCAAGCCTTTACCGACATTTTATTGTAAGTGACATTTGCACCTAAGTATATTTTTTTATTATAAAGGCATTTTAAATTATTATTTTGTTTTAAGAATTTCAATTTTAGATTGAATGAAACTGAATGAAAAACTGAAAGTTATAAAACGAAATAATAGAAAGGAAAACAATACACATGGCACTAGTTAGATAACATATATAGGTATAGTGTGTGCCTTATGTCTAATACATAAGGCACACACTGCACACGCACTTCCTCACTACACCAGCATGTAACAGATATATTTTACATCATTATAAGTTAAGTATTAAATTTAGAATAAATTTATATAATAAGTTATCTTTAAAGTACACCGCAAGACAAAAATACATTAATTAAATACACTACATAAAACAAAGTAACAATTAAGCGTGTACAACTTCTTAACTTCTTCTTACATTTAATTGTAAAAAAGGTTACGGAACTAGAGTCTGTAGAGTTGTTATAAAAAAAATAAACAAAATAATAGTGTGAAATGCCTTTGGTAATAAAAACTATACATAGGTATGAATGTAGTTTACTATAAAGTGGCGGTAGATGCTCATTGCCAGTCTGTTAGTATTTTGCTCTCCTACAGATAATTTTGTTGCGATTGTGAAGAACACTATTGTCATACATTTTATTGCCTTACCTAAGCATCTCTATTTCTTCAATAAAGTATTTTCTATCAAAACAAATAAAAAGGTACTATTAATAACAACATATACATCATACAACCATAACGGTGCATAAATATTATTATGTGTTATCGACTATAGCAAATATTACATGTCATGTCGATAATGAATTTGTTTATATTACACATTGCTGATAAAAGGAAATTCCCAATAAATCATACATTAATTAGCCGCTGATAATCATAAAATTGTATATATATGTAATAAAAATAAAATAAATACAGCCTTTATTGCTGAAAACACTTATTAATTTATTTAATAGATTATAGATTGATTGGTATTTAATTATACCTGTTTGAGCTTGTCCTTCGACAAATGCCTTCTTAAAGCTATTTGAAGCCCATTTCTCCCCGTCTACAGGTTTGGACCACAATGTGCCTGCCGTTTGTTTCAAATCGTCTTCCCATCTCTTATATTGTTGTTCTCTAAACATTTTTCCATGTCTTGGGTCCAATATTATTTTTATTTTACTATCTGAGCGTCTTTCAAAAATTTTGACCTAAGTAATTTTGGGGTGTCCCACATTTATGTATATATCTCGGAGAAGGCATCGTTCTCGTGACATTTTCTTTAGTGGTTGCAGGTTTAGTAGGCGTTATCAGGGTAAAATGCGAGCATAAAACACAATGGCCTCGGTTTATACACTTTTCGTTTAGATTTAAACAAGATTTTGACATAGTTTAGACCGAGCAGCGGGGTCAGGGCACCGATCATACTTTAACCATTCCTTTTATCAAACGATCCAACTCAATCCGTTACTATCACTCAAACGTGTCGCAAAAACTCCCCGTCTACCTTAAGTAAAAGTAGAGATGGCGCCTCGACCCCGCTCAAGGCATCTGCTTTGCTCTGATTGGTCGATTATTAAATTACAATATTCATAACTTTTATTAGATTAGGACGATCTTTAAGTTATAGAAATTATTATAGAGATTTAATAAATCAAATAAAATAAAATTAAGGATTTTAAAAGTAATTAAAATGTAAACAAATATTATGACGCGTTATACATCCAAATAACAATCAAACTGATTCATAGCTCCCTCCGACATTTATGTATATATATATATATATATATTTGGCTTTAGTGAAGTAAGAAACAATAAAAACAAATACACTGAAACTTGTAATGTATGGCAAATTGCTTGTCCCAAGATATTACAGTACTTTTGACTCAACTGTTGCCAGTTTTCAAAGAAATTTATACTTTCAGAATTTAAAGATATCGTTTTGCAATAGAGTAACTTCTTTGAACGTTTTGTATGTTGTGTTCATTCCTTCTTCTTCTTTTTACTATGAAATAGTATCGTATAAGCGGAAAGGCAAGAAAAATCATTTTCAAATCACAGCCAAGAAATTTGAGCATCGCTCATCTCTCGTTATATATCCGGTAGGTACATACATATACATATAATTAAATAGCTCTCAAACAATTTGTGGCAGAACATTTTTAGTGAAAGTAGTGTTTGGTTAGGTATTATTTATGTTTAATTTTTTAACTGGAAAATGTTTAAGTAGCTCAAACGCAAACTCATTGATATATAATTAGCCTGCAACTTTCAGTTCTGACAGCGCTACTGGGTTTCTGTTTGATTTTTGAAATGTTTTTCTCCTAATGACCGATCCTAAAGAGTCTTTCCTTAATGGTGTTTGATGAGTTCGTATTTATTGACATTTTAGTGTCTGTTATTAATATTTATTGCGGAGGCCATCTTGATATTTCGCTTAATTGGATGGGGGTTACATTGACCTCATTGACAACAGTCATAAATCGCATAGCCGATAAGTAAACCGATGTTTAAACAAACGACGGTGATTAATCAGCTGTGTATTGTTTTTTACGTATAGCTTATACATAGAATATGAAATTAGCTTTATTTGTAATCTATAGCAATTAATAAAATTAAGGCCTATTCCAAAATCAATGTCACATTTGAGCAAAAACTACATTTTGTCTATGTATTGGTTATTAGACAAATTGTTTCATATACCAGACAAACTATATAATATAATAATGTATAACTGTATAATCAGATCTATATTTTCTGTGTTCCAACGCGGATTAACAGATTTCAATGAAGAGTTCAGGGACTATAAAAGAAATTATATTTTAAATGTCCACATGTTTTTGTCGGTATATGGCAAGGTTTAGTTTTAGAATATATTAATAAATATGAAAGTTGAAAAAGCGGATGTTTATTTTTTCACGGCTTTGTGTATAAATAGATTTTCACGAAAGAACCTATATACACCGGAAATAAACAGGAGATTTATTATATTCCAGAATTGCATTATAAAGCTTACTACAAAATACTACTTAAACATCTCTAAGGATGTTACGACATTGGTGATTGATATGATCTCATTACTTTCATGCTTCGTAGTATTGCTTCCTTACCAATTTGTTCTACTTAATTTGTCAGATATTCGTTCATGTATTGCTGAGAATTTTTTATCATCAAATTAAGTATATTCATGTATCCTTACGAGTACATACTTAGTTGGAAAAAAATATAAATATTTTAAATTATAATTAATATTTAATTCTAATATTATTTGTAACTAAGCTTTTTTACTTTCTGAATGTAGTAAAAACGCCACTATAGTACTAAAAACAATGTTTCTTTGTCAAATTATGACTTGCTTACACAAATTTTCATCCCCCATTTCAACCCTTCAAGATTGTTCGTTTAAAACATAATACATAATAAGGTAGTATATATTCTTCCACAGATTAGGAACGACCTCCTTGCTATATGTGTTTCTAAACGTAACGCCTTTAGCAGCAAAAAAGCAACAAACAAATAAGACTTGTATTTGTATATCGGTATATGAATGACTATGGATTAAACATAAGTCATGGTAAATAAGTGTAATTATCGGATTAATACGTTGTATTTATACTTCCTTCCTTAATTTAATTAGCAGATAAATATATTGTATCATCGTTAACATATTAAAAAACTAGCTTCTGCCCGCGATTTCGTCTGCGTGGTTCGGTTTTTTAACTATCCCACGGGAACTCTTTAATTTTTCGGGACCAAAAGTATTCTATATGTGGACCAGGGATATAAGCTACCACCATACAAAATTTCATTTAAATCGGTCCAGTCGTTTTGGAGATTAGCCGGTACAAACAGACTGACAAACAGACAAACCAACAGAGAAACAAAAAAATCTAAATTAGTTCTATTTCATTTCTTACATCTCCCTGACTCGGTTTTTAGTATTTTTTCCCATTGTCCAGAAATTAGACCACTACAGATTACCTACATTGTCAGAAATCGATTAGCCACCAAAAGGTTCTCAGGGACAATATCAGCCATTATTCACAATACACTCTTCACCTGCATAAGACCTGGGACGCTGTAGGCTCTGACTCCCTGAGTGGCTGCCCAATTTTGTGGGTCTAAGTCTAGTCAGATCTAAATCAGCTGGAACCGTGTTGCTAATGTCTATATTTCAGCGATCTCGGCACTTATGACGAAAAGAACGCCGGAATGTTTTGTTAATTATACTACCCGCTAGGGTGGAGAGCATTTTTCAGGGTGAACTACATTTCACCTTGAAACATGTGGCTAACCAAAAGACTGTCGTCGTTTGATATTCTTTCGAGTGTGATGGTTAGAAAGAAGAATTCATGATTTGCAATAGGGTCATTCTTTAAACACTAAACACTTACTAATGCAAATATGGCCGTGCGCCAGCGCACTTTCATCGATTTCAGTTTGAAATCTTATCTAATATACAAGCGACATTCTCGAATATGTATCTATGAAAGTGAGTGGCAAATTCCCAACAGTTGTTGTGTTATCGATAGAATATTTCCGCAACTCCACATGCAAATAAAGTATATCTATTTTATACCTACATACTATTTATGAGTGAAATATATTGTGTGCATCTAAGCTCATCATAATATACCAAAGGCCAAGGTTGCTGTATCACAATGATAGGGAGTAAAGCTCTGCCTTTTTGCCTTTTGGAAGTTGTCACGGTTTTTTATTTTATGATATTCATAGCTAATATTACTTTTTTGCTTTGTTTACAGAAATCTGACGACAGCAATATTTTTTTGTTGTAGGTAAGTTCCCAAAACCAATCAATTAACTTATGTTCTTTTTAGAGTTTCGTAGTTATTTTAGCAAGTATGAACACCTTATAAAATTTAATGTCCCTCCGTTGGTGTGTCTGTGCCCATGTTCGTATGTCACTGTCATTTTTCTCGAAAACTACTCGATCATAGATGTTTGTTGGAAGATGTATTTTATATACTTGTACAAAAATATAAAATCGGAATAAAACTATTTTAGGGATGGTCGTCACTCAGCTTCGATGCGGCTAAGGTTGAGTAAGTAGCATACGTATATTTGTAGCGTAATGTTATAATTCTAGAAAACTCATAATCGTCCTAACGTCTTTTATTTATAGAGATGTAGTTTCTAGATATGAGATCGAAACTTACACTCGCTAAAATCCGTTGAAAGTATGACACTTCCATCCTTCCTTTCTGCGTCTTTCACAGGACATTACATAAAAGGCCCTCAAAAAGAGTAAAATATTTATAGGCTCTAAGAGATAGGCAAAGCAACGGTTCCCTCACGCCTGTTTGCCATTAGGTTAAGCAGAGACGATGGATTTCTATTTGCAACGTCTCTGACAAATACTTTTCACTTCATATACTTTAATTAATATATTCATATATGTACGTTTATTCAACGTGCTATTTACCTTACCTTTCGTAATTAACACTAACCACTTACTATCATAAACGTAAAAAGCACTATTCCACTTTTTTTATTGCGAGAGTTCAGCAGACAGGCAGACGGCCCACTTGATGGAAAGCGGTTACCATCGCCTATGAACATTTGCAACACCAAAGGTCTACAAATGCGCTGCTGCACTCTTAAGAGAGACTGGAACTTGGTCATTAATGCCGGATAACAACTCAACTCAAGGTTGTTATGGCGACATAGATCAGGGATGGTAGCCATCCAGTCGGGCATATGCCCTACCACCTGGCTGCGGGTAGTTTTGTTGCCTCTTACGACAGCCCGCCCGGCCGCAGGAAATTGTATTCTTTCTCCGTTCCTGCACGGATAAAATACTATAATCATTTATTCACTAATCACGTCACGACGTTTGGAGTTACGCACGAAATCATCATACATTTGGATATAAATGTTGATTCTAATGACGTATGAGAATCTAGTGCACAGTGTGCATCAAACTGGTACATTACTTACGTGACAGTATATAATGAGGTCGATAACAGCACAATCATGAGGGACAATAACGTGCCGGTTACTCCCACCGTATAAACTAGCGGTACTTATATGTGCTAATTGTAATGATACAATAATTAGGTCCATTTATCTATTATATTATACCACAATATAATCGGTATACAATAAACATGCAAACTTGATAAACGAATCAACAACGCCACCATGAGGATAAAGTATCTTGCTATGTAACAATTGGAAATATTGTAAATTTATTGGTTCGAATACTGGGCATTAAAGCATCCACTTAGTTCTCTTGGTTAATGTTGAAGTATATTGTAATTTACCAAGTGCTGTCGGTAAAGGAAAAACTGAGAAAATCTGTTCATCGGGATAAGTAAGTAGTTTGTGAAGGTTATATCATCAGTCTCCCTAAAATGAGAAGAGCCGAGCCCAATGGTGGGTTATTTAAGGCCTTATGATATTATTATACTATGAAATAGTATTATTAGTTTGGATTTGAATAATATTTTTATTATAGCGTTGTTTTTATGACTGTTATGTAGAAATAAATCCACAGTTATCAATGCTGAAGTAATTCCGTTACTCTTTACGATCTATGCGAGCGTTTCGGTTGAAATGTAGTGCATACCTAGTATATGCTTGATACCGAGAATAAACATAGGATACTTTTCATCATGGAAAACAGTACGGTTTATTTACTGGGATAGTCGCAATGTTCCGGTTGCGAATAGCTCCTCGATAAAAATGTAATGCAATGTAACCTTTGTGAATGCTTGCTCTAAATAAACTAGAGTAATTAATTATTAATGCCAGCATTTGACGCGCGAAGACGCCGCTGTTAATACTTCAATTTCCTATAAAACCATAACTTGTTAACAGTTCTTACAATACGACGCAAGTATAATAAATCATAATAGAAAAATGATGGCTTTGTCGGTATTAAAAATGGCACCAATATGTTTTCTATTCATTATCCTGGAAAGCTGGTAATTACACGCACCAGTGAGTTTTTGATTTAGATCAGTCATGGCTTTCTGTGGTGTTTATTTCATAGTTATTAAACTAACAATCATTCTGTAGGTGCTGTTTTATTTGTTAGATGTGATTTGCAAAGCGGTATTTAGAATACTTTCTGATCACCGACCTGGAAACATGCATAGCCTATAAACATCGTGACACGGAACTCGCTTCTTCCTATTCCAGGGGAACAGTCGATATGTTTCTCCAGGCTCATTCAGGGCTGCTTGGTAATTTATCTCCCAGTCGCACTGTTTTATTATGGGCTGTATGTAAAATAAAAATAAAAATATATCACTAATATTGTATTATCCTTATATACTAATATTATAAATGCGAATGTTAATTTGTTTATTTTTTTCTGATGCTTTCACGCCTTAACTATGCAACAGATTGTCATGAAATTTTGCATAAACGTAGTCAGGGGTATAGACAAGGATATACTAAGGACACCTTTCATCGAGAAAAAAGCACCGCTTCCGACGGGTAGACAAATACAGCCGAAAAGATAGCGACCACGGCACTACCGTCGCAATTCACTAACATATACATCATCATGGCAACAATAATGATAACGCAATTTTAATGTGCTGCTCTCGTGGTTAGTTCTACCGCACTCAGTATTGAAAATTAATTTTAAAATTGTGTGAATTAAAAATTAAGTTTCAAATTGTTCAATTAAGTTTAAAAAAAGAGGGCTCATGTGGGACTGGGAACCTCTACTCCAGGGATTCCCAAACTATTTTGGATAAGAGAACCCTTTTCTAAAATGATCTCATATTTTACAGCCGCATAGCGAAATTACTGTCAAATCTTTACAGTACGTTAAGTAAGTAAACTTGATATAATTTTCTCATCAAAATTAAACAAAACAAATATAAATAAAATTCAGTAAATGCCAAGTGTACTTAGTAATTATTGATATAAATAACGTATAAATACTTAAGTAGGTAATTATGTTGTGTGCCCACTGCTGGGCAATGGTAAAATGCCGAATTTTGCCACTTATTAAGTTTCCTGTAAATATAATGAAGAATTCATTTTTTTTATTTTTTATAAACAACATATTTTATTTTATTACCTCATTTTACGAAAAAAATATCTCAACGATCCAGGGGGGATTGCTGTTATGAGATAACAATAAGATTGCGATAAAAATGATATTACAAGAAAGTTTATTTAAAATTCATTGCCAATTTGCGTGGTAATTATAACATAAAGACTTCAATCTTACAACAATAAAATAACGTAATTATTGAACTGTGGATGTCAGTAGTATTAAAACGGTTTCTAGCCGATTCATAATTTCTTTGTTTTCACTTTCAAACTCTCGTAATGGTAAAGTAATCGGTTGCATGACTAACTTTTATTTAGGTTGCTGGAATTATATTTTAAATTGTTTAACTCTGTGATACTGTTTTCGAATGTGTTATTTATTTTAATTCAATCTAGAAGGAGAAGGTTTCATTTGTGCTTTTAGGCATCCTTATCCAAAATGGGATAACCCTCTTATAATTTCAGCATACGAATATTTGTCCATTCGTCGATCTCTGGAAAGTCAAAAAATTGTAAAGATCTTCTTTATAGAATATAATAATTTACTTTTATAACTTTTAATTAAATTCATATCTAAAAAGGATTTTTTTTCAAATTTCTATGTTTGTTTCCTTTTCACGTGTCATATATATTGCAAAAATGCTCATGTTGTAGAATAAGTTAGTCAACAAATTCAAGTCAACTGAGATACTTTTTTATCATCTTACAAACCTTTTAGATTTTGTATGAGCATAATGAGTACTACCTAATCGATTCAAATAGCATATTAAATAAATTATTATTGTTTAAAGAGTTGTTAAATTATTTTTGTCCTGATAATTATCAAAGTAAGATAATAGTATGGTACCGAAGCGGTCGCTCTTTGATATGAAAATAATGTTTAAATTCATTGTAAAATGTGTTATCTATCCAATTATAAAAACTAGGACAGTTTTCAAAGAACACACAAGAAAAAATATTAATAAAGCGTTTACAATAACTATTGCACCTACCGATTAGTAAAAGTATTTAGCAGACAGAAAGAAATTTATTAATGTGACGTAGACGTAATTATGAACTCCTTACCAAATCTACGTACGGCAAAGAAAACAAAGACAAATAGATACGTAAACATTCCAAATTCCAATGCGTTCGTAATATACCGCGAATTGACGTAAGTGGAATAAAATATGGAATTTACAAATATATATCGCGTGCCTGCTTACGCACAGTTCCGTTTCTGAAGGGTAACGAGCGTGAGAAATACACTTCTAATTGCTTGCTGAACATTAAAACCATTATTTGCGATATGATCTAGATAGACGGATTATGTTTTAATCTTTTAGCTTTGTCCATAAGAAAGTTTAAAATGTACAAATGTGAAATCGATCTCGGTGTAGCATATTTATACATATTTATTTACATAATACATTTCATCCGCTTATTATAAATAATAATGTTTTATCATAAATAGACCAAAACCGTCTTGGGATGGGATGAAAGTCATTCGACAAAATAAAAATGTTAAACTAAAAGATGAATGGATACAGATACAAAGGTAGATCAAAAAAGTGATTGATGCATTGTGTCAAGGATGACGTGATGATTTGTGGTGTAACAAAGGACGTATGCCAGAATAAAAGAGATGGAAGAAAAAGACATAGTGTACCAACCTTAAATGATTAAGAGAAGGTACAAGGAAAGAGAGAAAATGAACTCATTGTGAAAACTATACGGTGAAAAGGTTTTCTACTTACTCTGATCTATATAGTACATACATTATTTATTTTAGCACAAACGCTTGTTGTCTCTAATTTTTATATTTTCATAGTCATTTTGGTAAAAACGGAATCCTTATGAAATTAACATGTCGGTTCGTTGCTTAATCTTTCTATGTCACAGTCACTACTCTACCACCACTACTACACCCCAAACAATTATTTTCTCGAAATTTTTTTAATTGCCAAATGGCTGTGAAGCTAGTTAAAAACTGTTAAACTAACAATTGCCACCACATTTATAATGAATAATATTATAAAACTGTAGCTGTCAAATTTATGAAAAAATGCTAAAAACCGAATCAGGGGGATGTAAGAAGTGAAATAGAACTAATTTAGATTTTTTCAAATTTTTATTTCTGTTTTGTCTGTTTGTACAGGCTAATCTTCTAAACGATTTAAAGGAAAATTTGTGTGGTAGTAGCTTATTATCCTGGTATATAGGATACTTTTGATCCCGAAAAATTAAAGACTTCCCGTAGGTTACTGAAAAAATCTTACCACGCGGACGAAGTCACGGACAGAAGCTAGTTGTTAATATTTCTCATTGCTCAGAAATAGAAATATATTACTAGGTAGGTAAATTACGAATAAGCCCGTCTAATAGAGTAAATTGTTATTGATCTAATAAGTTAACAGGGCGCAGCTAATTGGTATTGTTAACGATATCATCTTCTGTTTACTGATGTCATACCGGAAAATTATCTCGACAGGCGAAAACACCTGTTGTCGCTATCTTGTATCATATTACTTACTTTATATAAATATAATCAATTTATAAGTTAGTATTGTAGGTATGTATGAGTTTGTGTTTTGGTTTATTTTCACAAGTGTTACGTTCATAATGTTTAGCAATGGATAAGTGGATATTAGTTGTTCTCTAAAAATATTTTGCGTGTGTTCTGATTATTGCGTTTCAGTTGGATGATATAAAAATAAAATTTTTATTTATTTATTTTATTGCATGAGTTCTGCAGCCAGGCAGGCGGCCCACCTTATGGTAAGCGGTTACCATCGCCTATGGACATTTGTAACACAGAAGGTGCTACCGATTAGTGTGTTTGTATATGTTTCATTTCGATATCTCGCAGGTTTCAAAAGATAAGGCCAATTTCTAGGGGAACGAAAAGGTGTCCTAGCAAGTATGAAAATATAGTTTTAAGCTTATGTTCTAGGCGCTTCCCATTTATATGAGAACAATACTGGTAGAAGTCGTCAGTACTTGTAGTAGTATTGCCAGGTGGTAGGGCATTTGCCCGACTGGATGGCTACCACCCCTGGTCTAGAGTATGTCGCCATAACAACCTTGTGTTGTGTTCCGGCATTAGTGACCAGGTTCCAGGCTCCCTAAAGAGAGCAGCAGCGCATTCGTAGCACCTTTGGTGTTGCAAATGTCCATAGGCGATGGTAACCGCTGTCCATCAAGTGGGCCGTCTGCCTGTCTGCTGATCTCCTGCAATAAAAAAAAAAAAAAAAAATAGTCGTCCTCAGTCAACTGTTGTCCACTGCTGGACGTAGGCCTCCCCAAGTTTGCGCCACCTATCCCGGTCCTCCGCTGTTCTCATCAATCCCTACAAGCGACCTTGCGCAGATTGTATTGTAGTAGTATTATACTTTAATTTGGCGAGAGGGATATTCTGGATGAAAATTATGAGTACATTTTTTGAATAGCAAACAACTCCTTCACAGTAACAAATTGTTTACAAAGAAAAGAAGTCCACTACACTTGTTGAACACCAACATTTCATGCTTGCTTTGATTTGGTATTTTTCTTTGGTACATAACTAGAGCATTCACCTACATTTGATCGTTATTCAGATTGACGGCCCGCAGGGATACAGGGATAATCCGCTCGAGGGCAGACCACCTCGGTGGAAATTGCGGTTGAGCGTGTGATATTCACCTCGTCGGGGTAGTTACTACCCCTGCAGGAATACTAAAATCCCTGGCCGTTCCACTGGGCGTTCCATGTCCGAGGTGTTGGTTCGTACGCGCATGCGCTTTCAGCCCGGCTGGAAGTGAAATGTGTGCAGAATGCGAAGCTAAAAAAACCTCGATGAACCGTACACACGAAGCCGCTGAAGATAAAAACTGCTGATTGTTTCATTGCGATAATATATTTTTGTTGCCTTAAGTTGCTGTGTAATTTTTGACATACTTAGAAACATTAAATACATATTATTATATATACTCACTCAAACTCCTCATTGACATAACACGTCCGCTTGGTACCAAATAAATATACACGGGAATCATTTTAATTCGCCTTTAGCTTTATTCACAGGGCGGCTGCGATTCAGTTGTTTTAGCAAAACTCACTACACTTGCAAAACCTTTTGCAGAATATGTCTGTCTTTTAGCATCGCATTGGTCGGAGAGAACTGATTGATGTAGGAACATAACTGGACAGTTTTTGTTTTGTTATCTAGCTTCGATCAACATGTTGATCGAAGTTATCTAGTATCTTCTTTACATAGTATAAACAAAGTTGATTTCCACGTCTGCTTATATCCCTGCTGTATATCCCTTAACTTCTAAACCAAGTAACGGATATTTAAGCAGATTTCATCACCATTTACATTATTTTTTAGTTTAAGGTTTTTGATAAACATATATAAAGTAAATTTTATCTATGTTCATAAAAAAAACAAAGATTCTTCTTAGAGTTTGACACGAGACGTAGCCCCGATATAAAGTCTAGTAAATAATTATTATATTAATACGTGAAGGAAAAATGTTGTACCCCTTTTTACGAAAATTGCGTGAGCGGAGGAGTATGAAATTTTGCACACTTATAGTTTTTATAGAGAAGAAGTGCAGAATCCCATTTTTTTTAAATTGCATAAAAAAATACATTAAATCAATAAAAAAAACATTACCCACATTACCATGTATTTCACGCACACGCATATATACTCTTTTGTTTATTGTTATAGTCAAATCAGCAGTGTAGCCTTAGCAAAATCTGTGATTATAGAATAGTCTTTAACAATGGAACCTTAATAAAGTACAAATTTATAATTTAAATTAATTATGGTCGAATTTCGACCACTGTGCGACCACTAGTAGATATAAAATAACAAAATAAAATCTTATAATTCTTATTGTGTCTGATATGCGTAGTATTGTTTTTGTTATTTAATTACTTATGTATATTATGTTATCTAGCGTGAAGTGTGTATGAAAATGTTATCGGTCAAATTCCAAAGAACATGTTACGGAATTTTATAATACATGTATATGTTAAGCCGTGACAAAAACTAATTCGTTGAAAAGTGTACTTAACTATTTTTCAATGTTATTCGTATAATTCAGAAATTAGTTACGGCATTATAATTTTGTTCAGATTTCAAAGGCTATTTTGTTACGAGGCTGGTTGCTGTTATACATTTCATTTAAATATAGTCCAGTCCATGGGTACAATTACGCATGGGTGCCGATACTAAAAAGGCTTTTTGTAGCATCACTAAAACAATAATAACCAAATTTGACATTCATATACATAGACATATGTTGCTGAACATAACAAGCAGTTTTGATTTAAAACAAACCGACGATATTTTCCTTAAGGTAGGCCTCATCTGGGATATAGCATAAATAATATAGCATTAAAAATAACACCGCTAACGAATAGCAACATCAATGTATATACTCGTACATACATATATTAACTGTCAATATTTAACCCATCGCTTCACCTACGTAAAACGGCCTATAACTATAACATTACCCCAAATGAAGCAGTAAGGTATAAAACTAGAACCATCGCACCGCTCGCAATCGGTTGGGAGTTCACCCCCACTTCCTTGAGCCGCTTCGCTCATGTACGCAACGGTTCTGTAGAATGTTTCTCTTGCGTACCGTGGGGATCTGGAATGAGCTCCCAGCCGAGGTTTTCCCACAGCGCTACGATACGGAGTTTTTCAAAAAGGGTGTCATAAAATTTCTTCGAGGCCGGCAGTGCGTTAGTGACATTTCTGATGTTGCAAACGTCCCTAGGCGATGGTAACCGCTTTCCACCAGGTGGGCCATCAGCCTGTTTGCTGTACTCCAGCTATAAAAAAAAACTTCAGCATCTTTTTCTTGTCGTTTCATTTTTTTTATACAGTCAAATCGAATGTTATATTTTCATAAGTAGTTAGAATATATATTATACATTAAAAATTAATTAACGTTGTCAGTAAACCTGTTTACAGAAAGATGTGAATTAAAATACTACTTTGTTTTTATATTGAATCTTGTGTTAAACTGTTTATCTTGTCTTACTTTTATGAGACCTACATCTGCTGAAACGTTTTGGCTTGAAGCCATAATACGATTTTATCCCTCTTTTTCAGTATTAAACAAAATGAAACAAATGCACAAAATCAAGGCATTGTTCTAATTAATTACATTATGCGTATGTTAACAATAGGCAAATTACACTGATATAAATAAGCACGATTATCTATATTATAATGTACGGCAGTGAGAGTTGGGTGTGGCAAAAGAAGCATGAAAGTAGGATAAATGCAGTTGAAATGAGAGCTTTGAGAAGTATATGTAAGGTTAATGTAAGTGATATGATAAGAAACAGTGTGATAAGGGAGCGTTGTGAATTGAAAGAAGATGTAGTAACAAGAGTTGAAAAGGGAATGTTAAGGTGGTTTTGCCATGTAGAGAGAATGAATGATAGCAGAATCACAAAACAAGTCTATGATAGCAATGTGACTGGAAGAGTCAGTGCCGGTACACCAAGACGTACTCACCATGATCAAATTGAAGATATTTTGAAGAAAGGTCAGATAAAAAGTAGTTTAAATAAGCGTGTATGTATGAGAAGATTAATGAAAGTTGATGAAGCGAAAAGTGTTTGTCAAGATCGTAACAAGTGGAGATCCATTGTCTCTGCCTACCCCAATGGGAAACAGGCGTGACAATATGTATGTATGTATGTATCTATATTATATTGTTGACATGCACGAAAACTTTGTAAAAAGTCTACCTTGTTTATTCGCTTTTTAATGGTCTCTATTTTCGTATATTTGTATATTTATTCTTTTGATGTAAAAATGTGTATCTGCGTATCGATTGATGTCAGACTTCTTACAGTAGTTAATAAATAATGGAATGGGCAAATGTAGAAACGACCATAAATTAGCAAACGAATTTAATTAGTTAAGTAAGTTGGAAGATATAGACTAAAGCTGGTGTGCATCGACTTTTAACCGATGGTTAAAATAAAATAGTCGCCAGAAATGTATAGAAAAACAGAGATTATTTTATTTTAACCATCGGTTAAAAATCGGTGCACACCGGCCTTAGACTTATTTGCTAATAGTGTAACATTGTTTAGCTCATAATTGGTCAAAATCTATTCCAACTCGGATATATCAGTTTAAGTACCTTATATCTATACACATTTTTATTATTGTTTCTTTGTATAATTTTCATTTTGTTTCTCTTTTTATTTTTACTGTTATCTGTGGAGGCTTATTAAAAGCTTCTCTAAATCTATCATATTTGTATTTATTATTAATGACAGCTGTTAGCCCGCCAAATAAAATAAAATGAAACATTTTTTTATTGTTACTAAACACCACTATTATTTTCTTAAGACATCAAAAATATCATCGTTAAACGCAGTCAGAGTGTATAATCCGTTCTTTTTTAAAATTTAAAAATGTTAATGTTAGTGTGCAGAAATTGCGTAAATCCTTATAGAATCAACATTGTAAACCAAAAATTAGTGCTAGTACAATAAATATTTGACACATACATTCTAGTAATGTGTCAAATCGCTTTATTAGGCTGTGCTAATGAAATAACCTGCGATGGAGTTCAGCGCTATTGTCCATAACCTGAACACAGTTTAAATATTATTACAGCAACTTCTCGCCTGTAATGTTTCCATTGTCGGGATTTTCACTATAAGGCAACAATGATTTGTATATTTTTTATATTAGTTAAAAAATAAGTCTCCATAACTCCATAATAAATCGCATTAGCGGCCAGGTTCCAGTTTCCCTTTACATAGCGGCAACACATTGATAGTATCTTTGGTGTCGCACGACCATAGGCCATGGTAAACGCTTTCTACCAGGTGGGTTGTCACTCTGTCTGTTGAACCTATGCAATAAAAAAAATATATTCAAATAAGATTGTCCCCCAATGTTCACACACAGGTAATTTGGGGACAACTGGCCTACATATCATCCCAGCACCGCGTCACCGGGTCTATCTTACCTTGCAACAGATTCAACCACTTTGAAATGTCTGATACTATGAATTACCTAAATACTGTGACATTAAGTTTGACACAGCCCAAACGTAACTTATTAACACGTCAACAAAAGTGTTAAAAGAAACTAGTTTTATGTTAGAATTATAAATTCGTTTTATATTGACTTTGACAGTTGTTTCTCAATGCTTGTTACATTCTACTTCTTAGTAGATCCTCGTCATATTGGTGTCCATCTGAATACGTTTCTTATTATTATAAAGCTTTGACTTTCAATTTGTGTCATGAACATGCTCTAACTGGCATTATGTGAAATTGAGTTTGTTTCTTTTTTTTAATTATTTTCATACTTACATAAGACTCGAGTTACAATATAAATGTGTTATATTTTAGTGAATATAACATTTTCCACAGAATACTAAGGTGATGTTGACACGTCTTTATAAAATAAAGTAGGTAACAATTACGTAGAAATATTTTTGAATCAAATACCGCAGACTATACCCTAGCCGGGTATACTTAAGCTGGTTTAATGTTGTGAAGGATAATGGGTATCAATTATCTCACAAACAGTGATGGCGAAGAGGACATGATGATGAGAAAACGAAAGCAAGAAAGCCGATCCCGGGTTTCAAAGCGGACGCTCTGATTGCAACTGATATTCAAACGCTAGAAGGATGATACTGATGGCTCAAAAGCTTACGCGAGAACATAACTATGATAAAAGTATAGTGTCTGGCCGGGTTGGGACAATTTTCACTCGGGGACATGAATAGTTTTTAATTTCAAAGCTCACGCGAGTGAAGCAGGAAAGTAAGTTGTTGTTAATTCCTACGTATAAGGTCTCTATGAACAAATTTGATTCGACCCGCATCCGCCCGCGTGGGCTAACAAATAGGCCAACATTGATTGCAGTCACGGTAGACACACTATCACTTTTGTTTTATCACTGTTTACCAAATACGCCTGACTTGCTGCATAGTGCATACATATTTAGTAAGCTTAGCTTTTGCGAATGCGTTACAAAATTAGCGTATGCATGAAACGTCCTAGATGCAGTCATGTTCAGCTTTTGGATGAATGTCATAATGGCTCAGTGGCAAGGCACCAGAGTCTCTTTTCAATAAGAATTATTGTATCAATACGTGAAGCAAAAACTTTTTACAAAAATTGCGCGGACGGAGGAGTATGGAATTTCGGACACTTATAGTTTATATAGAGAAAGAGTGCAGAATGATATTTTTTAAATTAATACATAAAGAATACATTATAAAATAAACATTACACACACACACACACACACACACACGCACATATATAATCTTTTGTTTATTGTTAAAGTCAAATTAACAGTAGTAAATTTGTGTTTATAGAAGTATAAGTCATTGACACAGTATCTTAATTAATAATGTTCAAACTTATAATTCAAATTAATTATGATCGAATTTCGACCACTGGGCTACTACTAGTAAATGTTATTAGATGATTATAATGATGATTTAATAAAGTGTCAGACGAGCTACAAAAGTGCAAATATATAGGTATATACACTATATGAGAGAGTGAGTGAGTGTGTGTGTGTGTGTGTGTGTGTGTGTGTGTGTGTTTGTGTGTGTGTGTGTGTGTGTTTGTGTGTGTGTATGTGTGTGTGTGTGGTTGTTTATGTATATTTATTCTTTATTTTTTTAACTAGTATTTAACCGACTTCGAAAGGAGGAGAATTCTCAATTTGACTGTATATTTTTTGTGTTTGTTACGCGATTTCTCCGGGAACTGTGGTCATTTTTTCTATTAAAAAGTATACTCCTGAGGCGGACCCGTTGTTACTGAGTTAGGATCTGGTGAGTGAATCCCAGGGAAATCAAGAGCAACCCTTGTTGAAGACCGCCTATACTTATCGAAAGACAAACATGTATACGCGTGGCAGTAGTACAATGTCAACAATCATTTAATATATCTCTTCTCTATAATATAATACATAATAAATATCATAAACGCAAAAGTTAGTAAGAATGTGTGTATGAATGTATGTTTGTTACTCTTTCACGCAAAAACTACTGAATGGATTTTGATGAAACTTTACAATAATATAGCTTACACATCAGAATACCGCCTAGGCTTATAACCTATAAAGATATAGTGTGTTTATCCAAAATGTAATGATTTTCCATCACCATGCAGGTGAAACCGCGTACGCCACTAGTTATTTCTAAAGCTATTTAATTATTTGCACAACTAAAAAGTAGGTAATATTTATTTTTAACAAAAACAAAACTGACTTTACAGTAAAAAGCAAAAAATAAATATTTAACCGACTTCTTTCTATAATATCTTGAAGTCGTTGCGAAATAAAACATAAACAATACTATATTTTGCAAAGTCTTTATGTTTTACTGGAAGCCACTTCAATATGTGGTAGAAAAAAATATCTTTGTTTTTTGCCCGAAGTCGGTTTTGTTTTTGTTAAAATAAACTAAGCTTGCATTAAAGTCAATGAAGATTCTATAGCACCATATTGGTATTAAGAATTTGAATGTACTAATATACCTATATAATATTAATCATATTTTAATCGCACTGCAAGTGAACTAAAGTTCTTTGAACTCACGTAATATACCCGACATCACACAGTAATAATTACATGAAATATTATCTGTCTATAATATTATAAAATTCTACACATGCCGCGTCTGTACATAAAACTATTAAAAAATAAACATCTGGAATACATTATATAAAAAATGAAATAACGATTCATTTTTTTAGATTTCCTCTCTGTCGTTTTATCTGTTTATTCGGGGTTCACGTAAAAACTTCTAGCTCGATTTCGATGCGGTTTTCGCTGATCAACAATTAATTATTATTAGACTTAAACTGTGCACTTTTTACCCCACGGGAATTTTTCTGGAAATGATTTAAAATTGGAAAAATGGAAAAAGTCGAATTCTCTAATTAAATGTAATAAAATGTGTGATATTTTCATCATGGGCATCCCGCGGGAATTTTCTTGGGAGTGGTTTGAAGTTTTCACTAAAACGATACATCATTTTTCAAATGCTACGATACTTTGTGTCTGGAAATGCGTGGCTAAAGTCGCGGGCATATCATAGTTATAAAATAAAAATACCTGCATTGACTTGATCCTCTTTATGATATTGTTACGAGCTACAGGACTAGAATTAAAATGCCGTTGGAATAACTATAGAATTTATTAGAACTATACAAACACGTATAAAACAGGTACAAATATAACTGGATACAACCATTACAAACTGCGCGATTCAATAACACGCGCAAAGTCCGTGTCTATATCGCTTATCGAATGTACTCGTCTTGCTTTGATCGTGGTTCTCGCTAGACTGCCCCACCCCTCCGTTTGACCATTGTTTTATAATACATACATACATACATAACTTCACGCCAGGTCCCTTGCGGGGTAGGCACGAACAACAGAGTGCCATACAGGCTTATTCTTACACACCTCACTTGCTTCTTTAACATTCATAGCTCTTGTCATGTTTTATAATAATCTGTACAATACAACAATCGATTGCGTGGACTGAGTTTTTCCAAGAAAACGTAATCTGCGCACCTGCTTAATTATTCCTGTGAAAGGCCATAAACGGAAACAATAACAATAGTCTATTGTCTAATTTAAAATTTTAAATACAAAGTAAACATAAGTCCAAGTGCGGGAAGGGTAATAAACCAGGTGCGAATTTCTTTGTCGGTATGTAACAATATTTTAAAAAGTAGAACAATCATTTATAATCACTTTGTAAGTAATTAGTTAGTAGTTTATGTATATTAATATAATAATGTAAGAAAAGGTTATTTATGAATAAAATAATTAATATATAAAAAATTAGTCGCACAGTAACGTTGCCACCCATAAATCTTTTAACATAATAAATAATATTGAAAAACCTATAACAGTTTATTGTTGACATGTATGGCCGTTACACTTAATTAATGACATATATGACAATATCTCAGTATATTGCAAAGTCACGTTCTTTAGAAAATTTTATGCTATTTGGTTTTGTAATTTTTATGTCACCACAGCTTTTGTTAGCATTCTATACTTTAAGATTAAAATCTTGTGCCGCTATGAGCTTTTTTGTTACATGGGTATTACTATCGTACATAGAGAGTGTATAAAATGGTTAAGTTAAAAAGCAATTAATAATAGATATATAGATAAATCTTTATAGTACACAAATACAAAAAGATACGTACAGACTAAAATTTTATCTGATTGTGCGCAAAGAGCGGTAATATCGGCAGCAAATTTTAAAACTTAAAATCTGCGCTACTTTTTGTCTAGGTATTTTTTTGGGAATAATTTAAATAAATAAATTCATCGGCAGAGACACACACTATATATCCCCAAATTAAGCAAGTTACGCTTGTGTTATGGGTAATATATAACGGACCACTCTGGGGCCGATCCCAGACACAGACCATAGTAAATAACGGAGAAAATTCGTTTCCGAAATTTACCATACCAGGAATCGAACCCGGAGCCTCTGCGTTGCAGTGAGTAAGCCGTCAAAGCCTAAGCTCACTCAACCACAGAAGCCGTATTTAATTTAAGTGGCCAGATTAAAAAAAAACAAATTCCAATGTATTTTTTTTCTGATCGATAGGAAATTTAATTTAATAAACTGTGTACTAGTTTTGTCCCGGGAGTTTGCGAGAATTTTAAGTCAAGCGTGGATGAAGTCACGGGCGTATACACACTATACAAATACATGTCTACTATTATAATTACTTAGGAATATAATAAATATACTGTCATTTTAGTATTTTATATAAAAAAATCTTTTCTACTACCTAAAGTGAAAATGCATTTTTATGTTAAGGAGTGAGACGAGAAACTCAACCGTGACTCTTTCTTTAGAAAAAAAAACTGTTTAGCTTAGGGAAAACTCCAAGCTTAAGAAATGAGATGTGCCATAGAATGATAACTTTGTCTGTCATATAAGGTAATAAACTGTTATTTCACTATGAGTGTGGGCTTTAAATAATAACGAAACTTCTTGAATTAAGTTTTTAGATAATGATTACACTATCACGTACATTTACATAAAACAGTTAACTTTCTTCTCGTTTATTTTCACCAAACCAAATTTCCTATCCGTGACATTGATAGCTATCGTTACATATGTGCATATCCGTGAAACTAGAAGCACCAGCTTTTATAGTTCCGTACTCAAATAGCAGAAATAGAACCCCTTTAGTTTCTAGTCCGTCCGTACGTTTACATATAACAATTCTGCTCTGAGATTATTACAATCATGTAAATTTATTAAGAGATTATTTAAACGTCATGGTTGAAATATGTCTTCTACAAACCGCTATATATTAATAATATGAATATAAGAAAGACAACACTTTATTACTTCAGGAATTCATGGAACAAAAATGATGGTTTGTCTGAAAAGACAAAGAAACGTCATTTTTAAATAAAATTAGTTAATCATATTTAACTTCCTAAATACGTTTTACACAAAATGTATTGACAGTTCTTTAAACTATTTAGCGACAAATTTTGCGTTGTGCATTTTGCACATTTTGCTAATCGTATTTAAAGATATTAAATGCGTTTAGTGTTTCTTAAATAAATTTAAGGAACGTTATATAAGCGGCCCTTAAGGTCAATTCACATAAATTCCTATTTAAGTTTAATATTATAAACGGTTATTTAACACTAATCATTTTTCAAGAAACTATTCTTGTATCCACCATTATTCACAGACCTAACTATGTATCACTTAGGTCGCGTTCTACTTGAATTGTCACTTACTGTTTTATTGCACATTTATGTATGCGTTCACAGGGTAACAATTTCTAATTATATATTTAATTTCATTATATAAATAAATTGAAAATAGCTGGCACTCTCTACACTTCACTAAAAGGCGAAGATACAATTAATTTCATACATACATACATAACTTCACGCCAGGTCACTTGCGGGGTAGGCACGAACAACAGAGCGCCATACAGGCCTATTCTTACACACCTCACTTGCTTCCTTGACATTCATAGCTTTTGTCTTGCACGCTCGTCTGTTCTTAAGGCTCCTGACATTTCAAATTTATAATTTCAAAGTTATAATTTATGCAATGACTAGTATATAGTTGTAACAGGTGAGAAATCTAAGTAAAAATTCAAGGATATTTAGTTTAAACAGGATCTGTCGAAAAGTTTTTGAGATTTAAAATATTCTGTATTACACACTTTTTTAAATAATCTTTAGGTGTATGGTACAAACATTTTGTTGGTACTACGGAACATTTGTCTGTTCGTGGTTAAATACGTACTTTGGTTTATTGTACATTTATATGCGATTTGCGTACTTCATTGTTTGTAATGATACCTGGTTGTTGTTCAAAATAACCAATGGATCACAATGCCTCAAGTTAGGTATTTAAAATGACGTTTAATTAAGATCAATGTTTAAAAGTGTAACTGGTTAAAGTCACCGGCTATTTGGGATGTGTACGATCCCTTAATAGCCGGACAAAGACCTATTTCGCCAATTTTAGAAAAAAAAACACCAAGGGTCATATTTTATCGATTTGAGTATGTAGCAACGATTTTATTCAGTATGCATAAAGAAACTTACGTTTTAACGGTTCTAAGCGCTGTATTCTATTTCATTTCAATGTCTCAAGGAACACAAGGTTGACAATTTTTAAAATTATACTTATTGACATTTAATGTTGTCTTCTGTGTCACGGCTACTGAAAAGTGAACGAACTGTTGGAATAAAAATAAAATAAAATACCGCGGTTAAAGCCGATAAAACTGAGTTTTATTATGTGTTGTAGTTGCGCAAACTTGAGAAAATACTAATATTTTGTACGTACAAGTCGATTTTGTGGTCCATTAATTTGTAAGGGAATTGAGTTGCCACTTAAGTATAATTATGACAGCCTAGTTTCATATCAATTATAATATTATTCTTTAAAGCCAGTTTGACATCTATCAAACTGATTTTAATAGTTACGTGAACTATCAATGATGATACAAATATAAATGTAAATCGACATAGGAAGTCACACATTAACGAGTCGATTAAAATAAAATGATTTATTATTAAAAAAAAACTATATTTTAAGTTTCATTGCTGTACTATCCTAGTAAAAAATACACACAAAACTTTTCGATTATACATCAATATCCAGGTCATCATCAATCATCTTGTCAAAATGTTTAAGAAATTAAAAAGCTGACAAGTATAACTTTGTCTGGTGTTACGTTTTAAAAAAATAAGCTAGTTATGGTGTTTTAATTTCTTATAAATTATTTTCACATTGTTATTTTGTGTGTTTTACTGTTCGGTAATATTCTATGTTGTATTTGTCCTAAATGAAATATATCTTTCTTTCTTCTTCTTTCTGTTTTGTTGCTGTGTTTGTCAGTGTTTATATGAAACTTCAAAAGTGGCTTCTTAGGAGGGTGCAATTATATTTGATTTAATTAACTCAAATATCAAAAGTAAAAACTATTTTTCAAGAATAAGCTTGAATAAAACTATTAAAATAAATTTATATATTGAAAACTATACTATCTAGGCTTCCACAGACGCACAAAACTTTGTTGTTTTTTTGCAGAAGTATATTTTAAATGATTCGATTTGATAAAAAAATTTGCTTTTTAATAAATATTCATATGGTCGTGATTTTAAAATGAACATACAACATTTAACTATATTATTTGAAATTTTTAAAAAATATATAACTTATATAATAACTTTTTTATTATTCTAACATTTTATTTATATTTAATTCTTACACTTTCAATTATTTGTTATATATTATTACATATAGAAACAAAGAAAGAAAAAGATTTATTTAGAACTGCAATAAAAACCACTTAAAGTATTTAAATAGAAACAAATAAGTAAATCTAGTCCTAAATTGGTCAGCAAAATTGCCGGTTATGATAACCAGCGCTGATCTTCCGCTAGGACCATCTGTGACATATATGACAAAAAAAGAGATATAAAGTGAATATACAAAAATTGAGATTGAAATAGAGAGAAAAAAAAACATTAACAATAACTAAATAATAAAAGACTAAATACATATTATTTATATAAATTGACAATATTACCTTTTATTTATAAAATTAGATAGAGCGATAGAGAAGAAGTAGACTAATAAATGATACATTTAACACACACTGACATAACTAACACAGTCAGGATAGATCAGGCACACCCTCCACATGCGCACCATCATATTGCACTTGTATCATGAATAAGATCGGCTTGGCACACTTGATGGTCATATAAGAACTTTGTCAGTTTGAGTCTAAATCCATTAATAGTTTTTATATTTTTTATAGAGGGTGGGATATTGTTTCAGAATTTGGAAGCTGCATACCTGATATGAGTTTTACTGCTTATTGTGGTGTTAGTGACTTTCATTCCCTCAATTTATTTAATAATTTACACTATATGATTGTATAACTCTAAGACTACGTGGCCGGAGGGTCTTTGCTCGCCGAGTCGCAGTCCGGACAATGAGTTTTTAATTCGACACCCCAAAGCTCCACCTAAGAGCTAAGACCTCATGATGACAAGTACAATTAATATAAAACAACAAAGTAATCGTGTAAAAGTCGTGATATCGTAATGTAGTGCACGCGTCCTAAACTCAAAGGGCGCGGGTTCGATCCTAGTCGGAACGCATGCACCACTTAGGCAGTTTTCTGAAATAATGTGCATATTGTTACAATTACTACGTACTGACAACGGTGAAGGGAAACATCGTGATGCAACCTGCACATCACGATAACCGATGTGTCAAACCTGCCAAGCCGCCTTAGATAAGCGTGGCAGGTATATTGTCTGTTCGTCTATAGTGGGAGGCCCGAGCCAAGCAGAGAGACAGTTATGGTCTGTTATTATTTTATATATATAACAAAGTAATCAGTTCTGATTTCGACACACGACAAATATCGCTTGATGACAAATTAATTAGAATTCTACGCACGAGATACCGCGGCGGATGTAAGTGGCGTCTAAAGATCAACCCAGTTTCAAGGCCAAGTGCGTGGAATGGTTATCATAACTCAATTTTTGCACAATATCATCATTCACAGTATCATTACATTCCTTTAAAATATTAAAATAGAAGTAAAAAAAAAATTGTAGCTTTATTATTTATATTATGCATATATGCATAAAGTATTCAATCGTCAAATTTCACATAAAATATAATTAGATTTTTTGTCAAACTTTGCATTAGTTCAAAATACATATTAAAAATCACACAGCATTACTACGTTATTTATAATACCTATATATAATACATATAAATCGGGTTTGTGCATTGAATCCAAAAATGAGAAAAATAATCCAGACGCTTATTCGGATCAGAACGTAGCTAAAATACATTTTTAGAAATTTTGTCTGTCTCTCTGTTGACCATCACGTTAAAACTACAATGAAAAAATGAAATTAAAAAGATGTATTAATTTTAATTAGCAAAGCTAATAAAACAACATAGAATCTAAATCAGAAATTGTTTTTAAGTAAAAATAAATTATACTAGTTGAATTGATTACGAATTAGAATTTAAATTAAATTCATATGGGTAATGAGAAATTATGCACGGTCGAGCTGATAAACTCTAATCAAAGTAACTCATTAAGACCAAACAAACGATTGCATCGAGAATTAATTAACTAACTACGAAAGAACGACTCGTGTACGTTCAGCCGTGAAATAATTTATAGACCAAAATTAAAACTTATTCGCAATTATGACCGGTTTAAATTACATTAGTGGTTAAGAACTGTAAAAAATTGATTGCTGACGTAATGTATAACTATTTAGTGGTCAAAAATAAAATGTCTCTATTTATAAACCAACAATAATATGTTGCGAAGTGGTGTATGTACAAATGTATAGACATACAGGTACAGACAGTAAAAAAATATAATAATTAGGAACATTCTAAATAATCAATAATATTGATACAACCAACGTTCTCTAATTGTTCAGACCATTATTCTTACTCAAATATATCGGAATACGAAAACCGTTAGATTTATTATATACTAGCGGCCCCGACAGACGTTGTCCTGCTCTGAAAAAATAAAATCTAGTATCCCGATCCCAGCGCCACCTACCGGTTCCAATTGTGGATTTAAGACACCCGGGGACCCATGCAAACACACAAAAACAAAATCACCAAAATCGGTCCGGGTGATTAGGAGCATTCTAGAACCGATCTCAGCGCAACCTACCGGATCCAACGGGATATAAAGTATCCTTTGTCCGTCTTCTCGTTCTAAGCTATCTTCCCACCAATTTACAGCCAAATCGGTACAGCCGTTGAGTTAAATAATGTAACTAACATGACTTTCTCTTATATAGATTACTTAGATTTATCAAATTAATTTAAATTTTTGTTCCGATATACTCGCATTTGGGAAAGAAGGGTCTGAAGAATTAGATGACCTTGCTTGTATCGATATTAGTGATTCTTCACTGTCACTAATTACATGACGCTGACTGTACACAGAGGTGGGAGTAGACTTTGAACTTTTAAGTATTCTAACTAATATCTTAACTAGTAATATTATAAATGCAAATGTGAGCTTGTTAATTGCAATTTTATGCCGTAACTACTCAATCAGTCATTATTAAACTTTGCATAAAATATTTTTCACGGTTCTAAACGTTTGTTTTTTGGAGTATACTCCTTGAGAGTCGATTTTCACATAAGGCCGCAGGTATGGAGATTTTATGTGGAATGATATAATGCAACTTTTAACTTAAGACCGTTGTGTTTTTTGTATTATACAATTTCGAACTTTAATGGAATGAATTAAGTTCTAAAATAATATCCATAATTTTTAAAGACAACCGTACTTAAGGAGTAAATTCCAGTCGTATTCAGAATTTTTGACATTTTTTATTAAAAGAGCTAGATTTTCCAAAATACTTTTAACGGAAATTGGATTGAAATAATATCCGTACAGTAGTTATATCAATCATAGGCAAATAATAAGAATAGTATATGGGTATCATTTCTACGGAATCCTTTGTTATGCATACTACCAAGCACTTATCCAAACTTTTGGTATGAGAATTCCTACTACAATGCAATTGTAATTTGTCTCGGTTAAAATCTTTTTAACTCATGACATTGGGCCCATTTTACACACACCCACTTAAATTAATAGCACATAATAAAATGTGAAGGTTTCCACTTTAATGCTAACAAATGTGGCTTTGATTGTGGATCCTCCAGATCACTCTGTGACTAAACAACACGTAGTTCGTGGCTATTGTGTAACACGGCCAATGTCATTCAGTTAGGGGGACCGATCGTACGAAGCTGATTGGTCATGCACTTGTTTAGATATAAATGGGCATGAGAAGTTATGTTCCACTCGAGTTTAGTTTGGTAGGAAACTTCTTATTGCGGAGCTACTTTTTAAAGATGGCAGATCCATTTGAGAACTGTCCACCGCGGAGGAAACGCGGTAGAGAGTGTAGGATTCGCCATGTATTCGCCATGGACTGCATCATCACCACAAGCAGGAAGTGCTATTACCACGCCGCGGTTAGGGATACCCACTAAAACCCCTCGGTATTCTATCCTTTATGCTCGGACCAGGAGTTTTTGGCCTAGCCATTTTGCAGGCCCTGGCATTTGGCGACCCATAAGACCCTTCCACTATTGAGGAGCTACCTAAATGTAGTTTACTGTCACGCACGCGTAGTACATAAATCTAGTCAAATTATCTTCAAAAATATTATAATGCAAAAGCGAGACAGTGAATTCCATTTAAGTAGACCCTCGAGGACTAGGAGTAGTAAAATCGTTTTTTTCAAAAACAATACAGCTTTTATCATTAAGCAGTTTGTATTACACGTACTGTATTTTTTTGAGGATACCTTAGCCAAATAGAACCCGAATAAACTACGCTATCTAACAATTGAAGACGTGAGTGGATGAAGGTGATGAAGATATGTTGCATACTCGGTTTTTTGTTTTTTTTTACGTAGATGAAGGTTATAAGTCGATACCAAATGACTACAGACCTTAGACCATAGATATAAGGCATATTTAAAAAAAATAAAATTGAAAAAGGTATTATGTTCAGTTCAGTTTAAAATAAAAGTAAAACTTTTATCTCGATTTACTCAGAATTGGAATTATGCGACTTATCATCTTCATCCACTCATGTCTTCAATTATATATACCATGAATGACCATAATAATACATATGGAGACAACGATCACATACATTTATGTAGTTAGTTACATAAATTAAAACTGATAACGGCTAATACTAAAGAGTGCTAGGTGTCTTTTAGTAGCAAAGCGGTAGCATATGACACCCAGTTATAGTTTAAAACTAGAACTTGACGTTATTTGTGCTATTTGTTTTGAAATAAAATACCGAGCTTAAAACCGTTCAAATTTTGTTTTATTATATTTAATATTCGCGAAAACTTAATAAAATACTAACGGTCTTATTCATATAGAGTTAAAGTAAGTTTGAACATTTCTTTAATAACCCTAAAGAATCGTTTAAACTTATTTTAACTCACTATGAATAAGAGCGTAAGTCTAATATGAGTTGTCATCCGGATTCTTAAATTGTTGCCAAGTGTTAACCTTTGATCTTTCTACGGACTTAGACGACGATCGGTCAACCGATATTAGGATCAAAATGTCAAAATAACATCAAACACGTGTCTGTTATTTGCTCTATATTTAATCATTATGCTTGTTACATTGTATTAATGAGCAAAGGGTAAGATAATATGTATTATTCTCTGACAATAACAATATTTTCTGTAATGATGTCAAAACACTGATCTAAAAGTAAAATGACATTCACGCATAATCTTCGAACATTGCTTATCTTTGTAAATCACCTTTATTTATGACAGTGTTACAGATGAGTACAGACAAATTGTTAAAGATACAAGGCTAATTAATTTTCCTACCTGCCGCACTCGTAAACCATAGTCTCGGACAGTGTTCCCGATCTGAAGCAAATTAGCTATCGTACTAGCAGCTTAGAACTATCGTAATTGGAACAAGTGACTAGAATCGTCGTACTTACGGAAATAAGGTTTATAATTTATGTACGATAATTATAGCACAGTTGCTATCTCCTTTGCAAGGGTTCCTTTGCATTACATACATAACAGCTAATATAATATGATTGTCCCATTGGTCTTTAAGTTGTCTCATATATGGCAAACAGACAGTATATTTGTTATTTTAAGCCAACTCAGATTGGTGGGTTGGATATACATATTGGTAATCTTAATACATATTTTAATTTAGAATTTTTTCGGTTGTTTCCCTTCAGTGTCAGTATTCATTCTAACTGTATGAATATTATTTTCTTAGGTTTATTTTCTTATTTATTTTCTTAGGTTTTTGTTATGTGTACATTGTTAAAATTTTTGCGAGTTGTAGGACTCGAATTAAAATGCTGTTGGAATTAGAGTGTATTAGAACTATACAGACACGTATAAAATAGGTACAAATATAACAGAACGCAATAAGTCCAACCGTAATGCAGAAGATCGTAATTTACATACACGCGGAAAGACCGTCACTAAATATATTACCAAATGTACACCAGTACACCACTTGCTTCGCTCGTGGTTATCACTCGATTGCCGATCTGTCCATTGGGGCATTGCTTTATACCACACATATGCAATATGTCTGCCCGACCGCGTAGAATTTCCGCCGCCGAATTTCTTAGAATCAGTTTGATTTTTTAAAATCCGAGACACTTAGCAGTGGTCACAATACAAGAATAGACCATAAAAGATTGCAAAACATAATGGGTTTTTTAATCACAAATTTTTAACACAAAGTTAATAAAAGAAGTCCAAAGACCGAAAGGTAATAAACTGTGTTTCTACAGGTATACAGGTGTAAATTTGTCTTTGTCGGACGTAACAATATACATACTTACTAAGTGCATCATTCTGTGGTCAAGGCTATTGAAATTTAAGCCAAAAGTAATATTTTGTAATACATACCCATGAGTAACCTTAACTAACCCCCGAGACCCAGGTGCAAACCTAGTTTGGGGGTCAGGGAAATGACATGTCAAAACTACATAGTTTTTATATGTGAATTCATTTAAAAATTCTTTGTCATTGTATCTGGCTTTTTATACGTTACATTATCTAATATATAAAATTCTCGTGTCACAGTTTTCGTTGCCATACTCCTCCGAAACGGCTTGACCGATTTTGATGAAATTTTTTGTGCTTATCCGGTATCTATGAGAATCGGCCAACATCTATTTTTCATCCCCCTAAATGTTAGGGGTAGTCCACCCCTAAATTTTTATTTTTATTTTTACCGGGCAGGACGACGTCTGCCGGGACAGCTAGTTATTATATAAAATTAAACTTTAAAATCAGCACTCGTTAAAAATAATATAAATATTATTAGACTAGAAATCCTTCTGGCTGGTGCTTAATTTTTTACCTTTTGCCAAGATTAAAACCGACATAATTGGAATTAATATGAACGTTGACCTAAGGTTATTTGTTTATCAAGAAATGTAAATTGCGTACTAAAACCAATTTCACCTTGCATTTGATATAATTAAAAACAAAAAGAAAACGTTGCAAAAGAAACTTATAAAAAATAAGCTTGGACTTCTAAAATAGTCGCTCAGAAGTGGGCATGAACTTGCAATGAAAGAACCTCATTTCCGCCACCGACTTTCTCAATACATTTCATTTAAATACTTTCCTCGAGTCTTCTAAACGTTGAAGAGTTTTAATTTTGCACTCTGAATCTCATAGGGGTAAGACAAGGAAATGCTTTCTACCCGATGAAAATACTGAATGTTACCTAAATCAATATTTGCTTTACCTATATGTATATAAACATATAAATCTATTTCTATGTTTGGTATCTAATAGGTAAAATTAGCTAATGAGAGAATCAATAAAAAAATATAAAATGCAGCATGAATGAAGATGACATCCAAAGATTCATTTAGAGAAATTATTTTATATCCAACGTTACTTTATAATATTATTGTTATACCGCATAAGAAGAAAATATATATAGTTACTTTCATATAATTCATATGAAGAAAGAGTGTCACTTCGACATGAACGTGAAAGTGACACTCTTCCCAGTATTTTCATTTTCGTTACTTTATTGACACGATGAAAATAAACACTCTGCTTTTTTATCTGTCACAACTTGTATTATTATATTTCGTGGGTGATTTTGAATGTCTTGTATTTAGTAGATATTTCAAAATCGGGGCATTTAAATTGAGTTGTTCATATCCTGGAAAACAGGTGACTTCCCGCCGTATATGGGAATAAAATTTCTAACCACGTAGAATGCCCTTATCTCGTGGTTGCAAAGCAGAAGTTTCTCAGAAAGAGAGGAGATGTTAGCTAAAGGGTCCTAACCAACTCCAAAACTTAAACTCCCGTGGCAAATATAATTGGAGAGGTAAAGGCTCACCGTTTCCACTGGCTCGGTCATATGGACTTTATGTTAAGAGCGATCAGTTGGTCGGCCACGGCTTATCCCAGGTATAGCTGGAAGGAAAGAATGAAATCTGACCTTAGTGAACTTCAAACCACCAATTGGTATAAAAGTGCACAGGACTGAAAATTGACGTGCTCTCACGTGCACTTTGGTTCCTTTGGTCCACGATGTATAATGATATATTCTTGCATTAAGTGTTGCATCTAGCATGATACATATCCTTGATTGACACGTTTTACAGACTAATGCATGAACAATATTAGGCAAATTTAAATCGCTCGTGAAATATCAAGGCCGTGAGAGCAACTTACTCGTATCTGGTAAACATTCACTTGTTCGATATCGATCGGTTGCTTGCATTCTTTATACTTCATTAGAACAATCTCGTACGTATCCAACTCGTCGAATTAGAACAATTTAGTCATTATCAATTTATAGGTACGTATTCCAACAACTGTTCTAATTTGATCCGCAATTAAGTAGTTAAAGGATTTGATTGTCATTATATTTTACTACATAATTGGTTTTTAATCATGAAAATAAGAGATAATTAGGCAATAATTGAGAAACGGGTTAATGTAGATGTAAAACTATAAACTGGAAGTAAATTGAAGGTTATATTGTTCAATGTTCTAAATAAAGATGATTATTAGATGGCTAGAGAGTTTCTTGCCACTTCTCCTTAAAAGTATAATAACAGTTGTTAAGAAGTAAGGTAAGTGTAGTAATTTAACTTAATTTTTAGTTCACATAAGTATGTCTTTTAAGAAACGTTCTTCAACAAAATTTAGTTTATTAAAAACTTTTCATGGTGAATTTATTTCACCATATCGCTTATTTCTGTTATTTGAAAGATTGACATGCAATTAAGAATGAAACTAATGAAATGTGGTTCATTTAGCCACGCACAAAACAACTAATAACATTTGAAACGTCTTGTGAACGCTTTACTGTCCTTATTATATTAGCAATTATGATAAATTGGTTGTGCTTGAAGGGACACTGATTACGCTCTAATTCACGCCCTATAGTGTTGCAACTGTTTGATCACTAGCCGTTCCTACCACTTCATTCGTACGGGACTTGAACTTTATTCATGCTTCTAAACCCTGCTACGTGTAAAAATGTACTGGTACACATTAAAAACTATAAATTTCTAATTTTTATTTGATTTATCCGGCTCGAAGGACCAATAAATGTAAGATAAATTCTTAAAATCGTAATGAAATTAAATGAAAGGAAAATTAACTGTTTATTGAATACAGAAAGACATGAGCTTCATGAACGAGAAATAGATGTAAACCGCATCGCCCGTTGAAAATATAGCCTGTGGGTTTGAACTGTGTAAGCCGCTCGACAAACTGCGAGACCAAAAATCTAAAAACAATTATGCTTAGACAAGCATAAATAGCAATTTCATTTGAAATATTAAACTTTAACGTTTATTGAAATCACAAACAGATACTTCAATTTTCTTGATTTGTATAGACAATACTAATTTTGGTGCGTCGTGAATATTAAAGCAAGTCTATTTTAACCACATAACGGTAAAATGATTCTTATGATCTGCTTGTTTGTCTGTTACAGGTTACAGCTTATTATATTTAGGAGTTATTGAGGCTAAATATGTTAAAATTGGCAAACATATAGAAATGTCGTATGATTGAAATAAGTTGTGTAAAACCTCATAAAATCATGTAATTAAGCTTGGCCCACACTACCGAATTTCTTGGTGCGATTTTTCCCGTATGATCTGTTGTAATTTATGAAACTACATAGAAACGTATACACCATGTAATTAACTCTGCAATGGATATATATAACAACTTTTTGATACTAAAGAAATTCCTCCTTAAAATACTATGAAAGAAGGCAATTGACAATGCAAACATTAAATTCACACTCACCGTGAATACACGGGAAACAATTTATTAATTAAACCCTGGCGCTCACTTAAATAGCATGCCAAGTAGGGCAAAGAACATGACCATTGACACTTTTTACGATCTTATTCATAACATGAACAATACAATATTCACGTTATTGTATTACTATGATTTTCCAGTTTTAAATTCCTCAATTTACGTCATAAAAAATATTCTTATATGCGTGACCGATATCCACAAAAACACTCTTTTGCAGTTAAAATATACAAAGTTATTTTAACTGCAATAGGTAAGATAAAGTAGATATTCAATAATATAGCCATTGTAAGTTTTGAAGTGTGATTTAAAACGTTTTATTTAAATTTAACAATCCTGATAACTGAGAAAATGCTCTATTATGTTTAAATATAGGAAGCAAATTGTTATCATCTAATTCTGTTTCTTGAGTAATTCCATTCACAATTACTCTAATCTGAATTATCTGATGGAAAATTGCAATTTTCCTAACAAATATATCTTGTACACATCTCCAGCCCAAAACAGCCTGCAACGTAAACGCGTGCTAGAATCCCTAAAAATATAATTTATAAAAAACCCAAACCAATTTTCTAGTAAACTCAATTTTAAAATACGCATATTAGCAAGAATATTAATCTAAAAAAATGCATTAATATTATATTTAACACGTCATGTTTACTATACTACAATAAATAATTACGTTGAATTATTTATATAACCATATAATGGATCAAACTAGTTTGAAAATAATTTTCTACCTAACGTAAGTACAATAATTAAACCATTAAACCGTCGTTCCACGAAAAACTGTCCCATTTCCCACACATGATTTTCCATGTATTGTCTATTGGATGTCGATTGTTAGCAGCTGTATTATGTATAGAACCATGAGCCTTATGTGAATTAGTTATGTAAACTGAAAGTGACATAAATGAAACTTTGGCTGGTATTTATTGTTACGTTAGGATAAATATTGAGTACTTACATTAGATGATCTAAAATATAATTACTTTTATTAGTGAAAGGTCAAACTCAAAATTCTTACTTACGTAATATTACTTAGACTATGTTTGACAGTATGCACTGTTAATTTAGAAGAACCAAAGCATTGTTTTAATATGTAATATATTTATATTATTATTTTAAAGCAAAAACTTTGTACCCCTTTTTACGAAAATTGCGCGAAAATTGCATTATGAAATTTCGCACACTTATAGTTTATATAGAGAAGATGTGCAAAATGCTGCAGAATACTACTTTTTAAAATTATGCATAAAAAATACATTAAATTTATAAAAAAACATTACACACTACGATTTACTTGACACACAGACGCATATAAACTCTTTTGTTTATTGTTAAAGACAAATTAACAGTGTAGCCTTGGCGAAATTTGTTATTATATAAGTATAGTCTTTGACAACAGAACCTTAACAATGTTTAAACTTATAATTTAAATTAGTTATGGTCGAATTTCGACTAATGGGCGAGTAGTATATATAATTAGGTACTTATCTATAACTCCCATAAGCATGAATACATACAGACACATTCGCACGCATAACCACATGCTAACATCAGTCATAGACACTATTCAATTGTTCTGTAATTACTAGTGTATGTAAATGTGTGAGGGCACTGATTTCCGTATGCCTAACTCGGAAATTATAAAATACATCATTATTGACTGTATCCGGCTTTTTTAAAATAAATTTATTAAGTGCAACGATTTATTATTTCGAAAAAAATCAATCCTTGGACTTATTTTTCTGAAATCACACTTAAAATTTGTGAATCGATATTTTAGTAGATAGCCCGGCCAGATTCAGTGTTCTTTTCGTATATGCAAGTTTCAATAGAAAAGCAGTAAATAATTGGGACTTAAAATTTCGACTTCAAATGTATGTAACAAAAAACTTTAAAATTATATTATTGTTACAACCGACAAAGACCAATTCACACCTGCAGTTAATTACCTTTCGGCATTGGGACTTCCTTTGTTTACTTTGTGTTAAAAAAATAATTAGAAAAATAGACCATTGTGTATTGTAAGCTTTATGGTAGTCATTAGCTAGGTGTGATTCTTGGAAATTCAGTCCACGCGGTCGAGTAGCTATATTGTATTTATACAGTATAAAGCAATACCCCAACGGTGGGGTGAGGTAGTCGAGCGATAACCAGCCACGAAGCAAGACTTGTGTACATTCGATAATCTATTTAGTGACGGACTTCGCGCGTGTTATTGAATCGTGCATTTCGTTTGGACTCATTGTGCTCAGTTATATTTGTACCTGTGTTATACGTGTTTGTAAAGTTCTATAATAATTCTAACGGCAGTATAATTCGAGTCCTGCAACTTGTACCATTATATAAAAAAATCTAAAGATAAAAGATTTTTAAAGATAAGAGAGATAATGGCATCAACTAAAATAATATCCGTTTGTTTAGCGTTAACTATGGATATCTCAAACGTAAGTAACCGGCAGCACGCAATGAGCGCTTTAGGCATTCAACTAACTAAACAATGGCAAAAATGTACCCATTCGTGTGATAACATCATGACCAGTCACATTAGTGGAATGTACATTGTATATGCTACATGGAACAGAATTGTTACCATGAGTAAATGGGAAAACATTAAAATTTTCATAGCCTGCTAGTTTCGCAAACTTTTACGGTCTTATTTATACAGAGTTAGAGTAAGTTTGAACGCTTTTTTATGGTTCTTCAAGAGCGTTCAAACTTACTCTAATTCTCTATGAATAAGATCGCTAAAATAACAATTAGATAGATGATATACTTTCCGCCATTGTTGCTGATTTCAGAAAATGATTTCATTCGGTATGCCGAAGATCAAGAAAATTGTAGACCAATTAGGAGAGGTAGCGGACTCAGTAAGCGGATGTTCTAAACTGAGATGCAACAACAGGATAGTGATGTTTTTTTTAGAATCAAACTCGAATCAACGCATGTTGATATTCAAATATATATCTAATTAGACCCGGTGGACTGACGACCTGCACAAGGTCGGCGGCACGGGCTGGATGAGGAAGACAAGAGGCCGGGATATGTGATGTACAAACTTGGGGAGGCCTATGTCTAGCAGTGAACAGAGACTGACTTAAAAAGAAGGTCTAAAATATGTTTTAACGAACAAAACACCAAAAAGCAAAAGAAGTATGACTGGTGGCATCATTTAACCATATGGATTTTAGAACGTAAAATCAGCTGTATATTTACAAGTAAAAACCTTTTTTAATAATAATAAATTTTGGTACAATATATTTTCCATTAACTCTAAGCATGTTGTAGAAGCCTATTTAATTAATATCATTTATTAAGTCTACACTCAGATTTTAAGAAAATCATAAAGTTAATATACCTAAGGCTTACATGAATAAGAGTTAGTACAACAATTGATTGAGATACCTTTTTTTAGTAAAATTATAGACGGACTTCAACCTTAAACTGATTTCTTCGAAGCAACCTGATTTTTATATAATTTAAGATACAAGTATACGATCTTGGTCAGACGTCTATCACCAGCTTTATAATTTTTCTATATATAAATTAAACTAAAAAAAACTATATATATAAACTAAAATTAAACTATAAAATCTAGTTCCAGACCACTGTCAGTCGGAAACGTGCCCAAAAGACTGGCCACATTGCCTCGCTGAATGGCAATGCTGATGCGTTACCCGAGGTATAAACCAGTCTTTTGGTCACGTGAGACATCCACCAGACGTTTGACTATGTCTCGATAAAGCTTGTGCGCCTTTAAGATTATTTCGCAATACCACTGGTGCAAAAATAGATACAGCAAAATATTTTTATTATGTGTAAACACAGATATTTTATTTTACTTTTAGAGTCCCAGTTGATTTCTAAAAATCTAGTTGGATCCCCTATATTATTTTACCTCCTTCGCTTCGAACACTTTCATCATTCTTCCTCATAAAACCATCGTGATTGGTTTATTATGTACCAAGTCTGTGTTAAACTATCGTAATAATAACAGAGGTGAGTGAGTGTCGAAACTGTAAGTGCAACCAATGAGCATGGTGGACAATGCACCGGTGCATGTCTGTGCAACCGAGTAATGAATGACCACTAACCATGTGCATCGTTTAATAATCGCGTTTCGCAAACATTTTCCATTGGCATTTATATCAAGCTAACTACTAACTAGAACTTTGACCCAACTCCGCTTATAATAAAGTATATTCTGTTAGATATTCTTATCTTTTGTCTAAGTAGTTTTTTTCTGAAATATATTACAGGTTAATATATAATATTTTAAAATTCTAAGAACGCCGTGTCTACTGCTGTTTCCTATTAAAAAAAATGTTTTATACTGTATAAACGATGGAGACCGGGATGCATTTTTTTTTAGGTTTCCTTCCTAGATGTCGATTTGTATGTTTGGTCGGAACCACGTAAAAACTACCGGGCTGATTTCGATGGTTTTGGCTAGTCGGCAGAAAATTCCTATACTTAAATCTCCGCTACTTTTTGTCCTGGGTATCGCGCGGGAATATTTCTGGGAAACGTTTAAAACGGCCAGATTGAAAAAAAATCTTCTGTACGTTTCGTTAAAAAAATTAACGATTTAAATTTTCGTTCAAATTTTTATGTGTTCAAGTGAGCTCGGGATGGCTTAGATTCACAACAGGATTCCCTAGGTGGGGCTGCAATCGGTTCTACATTTTCTTTTTTAAGGCAGGACAACGTCTGCTGGGCTTGCTAGTCTTTCTAATAATATATAATGGTTGGAAAACACTGAAACATGACATTCTGATAATACAAAAGGTAACTATGGAAAGCCTTTAAGCCCCATTTGAAAGGTTTTTGTCATGTTATTAAATAAAACACAATTATTTAAATAATGGATGTTTCAGATCAAATCAAAATTTAAAATAAAGCATTTTTTTTAAATTTTGGACAATTTGTTCTTTAAATATATGTTTTTAATAAAATAAAAAGTCAAAAATTAAAACAAGAGCTATCTTTGATGCCATCCACCTTCTGAACATTTACGTTAAAATTTTAAACTGTATTTCTGAGACATTTTCAGAATGTTGCTTTCAGTTTTGCATATGCAGTTTAATGTTAATAAAATGTAAAGTCAAATTTTATTTTCCAATTTTGAGTTAAAAGTTATCAACCGAAGAAATAATTATAACTAGAGTGAATTCAAAATTACTTTATACTATGAATAACTCTTATCTGGTTATCTAAAAACCAGCCCTTAATATTATATTTTTCATGCTAGGACTTCATCTGCTTTAGTGTTTAACATTTAGGCTGTGACCGAATGCGGCTTATTTAAAGCGTTAAGAAATAACGCCTCTAACAGATAGCCACATTAGTATGTGTATAAATGTGTTATGTTTCGGTATCTTAAATAACGCATTAAAGCCATCGTTATATTTTTCTGAAACGGCCTATATCCATAACATTATCCCAGATGAAGCCGCACCATTTGTGGAAACTTGTTAATAAAAACTTTTGTATTTGAATTTAATAATAGTTGTGCATGTTCCCCTCTTGGATTTGTATAGCTATGCCCTATTTGTTACTATCTACAACGAACGCAACTTGGTTAATTGGAGTTTTTTTGTTCAACATAGCGCTGAAGTGTTACTCTTATGTCACATAATAGCGATTGCTCGATTTTAATTAACGGTTCTTTTTTATAGCTAGAGTACAGCAGATAGGCTGCAGGCTTACCTGATGGAAAGCGGTTACCGTCGCTTATGAACTAGTCATAGCCACTTTTTTCAGCAACTACTGGGTCTTAGTGGATGATCTTTGAAAGGAAGGTGTAGTTTAATATATGGCGCTGCACTATGGTGTGGTAAAACCGAAATTAGAAAAGTGTTTTTTAACCTTCAAAAAATAATAGTAACGAAACAAAAAACCTTCTTACTGTCAAACTACAATATATTAAAAAAGATTCACGTTTTTCCTTTGGATACAAATATATTTTGAAAGTTAAGAAAACTCTTTTCTAAGATTTCCATTTTCAAGATAACATTGTTGACGAAAAGAGGTAAAAGCCAAAAGTAACATACTATGTTTTTGTTACAGACATATAATAACTTAAATAATCATTTATAATTATAATAAAATATTTTATTCTAAACTGTCTAGTGAATTAAAATTAAATAGTTAATAATATTAGGGTGGTCGTTAAAAATTCAATTTCTTGCGACGCCCCCTAAAAAGCTTCCTTTTAATGAAAAAACACTGGGATTTTTTTAAATAATTTTTTCAAGTCAAGACATCACGTGCCTCAAGACGATTCAAGTTAAAACTAAAAATAAAAGAAAAATTGAAAGATAAGCTTGAATCACGAAGAATTTTAAACTTTTTCGGAAACTATAATTTGAAATTCATCACTGAGAATGATAATACGGAAGGTATTTCATTGTTAAAACTTTTCCAATCTTAAAATAATTATTACTTCTAAGTATGAAGAAGTTTCCTGAATAAACATGATATTACCCAAAAATTAACTTGAATCGTCTTGAGGCACGTGTTGTCTTGACTTGAAAACATTATAAAAAAAATCCATTGTTTTTTCATTACAAGGAAGCTTTTTAGGGGGCGTCGCAAGAAATTTAATTTTTAACGACCACCCTAATATATATATAATAGTTAATAACTAAATAAACTAAATTAAAGTACACTATAAAAAACGTAGAAATTAAATACTATATACTTTTGGTACACATCATAAATACAATTATTTTCTTTCTTTCTTTTTTCTTCTTCCATTTATAATCGTGTGGGATATTATTAGGCGTTTTAAAATGTATGTCCATGTTCTTTAATGACTTTTTACTTGAGTCTAGGTGATTGGCAATATTTTTCCTACTGTGCCTATGTCAATAACTGTATATAGATCAATTATTATTTCGATGGTTAAAAATATTTTTTTCTCCTAAGTGCTTCACGAAAAACAGTTTAAGTAGGCCAGATAGAAAAGATAAAAACATGCTCGCCAATGAAAAACTGATGTAAAGAGATAGATTATCGCGGGCACTCGCTTTTAATATAATAGGGCTATTATATTATGTAAATATGCAGTCTCATGAACTTCTTACTATCAAGGCTTCAAACGGAAATTAAAAAATAATATTGTTTTTTGTAATAGGTAAAAAGGTTGTTAATTTCATAATGCAAAATTATTGTAATAGTACCCACTGGTATTAAATACTAATCGTGAATTATATAGTGAGTGAGTGAGTAATTTGGTAATAAGTTCATACAAAACGCTTTAAAAAAACCAATTTAATTTTCCCCAGTTTTTCTGCTGTTGCAGCAACTTTTATAATTGTTCGATATATACCTATTTAATATTATACACATACCTACATAACTCTACTAACTCTGCTTCCCTCTGGTAGCAATTTCTTACATTCTTTATTTTAATTTATTTTATTTTTAAGTATTTAGTTATTTTAATGTATACCTATTTAATGAATAAAAAAGATAAGAATATATACATACAATGTTGATTAATATTACTTAAAAAACGATTTTCATTTGTGCTGTACCTCCAAAAATTTTCGTTTTCCTAGATTTATCTCGAACACAAAGTTTGCGGAACACTTATATAGAGGACGAACTCTGCTAACTACAAACAATTTACAAAATCAAAATCGGTTTAGGAGTTCCGAAGGAAAGCGTTAAAAGCATTTAATTTTTATTTATATATTATCATTACCGGAGAAATTCTGCGCAGCCTTCCAAGAAAGGTTGTACTTAAACTCACTACACTTATTAATTCCAGGTTTAGACTAAATCATGTTCCAAGTCTGGAAAGTTACGGAAGTGATCATGATACAAAGACCAGGTAAATCTCCTCATGACACGATATCTTACAGCCCAACTTATCTCTTACTGATTATATCTAAACTATTTGAAAAACTGTTATTGCGCCGCCTGAAACGAATAATAAAAGATAAAAAACTAATCCCCGATTATCAAATTAGATTTAGAGAGAAAAATTCAACCATAGACCAAGTGCATAGTGATTTTATATAAACATCATTGAGAGAATATTAGAAGCAAGAAAGTTTGTTCTACAGTATTTTTAGATGTGGCACAATCATTCGACAAGGTCTGGTATGAAGGACTTAATTTCGATTTAAGAAAAATGCTAACTAAATAGTATTCGAATTTATTAGCCTCATATATAACAGAATGTTCAGGGTTCGACAAGAAGACTGCATTTCGGATCTTTAAAAAAATTAAAGCTGGAGTACCACAAGGTCAAGTGTTAGGCCCGGTCCTGTACCTAATATACACAAGTGATATTCTAAAACTAGAAAATAATACCATATCTACTTTCACGGATGACACAGCTATCATGGCTACAGGAGTTACCGACGAAAAAGCTGTGGAAAATGTCCAAAAAAACAGTTAATACCATCACTATCATCATCACTACATAGTATAAAACAAAGTCGCTTTTTCTGTCCCTATATCCCTATGTGCGCTTAAATCTTTAAAACTACCCAACGAATTTTGATGTGGTTTTTTCCAATAGATAGAGTGATTCAAGAGGAAGGTTTATATGTATAATACATGCATCATATACTAAGGCAACATTGCTAATTTTAGAGGTTTCTATGTAGTGATGCCCGTGCAAAGTCGGAGCGGGCCGCTATGTTTTTATATATAACGTTCATAGTTTTTCTGTAGTGTATTTAATTTTGTATCAGCATTGCACCCGTGCGAAGCCGGGGCGGGTCGCTATCTACAATATGACAAAAGAATGGCGTATTAAGCTCAACGAGGCCAAGTCGATCCACATTGACTTCACTAATAAAATGGCAAATTATAATAAATAACACCGTAGTACCGTATGAAAATACCGCAAAGTACTTAAACATGTCATTTGGTAATGGTATTTGCTAAACAGCGCTGAAAGGCTCACGTCAAAAGGAAACGCGAGGAACTGGAGGCTCGCTACAGAAATATGTACTAGCTACTTGAAAACCATTCAAAGGTGTCAGTACCTAAAAAACTGCTTGTTTATAAACAAGTCCTGCTGCCAGTTTGGATCTATAGCGTATACAATTGTGGGGCTGTATCAAACTAAGTGATATAGAAATCATACAACGCTTCCAAAATAAAATAATGGAAGGCATTGTAAATGCGCCATGGTACGTTAGATCGAGCGACCTCCATCGGGACCTGATAGTGGAGTTTGTCACCAACATTATTAGGAAGAACCCGGAAGCCCACGAGCATCGGCTTCATCGACATGTGAATGTCAAAGCGATCCAGCTCCTTGACATAACGAAAAGGCTCAAAAGGACAAAACCATTTGTACTAGTGCTATAAACAAAACAAAAGTGTAGTGTAATGTGTTAGCTGTTATTATAATAAAGAACACATAAAAGAAGTGTCTTCGCCTTAATAGAGAGAGACAATAAGTAAAGTGTCAATGGATACTTTCTTAGTGTTAATACTCTTAGTTAGTTTGGGTTATATGTAAATTACTTATTAGTCTTTTTAGATTAGATGGTAATATTAAAGAGGTATTTCTTCACAAATACTTTATCTATTAAAAAGAAATATAAACTATAGATTAAAACATTAACAAAATTTCAAAATGTCATAGCATGGTCAATCTTAATAATACAAACTAAATTATTTCTGTTAAAAATATATACAACACACATTTTTCTCTAAAATTCTTAACATCTGTTGCCAGTCGCATGAAATTTTCAATAACGCCAGAACAGTGATTCTGTTTTACGTTTCGAAATAATATAAAAATAAACCTAGGTTTTAGTTCTCTCTGAAGTTATAAAAATAGTAGTTACACTGCATAGTGACTGACAAAATATTACTTTTACACTTTTAATGACATTTCTATTTTATATCGTCTTGTCAATAATTTTTTTTTTTAATTCCATTGTCAGAATGTTAATATTATTTTTTTCACTATGAGGTACGACCTAGTTTGGGCTTATACCAACTTTGTATTTAACATAAAATATTTGTGAAATGTACAGCGGCAAATTAAAAAGATCGCCAGTTTTCAAATTGATTCATTTAACGTTCCGCGAGCACATGTTACCTTTTCAAAGTAAGTCACAGAATAACTGTTCCACAAACGAGAGATGTTGAGCTGTTTGCCAATAAACATTAAAATTACTTAGATCAAAATTGTCTAAAAAGATTGTTTAGAGTTTTAAAACCGTTTTATTGGTTTATAATATAGTAATATTAGTAATAAACTAGCTTCTGCCCGTGACTTCTTCCGCGTAGATTTTTTTTTCAAAAGTATCCTATGTTTCTTCAATCCCTCCATGAATATGTGTACAAAGTTGCATGATGATCGGTTGAGTACTTTTCGCGTGAAAGCATAACAAACAAACTTACATTCATATTTATAATATTCAGTAGGGATGTAGTGATTATATCATCTTTGTTTCTTATTGTTAATCTCGGCGTCTGTCATTGCCAACATTGCAATGTTCACGTTTCTGTCTATACACACAAATAAATAAAATTGAGTGTCTGTTCGTAACGTCAGCATAAGCTTCTTACTAAATACATATGACTGTATATACGGTGCCAATATTATAAAATCAATTTAAACTTTTTTTTGTGTGGATGTTCCAGCTAATCTTTGAAACGATTGGACCGATTTTAACGGGACTTTCACTGATAGATAGTTGATGCATAAGTAAGGCTACCTATTTTTCAGGATTTCAAGAAAAAAATCAAAAAGTGTTTTCTAAACATTTATTAAATCTTGGTAGTACTATTTCTTGTACTCGTGAAAGGAAAAGTCGACTTTAAGGTGATGAACATTTTAATTCTGTGAGTGTAGAGTATGAATTCTCTCAAACAAAATCCAATTATCCAAAATAAAAACTATTTACTTCAATTTCGTTTATTTCAATAATAAATTAAAACTAGAACTAAATCACAGTGAAAAATCACTGCCTTATATAGACAACAGAGTATATTAATATATTAGGACAGTGTATATTAAGGAGGAGACCGCACTGCGAATTCTAATTTTAATTCTACTTCTACCACATCTACTTGATTCCATGCGGAAAATATTATGCGTTTCTTTTTCACAACTAGCTTTTTTTGAAATGAAAAGATATAATTCACATCTAACTTAATGTATTTTTTTTTAATTTATTACTCGAAATACCTTTCTGCAGGTGTCCTCAGACTGATACATACTTGGCATTCAAGAAAGTTGACTGGACGTTATAACCTATTTTTCATCTTGAAAAATGCTATGCTTTCCTTTGCAATACGGTTGCTATGTTTCAGCGAAAGAAGTTAATAAGGTGAAGATAGGATATTTGTCCGACTGCATTCGTCCGACAGGCTGCCATTCCTAGTCTAGACTATTACGCCATAATAACCTTGAATTGTGTTCCGGCGTTAGTGACCAGGATCCAGTCTCCCTTAAGTGAGCAGCAGCGCATTTGTAGCACATTTGGTGTTGCAAATGTCCATGACGATGGTAACTGCTTTCTATTAACTAGACCGTCTGCCAATTTGCTGAACACCTGCAATATAAAAAATCTGAAAAAACGAGTGCGTCTCGGGATGCCCGACATAAGTGATAATTTAGCCTGTCTACCGCTGCTGTATGCGTGAGAGAAAAGGTAGCCAGACAGACTGGCACCGTAACACGTTACGTAACGAAGCGGTTTACCATAAGAAGTTATCACTTCAACAAAAAGAAGTTACTTGAAAAGCTCTAGAAATTACATAAAACTTATATATATATATATATATATATATATATATATATATATATATATACTTAGGTATCAGTAACAAAGTAATGTTTTAGTTTGTTTTGTAACGCAATAGTGAGGACAATTGACCACATATTTTATGTTTTACAATGTAGTTAATTGATTGACCGGTTCACTGTAATGATAACCTGAAAACAACTCATGTTTATTACTCGTGTAAATAAATTACAGTTGGTGGCATACTTGATTATATAGGTCGCCGACTTAATAAGACTTGAAAACTCTTTGTCATACACATTATTTTTTATGTAACTACAATAAAAAAAATGTACCAATTAAGGTAAGAATGTTGATAAATTGAAACGGTGTACATAGACTAGGAAGTAAAATAAAATTTTAACCTATATGTATGACCTTCAAAGTGTTCTCCGGTGGAACTTATTTTGAATAAAAAAAATTGAATTTGAATGTGATATCATCCCATGAACTTCCCACTGCCGTTTGTAGCCTTCAATTAAGGACGCTTTCGGGGGTGGAAATGACTGGTAATAATGCAACCGCTACCAAGCTCTTTTAATAATTATTAATACAATTTACTTTGTTCAACCTTGCATTAGTTCACGATACATTATATAAAGACCACGAAGAAAGACACGAATATCTATACACATAATTATTATGTAGTAAAGTTATATTGCTAGACAGTTTGTTGCGTCGCTATTTCGCCGTTAACTAAAATTGCTTTGGTAGACTCAAGACTTTCAATAAGTATTCTGTAAGATTCCATTTTGAAATAAAAATATTAATCTTTATTTTTATTTATTGTTACTTGTGTTTGCATAATCGACACATTCAATATACGCGATACCGAAAGCTTACTAATCTAAAAATTATCGTGTCGCAGTGTTTGTTACCAAACTACTCCGAAACGGCTGAACCGATTTATGCTTTGATTTAATTTATGCTAATACTTATATATCGGGTAAATCTGAGAATCGGTCAACATGTATTTTTCATACCCCCTAAATATTTTTTTACTTTTTGTCAAATTTATTTTTATGATTTGGCATTTAAAAATACATATAACCCTAAATTTTTACCCTTACCACCAACCCATATTTTTTAATAGCGACATTATTACTTTAATAATTTTCTACTATTATTGATAAGTTATTCCGAGAATGATTGAAATTAATAATTGGTCCCGGTCGATGGCGCTGCAATCGGGTTCTAAATATTTATTTTTAAATAGCAAAATAACGTCTGCCGGGTACAGCTAGTATTTATATGAGTGATTCTTGCTTTGCTTGGTTTGTAACGGAGCGAAACACTCTAAGGGAATCAAGAAACTCTCACAGAAATATATGTGCTGGGTAAGCTTGAGGTAGGTATCGCGTATACCAAGCATACCGATTCCGCACCGTCAAATCATTAAACGGCCTTAAGGGAATGGTTTATGTACCCTGCACAGTTATCTAATGTGGATTAACAGGTTTTAAATATACGTGACCTCGATAAATCTCTACAGAATTCAGTCATTTTTCCATATAGACAGTTCATGTACTGCCATGCAGTTGCCTGATATTATTGTCGTTGACTATTGACTATAAATTCTAACACTCTTCTATTTATATCCATGAAGTTAGTCTGTAAGAAATAATCTTCAATTTTTCCCAAGAATAGGTCAGATTATGAAGCTTAATCAGCGTGATAATAGCAAGCTATGCATTCATAATAGCAAAACGACACTAATGTAACAAAGTGTAATATCTAAGTCATCAATAATACAATTATAATAAATTAGCTGACAATATAAAAAGGCAAAATCTTATATTATTTAAAAAGCATGTAAAGATATTTTTTATAATGAAATGCTACTTTAAAATGGAGGAATAGTAAAATGATAAGTTCTATCTTCTTTTGCTTAATGTTTCTTTCATATGTAACATTATTATGGCATTAAATTTATATTTATATTGTTAGCCAATTTCAATTTGGTTGTTTGTTTAATCTGAACATTGCACGTCTAATAAGACAAAGTGTAATGAAACCACTACAACAAAACATCGAAGTACAAAGAGAATAATATAAATTATTATTCTATTCCATAAGATTTTAATTTAATTTAAAATATCATGAACTGTTCTTGTAATATACAATATTTTATTACAAAAAATCTATTCTAAAATCATATAACTGAAATCAGCTGATCTCTATTTCTGATGTATTGGTGAGAAGCTTCGAAAACATGTCAAGAATAAATATTAACTTTCTGCTGTACAAATACACAAATGAAATCACTTTGAACGGAATCCGCCTATGCTCGCCGTTGTGTCTAAGAATACAAATTAACCGATTTGATGGAGAAATGTTGTTTTTTTAAAACAAAGGGTTTGTAGAACAGAAAGCGTTCATTTACTTCCGAGACGAGAGTGCAGTAAGAAATAATGGCCGCAATTACAAGTACCTACTTTCTTTTTTTATATAAGTTTTATCCCTTTTATTCTCCAGTATCGACTTTCCTCGTGTCTAGTTTTAGACTGAATCCGATGTCCGAGTGCATAATTCCAACACAGCTTACATTCTTTTTTAAATGATGCAGTGCTTTGTGTCCCGAGAATCTCGCGGGAATTTTTAGTTAAACGTGGCCGATGTCGCGGGCATATCCTAGTGTATAAGTAACAAATTTCAAGTAAAATGGCAAACATGTTTCTAGTTTTGCCGACTTAGACAATTTTGATGATGCCTAAGCATTGAACTTTAGTCGAGATTCGTATTACTAAAATATTCCATTATTTTGCATTGAAACCATTTTATGTGACACCACCTAGTCTGCACTTTCGCAATACTAGGTGCGAAGATCGATAATTTCAACACTGTATGCGTTTTGTTTAAAGTGTGGTTTTGAAAATGGGTAGCTATATGAAATAATGAATAAGGAAACATATTTGTCACACAATTATATGTTTTCTATTATAGCTTACATATTATAAAATTTGATTCACAGAACAATTATAAAATTACATAAAATCGAATACAATGCAAGAAAACTTAACTTATTTGTATTGTATTCTACCCATAGTCTCCCAAGACTATAAGTAGAATACTGAGCCCAGATCACCGTCTTCTATGGGTAAGGTGCCCAGAAGACTTCATTCATTGACGGAGACAAGCACCAGCCTTCAGATCACCTGAAGAGTCGATGAGTCGTTTCGATAAACATATTTTGACTTTTTGATTTAAGACTGTTGGTTTAAAGTTATTTAAAATTCAAATAATTAAAAAAAAACATTTAAGACTCGGTTTTTTTAGTAATAGTAGAATTCATCGTAAAGGTAGACAAAGGAATTTTACTCCATACAGCTAATTCTGATGTACCTATAAGTCTTCATGAAGTAGCGCAGTTATATTGTAGGGTGAAACAGACGCTATTTAACCGAGTTCTTGTGAAAACTCGAAAGGCCACAATTGACTATGGAGTTCAAATTATTACAAAGACATATAATTACTACTCAAAAATTAGGAATATCCTACAACTACTGTAAATTTTACACGTTTTTAGAAAATAAAACAGCACAGCACAACGTCCCCTTTCAGTTCCCGTCAAAAATAATCAAATTTTTAAAGATTTTGTTTAAATTAAATTAGGCTCCCATAGATTACCACAAACACAAAATAAAATTAAATAATTAAAATGAACAAGATGGTGGTAGGGTTAATAAAGTTTAACATTACTCATTGACACTCGAGTCTTCCGTGATCACGGCTACTGATAATTAGCCGAAACGTTGGAATAAAAATCAAATATGGTGTGGTGCTCGAAACCGTTAAAACGTAGTTTTATTTATAATTTTTTTTATGATAAAAGATTCGTGTTTGACCACGCTCCCACCTAATGTTAACGATGATTCGCTGGAAGATGGAGCACGCTTACCCAGAAAATACTTATTTACAAGACATCTAACAAGAATGTAATATTCGGAAAAGGGGAGTTGAATATGATTGTCATGAAAAACTTGACGATGTTCCTTAATACGTTATAATTAGGTCACCCTTCGTAATGGGCGGCCTACAAAACACTTATGTATTTTTTTGAATTGCTTGTATGAGGCTAACAGGCAGACTAGATACTAAATAACACGTCGGTAACACTGGGGCGTTGCCGACGTGTTATTTATAATATTTTTATACTATATGCACGTTATTTAACATCATTATAAATATGTCGCTATTTTTACTTTTAAGATCTCTTCAAACAGTAAATGTCAAAAAAACTTGTGATTTATAAGTTAACTGATAGTTTTGACCACTCATTTAGTAGGAACATGGTGTTTAAAGTTATTGGTGTGGTAATTACAAGAGCTATACGTATGAATCTTTGATAATTCCAAATCGCTTATCTAAACTTTATTTGACGGTTGTTAATAGACCCTTATTATAAATTTACGTAATAAGCATCATTATAAAAAAGGCCACCTTGAACATTATTATCATTATGAATTCGGAATTGATGATTATGATTTCGTATACTAATACCTTCTTAAGATTATTTAAATTAAATATTCAGGGCCATTGATCTTACATAATCAATTGCAGCAAATGTATGTTATCATTATATTATATTCTTATGTTTTTATACATATTAAATACCCTATTTAACGTAAACGTAACGTAAATAAACTAATAATAACTTGCACGTATTATTTACTAGGGCTTACTACAAGTCATCACCATTCTCGCTTTAAATCTCTACCCCTATGTATCCCGTAGTCCGCCTTCTTACTTTTCTTCTTCATTTCGCGTGATCTTATAGTGAGACTATTGATACACATTATTGTCCTGTACGATATTAAAATAGTTTATAACTTTTGGTATACCACTATTACTGGGGCTTAAGCACAGGAACTGCTCAAAGGCATTTAAAATTAATTTTTAGTTCGACCATATAGAAAAATCATAATTGAGTGTTAAATTTGCATATGGGAGCGGAAGTGTATATAAAGTCGCGTACACACAGGCCCAACAAGAAATTTGCCGTGTGACAGTAACATTTTATTTAGATAGTTTATTTGTGATTACTGTTGCCCATGGATATCTGCAATACTAAGGCAGCCGATGTTTTGCCTATCTCGTTGAGACTTTAAATTTTTGTTTACGCCCTTTTTGCAGAGTCCCATATGGTAGCGCTCTATGAAAACCGCGGGAGGCAGGGAGTTAATTGCATAGGTTGATCACATCCCACGACTTTCAGGTGTCGAAAATGAACTCCCAGTCACTTGCGAGTGGTGCCTTTTATCTTATTTTTTCATTTAAAATCAAAGGAATCCTAGCATGTAACCGTCCCACGAAATGGCTACAATATAGCCAACGAGGCTGGTTTGTTAGTCTTGTCTGTACCCGCCATTAGCCGTAGAGCGTTAAGTTGTTGTTTCCGGAGGCTGTTAACACGAGGATCTGTTTGCAGCGTAAGCGGGTGGGCGCGTGCAAGGTGGCGCCGGCGGCGGTGGTGGAGCGGCGGAGCGGCGTGCGCGCGCGACTTTAAGCGATCGCCGACGCCCGAGGACCATGCTCGCAGTCCGCACGCGCCGCGCCGCACGACCGCGCGCACCATGCTCAACATGAAGCTCAAGGAGCGCCTCGCGCTAGCCATCAGCGCCTTCCTCGTCTTCTTCACGCTGATGCTCGTCGTCGATCTGCAGATGGACTATGGCATTTCCGGGCACAGAGTCCCCTTGCATGGCCGGGTCAAGATCAGTGACGATCAGGATAAGGGACGCTCGGCATATATAGAGTTTCGGAAGAGATTCCTTCAGAAAAGGTTGGTGAAGGGTTTATGGTGATCTAGTTATGTGTTTGTGAATTCATTGATTTTTGAAATGTCAAAATCTATGCGCTGTGGCGGTACGTATGTACATAAATAATTATATTTTTCTCGTATATATTTTATAACTAGTTTTTTTTAATAGAATAAAATTACTCTAACTAAATGACTACGTATGTGTAGAGTGAATAAAATGAAATGGAAAACGAAATGTAATCTTATCAAACACAACAATGACCATTTAATGGCATATCTTGATAATGAAACATATTTAGCTACCGCAACGTTCACCTACTATTCTTTTATTAACTGTTTTTTAATAGCTAATTAACATTAACACAAAATTAAATAATTAAAACGTGTTCTTAGTTATACAACAAGAATCTTCATTATTCTTTACAAATTAAATAAGTGTTTCGCATGTCCAAAAATACCTAAGATGTCAAACAAATTGTCTTAGATCCAATTTCTGAGAAAAGAATATTATACATGATGTATTTACCATGTGTGTTATCTTGCTATGTTATCGGCATACATACACTAGAGTTTGACAGCGTCTTATTAGATAACCGGACTGTTGGAGAGAACGTAAATAAATTTAAAAACTGATATCTGTGACAATATACTATGTTAGGCCAAAGTTTTTGTTCAAATTTAATACATACATACATACATAACTTCACGCCAGGTCCCTTGCGGGGTAGGCACGAACAACAGAGCGCCATTTAGGCTTATTCTTACACACCTCACTTGCTTCTTTGACATTCATAGTTCTTGTCATGCACGCTCGTCTGTTCTTAAGGCTCCTGACATCACCTTCTGCTAGTACACAATCAATTTGATCATGGAAGGTGTGTCGTGGCCTTCCGCGACTTCTGCATCCATCCACTTTTGCATTGTATATCTGTTTAGTCATTCTTTCATCATAGATTCTTTCCACATGCCCGAACCACCGGAGCATTCCTTTCCTTACCTTCACCCCGACATTCTCTTTCAGACCAACTCTCTTTCTTACTTCGGTATTATGAACGCGGTCCGCGAGTGTCACTCCGCAGATTTTGCGCAGTGCTCGCATCTCGACCGCGTTTACTCTACTTTCGTGCTCTCTATTCCATACCCAACTCTCGCTTCCATACGTGAGCGTAGGTACCAGCACCGTGTTGTGTATGGCAAGCTGGGCCTTCTGGCTGAGGTTCTTAGCGCCTAGAAGTTTACCTAACGCTCCATTCACACTATTCCCCAAATTCACTCTTCTTTCTATATCAGCGGTGTACCTTCCATCCCTGCTAAAAGCACATCCGAGATATACAAACTCATTCACTTATTCCAGCATAACATCATCGACCATTATCCTTGCATTCCAAATTTAATACACTTAGTTGTTAAATAATTGTAGGCAAATTTATTGCAAAGTGATTAAATAAAGAGAATACTTAGTGCCGCGATTGGAAACCTTGTTTCAAAACATCTGTAGGTATACACACTCATTAAGATATTTACTACATTTGAAATATTGCAAAAATTGTACCTGAAAAAACTTTAATCAACATTTAGAACTTCTTTTATTTCTTCTCTTTCAAATCTTATGTTGGTGTAATTGTGAATTTAAATAAAATCCCTGGGCGTTAAATGTATATGTTTACACATTCCCCAGTTAATAAGCACGACACTGGTGTTATGGTTAATATAAAACTGGACTCTAGGGTCCATCCTAGACCAAAGTAAATAACATAACGTTCGTTTATGAAATTCACCAAGCCAGAAATGGAATCGAACCCAGAGCCTCTGCGTGCCAATGAGCTCGACCGGTAAGAACTTTACCTGTTCAATTATAAAAGTCGTCTCAAATAAAATCTGTAATTAATGAAGTGCAATTGCAATCACAGCAAAAATGAAATGAGCTATATGCATAGTTAACGAACATACGGTACTTTTGATTTTAAACCGGGATTAAAAAGACTTAGGGCCGCTAGCATAAGGTTGTTTAAATTTATTTAAGAAACCCAAAACGTATTTAACACCCTTAGATAAATTAGCGTCTTGCACAACGCAAATTTTTCCGCTAAATATGTTTAAAGAACTGTCAATACGTTTTGTGTAAAACCTATTTAGGCAGTTGAATACTTTTAACTAATTTTATTTAAAGGCAATCGTTATGCAAGCGACCCTTAGTGTAGTCTAAACTACAGACTCGCTAATTTTAGAGAAACTACAGAAATGTTTTAAGAAAACATTTTTCTCAACCAATGCTGAACAGCATTCAAAAAGCGTAAAAGTTTTGTTCTGTGAAATTTGACTTCATATAATGCTGTCTGAATTAGGTTAGTAAACATACGTATACCTTTAGTTCTTTGAAATAAAATCGTTTCACATAATACAATTTTTATTATTTTAATGGCATATTAATAACATGGAACTCACAAATAACAAAAGTCGATTAATTAAAGATAGAGCAAATAAAAGACGTCACGGCACAAATGTTTGCATAATAAATCAAATGAATTCTTCACAAATAAATAACAATTCGTAATACTTAAAATTTACAGTAGCTGAACGTTAGAATACGTTGAACTCTTTTATAAATCGGGGCGATAACAATTTGTAACAAACGGCGGGCATCGTAATTTCCTTGGTAAATTAACTTAAGCTGAGCCAAATATAAAATTTGAACTACCTAAATCGTTAATTTTAATTTCTCTATTTTCTTTCACTTTCTCCCAATTATTTGGGGTCGGAACAATGTCGTTTCCTACCATAATCTTCAATTCTGGCATACATCCTCTGTCACACCGCAAATCATTATATCATCCTTCATGTTAGGAGCCTTAAGAACAGACGAGCGTGCATGAAAAGAGCTATGAATGTCAAAGAAGCAAGTGAGGTGTGTAAGAATGGGCCTGTGTGGCGCTCTGTTGTTCGTGCCTACCCCGCAAGGGACCTGGCGTGAAGTTATGTATGTATCCTTCATAGAATTCATCCATCTTCTTTTGGTTTACTTTTACCTTCGTACCCATCAATGTTGCAGTTGTACATTGTTTGTGTTACGTGGCTTTAAGCCCTCTTCATTACATGTCGCCCATACCACCTTAATCTTCTTCCTCTTAGTTTTTCCTTTAATTTTAATATTGATAAAATGTGATAATTATACGATATACACAACGATAGAATATCATGCGAGCGGCTCTAAGATTTTTAGGTTAGTGAGTTGAGGTGAGTTTCAAAACTCATGCTACATCTATCGATTTGACAGAAGTTGCTTAAGACAACTATTACTACTATCAACGTGTAAACTTTAAAAAAAACCCAATATTTCGTTATCCTGATTAAAATTATTATAATAATAGTTTTTTGTTAATCTACGTATGCACTATGTTAGTGATTGATGCACTGGATTTTTTATGCATCATAATTATTACACGCCTGGATATTTTTATTTACAATTAAAATATCCCAATATTTTTCAACTTCGCTAAATTACATTAAGATCTAAATTTTTACTGTCAGATATACAATTATTTTATAGTTTTTTTTTAATTTTTTAAACAATTAAAAAAAATATATATTCAAAGTTGTATATTTGGGCATATAGTTTCTAACTAAACTTTTGTGACGATTAAGATTGTTGTGTTCCGGCATTAGTGGCCAGTTTCTAGTATCCCTTACGAGAGCAGCAACGCATTTGTAGCACCTTTGGTGTTGCAAATGTTCATAGGCGATGGTAACCGCTTTCCATCAAGTGGGCCATCTGCCTGTCTGCTGAACTCCTACAATAAAAATAAAAAAAGACATGACATAATAATGAAAAATAATTTGAGATTTGTATAAATAAATTACTTAATTAATTAATACGTATATTTAAAATTATATGTATAACTTTAATACTCAGTAACGTTAATAAAATTATTATTACACATTTATTTCTTTACCGATTTGGTAAAATAAGTAATAGATGAATTTAACCAAATAGTTATAGAAATAACTAACTTTGATGTGAAAACTTAAAATCACTATATTTTTTTTACTTGCCCTTTGACCTTATTCTTTTGATCTAGACAACTAAATTTTGATTTCGTCAATAAAAAAATGCGCAACAAAAAGTTATTCGTTTACTTAAGAATTGTATAAAGTGCCAAAAGTTTCATATAATTATTGTACAACGCGTACCAAATTTTCAGAATTGCCACTTTGAAACTCAAATCATCAGTTCGGTATTTCAGTAGCATTAATTATTTTTAAACCCCTATAACTTTAATTTACACTCTGTCCTTTAAACTACTTATTAAATAATAATTTAATATAATTAAGTTAAAATGGTCTTCTTTAGTTAAGGATTTAATTACAGCACCAGTAGGTCGATTGTGTTTCGTATAATAATTAAGTTTCGTAGTGAAATAGGCAATAATTTTTAAAGGTCGTTTCCGATAAGGAAATCAAGAAAACGAATTAATCAGTTATGATTTCTCTTAAAGTAATATCACGAAATATTTCTTAAATTATATTAGGCTCCCATGGAGTAAATAATAAACATAAACAAAATTAAAACTAAATAATTCAAATGAACAAGTTGGCGGCAGGCTAAATAATATTTTATTGACACTTGACATCTTTGTCTTCCGTGATCACTCGAATCGAAACGTCGGAATAACAAAAGTCAAATAAATTACCGCGCTTAAAACCGTTAAAACGTAGTTTTGTTACGAAATATTTCTGTTTAAATCTTTACTAGGGTTCCGTGGCTGTTTTGGCAAAACGGAACCCTCATACAATCGTCTGTCCGTATGTTCTTATGTACTTACGTCAAGAGTTTTCCTTTCCTTAGAAACTATTGGGTCTAGAAGCATGGGATTATTCTATATACCGCTTTAGTGTGTGGTATTGGAGCACGAAAAATTCCGCAATGTATATAATCGTGCCGTAAATTATTTTCAATGTTCATACATAGTGCATGTGCTGCTATATAGTCTTTATCTATATTTTATTTTTATATAATAGACCACCAAAAATCTTATATTGAAATTTCGTTTAAAATCTCCTTAGACATTGGGTTGCCTGGAAGAGATTGCTATAAGCCGCCCATTATGTTAATGCAAATTTATCCATACCAATTGTCTAGATTTCAGTTTGTGGTGAACAAGGAAGAGTTTTCATTCATTCATCCTCGTGTATAGTTTTGTCATCTAGTTCTAAAAAAATCATAAATATGGTCGTGCGTGGCTTTCCCTGATCGCTATAATAGTCGTGATGCTTTTCAAAAAGGGCGTAAATATATTCTCAAAATCCTGACGAGCTAAAAAATCGGCTCCCTCGATGTTTCGCATGTCCAACGGCGGCAGAGAACCGTAGAGTGGAACAATCTGAAAAAAATAATGTTTGATTAAAATCCGTTAAGTAATTGCTACATCTGGGACATTTTCGATTAGATTATTTTTGGCGTCATAGTCAAATAACGAAAACATTGATAGTTTGTCACACCCACCAGAGCCCAGACAGCCCACTTTACTCTCCTCCTATTTACATTTCCTTACTATTTCATCCTCTTTATCCCAGTTTTCCTATATCACCCCCATATACCATCCTTTCTATTCTGTTCTTTAGACAGCTTGCAACGCATCATCCCTGGCGTTGCAAACGTTTATAGGCGATGGTAAGTATTTTTCAATAGGTAAGCCATGTGCCTGTTTGTCAGCTTCACGCAACCCTTTATAGTTTATGGACTGACCCACTTGATCGATTGAATACGATTCTTTTTGTTGTTAATCTTACATAATTACCTTTTTTGATCTCGGGGACAACGCTTCTTTCATGTTGATTATCATAAAAACAAACAACGTGCATGTTTCTGTACAAAAAATATCCGTTATCTGTTTATTTAATATTGAGATAATTTTAGTAATTTCGACAGTATCACGTTTGTTCGAAGGTATAATCGATAGTGCTATCTGATAATGCGAGTTGATGTACAGTTTTGTTAATATTATCTATGCATTCACGTAATACGAGCAGTGAAATTTGGAAATGTTAATACAAAGGCTTATCGTCGACGGAAGATTTCAAAATAATTTGATAAAAAGTCAATAAGATTGTATCAAAATATAACTCATTCAAAATCAGATATTAAAATAAAGATAATATTAACTAAGTCAATAGTAAGTGTAAGTAGATAATAGACGCGGAAGCCCTATACACTTATACACTTTAATATACCTACTAACTAGTTAACATTTTATTAATCACCTAATAACAATTACAAAAACGCAAGATTACAATACTGTCTCGCTAAGAACAATAGGCGAATTTATCGCCTAGAGCCACCTACTAGTATTCATTCTTTACATAAATTTCATGTTAATTTCCTGATACTTTATATAAATTTTGGACGTTTTCTACGTTAGTCTGGACGTTAACTATAGAGTAGAATTAAATACAGTAAAGAGTTCCGTGGTAGCGAGGAAATTCTATGATATTTATTTCTATTACTAATTCATAATAAATGGAACTAATGGACTAGCTACGGACTCTTAAAAGTTTACACTTCACAAACAAATAAAGTTAATACATTAAAAGCATATACAGAGACTGCTTCTTCGTTTACTTTTAATAAATTATACATTCATAAGATTCTGTCGAGATTGCATTGGCTGCAATACATATATTGTTGTATATTAAGCATATGCTACGAACGTATTTGTACGGAATGCAAATTGCTTTGTGCAGATAACTTTGTCGGCTTTTAATTTGTATATTGCATCTTGTCGTTGCCGCCTAGGCGTAGTTAAATGGACTGTCTCCTTGATATTTATACTACAGCAGCTATGTTTATAACAACTAATAACTTACTAAAGTTCACTCGACTGCTTTCGCAATATCTACAAGTCCGTGTTTCATAGAAAATACATCATACTTTTTCCGGTATATAGGTACTCGTATATATTGTTCATTATCTATAATAATATAATAAACCTGAACAGGGGTCGAATTTATACAGTAAATTAAAAAAGATAAAAAATTATACAGGATAATTCACACAAGCGAGTTTCCAAAATATAACTTTAATGTTAGTTTTTCTGTTTGTCTTTTCGTCTGTGTGTTCAAGTGTCGCGTGAAAAGTACTGAACAAATTGAAATGAGACCCATAAATAAGACCCATAAAGCTAACTTATGTCCTGGATCCACACTTAGGATACGTCATACCCCCTTAGAGCGAAAAGAAACCCTTTCTTGCTAGTATAATAGGAGTAGCCAACATAATAAGCAGTCTACATGTAAAATAGATAAATGTGTGCATAAAATGTCATTGATAATACAGTAGTGACATCTGCATATTCGATTTAACTTGGTTTCTAATCCTATCGTTTACATACATACACATTGAAGTCAACGTGTATGAATGTATGTTGTAAATGTAAACACGTACGTGTTAAATGAGAGTGAAAATCGTGAATTAAATCTGTTAGTATATTTATTTATATATTAATGTGTAATCTGTTGAAAAGCATAATAAACGATGAATGTCAAATTTTTGCAGTTTCCCAAAAATCACATTATTATCCTATATAAACGAAACTCTGTGAGGATAACGGCCTTACTTATAATAATCTCGTTAAGGAATGATTGGGCATCTTAAGTAAGAGAATCAGAATCAGTCCCTAACCAATGAATATGTTTTTGATCACTTAAAATCGTGTATTACCTGTTGTTTATCTAAGTGGAGAACAGATAAATGAAATTTGAATTATTAACGTAGGTTGTACCCAAAATATTTGATTACAGAGGAGTTTATGGATAAGATTTACATTAATCAGTTGCTAAGCAGTTTCTTTAAATTTAAGAAACGATTATAAGTAAGGCCCTAAGTGTTTATTACAAGAGTCATGAGTTCAGACCGGATGGAAAGCGATCACTATCGCCTATGGACATTTGTAATATCAGAGGTGCTACAAATGCGCTGCTGGTCTATTAAGTGAGACTAGAACCTGGACACTAATGCCGGAACACAACTCAAGGTTGCTATAGCGACATATTTGAGATTTGGGGTGGTAGCCATCCAATCGGGCAAATGCCTTACCACTTGACAAATACCTACTACATGTGGGTATGAAAGGTTCCCTTCCCTTGCACATAACCTCTTTCAGTACTACCTTATTGCTGTGGGCAGGCTACTACATCATATTAGTACATTAGTACTTCATCGTAAATCTATTATCATGTAATACAAGACGTCTATAATATTATAAAATTCTACGTGTGCGTGTGTGTTTGTACATTGAAGCTATTTAAAAAAAACAACTGGATACATTATATCGTCATGATCGTAGAACAGTGTCGGATGTGACATTGGATCAACTTTACAGGGTAGCCATTTAAAATATTATACGTGGTTTTTTGGCCATAACTTTTTTTTTATCAATTCCGTTAAGGTGAAAATTCACATACATATTACTAAAAAGGTTCTTTTTAAATTGGAATTAAAATTACACGTAATTACTTAACGGTTTCCTAGAAAATTCACATGCTTCATTTTACTTCGGAGCCAGCGCAATCGTATAGTACCATCCAACGTTATTCTACGAAAAAAAGATGTCGGTGAAGCGACAGATGTTATTTTACGACCATGTTCTATCAACATAGAATTGAATGTTTTTGACGGATGTGTTATGTTGTACCTTATTATCGCTAAAATAATTCTCAAATTATTGAGTAATAGTCCTTTTTATTAAATTTTCATAGTTTACTAGCAACGACACAAATCACAACATCACAGCATATAGAGCTAAAGTAACCACATTAATTAAAATTAGTTATATCGAAACATATTCTTAAACATCACAATCTACAGTAATCAAAATACGGCAAATAAGGTATTAAAAAAGTGAAAATAAAATTGAAGAAAATATTTTACAATTGTAAAAAGAGCCCTGGAAATGCAATATTTTATTAGGTACATTTTATTCGGATTCATTAGTATCCTCAGAAACAATGTGGGCATGAGGTAAATTCTTGAAAAGTTATGGTATTTGTTAGGCATTATTCCAGAATCACAAAGGCTTACGAGATCTTTATATTTATCATTACTGATAAGTATTGCATCTTCATAAGCTTTGGATAAGGTTGGAGACACAAACTTCTTTATAAAATCACAAATACAGCTAGCTGGCTGGCTAATTCGTTTGCACCATGTTTAGTTTTACTTTCACCCCACATACTCGTATAACAATAAACCTTGTTTATTAGCCAGGTTATTATTATATATGGTAAAATTATAGCACGAAAATTTTCGCTTATAATGAAGAATGCTAATTTTTTCATGAGGACACGATAAAACCTTTTGAAAGTCAAAAGTAGCACACACAATACGTCCATTGGAACTTGGAGCGTCATTTTTATCATGGTATTTTAAGGTCATTTTTTTTGTTATTTAGATGTTTTTCGTATTCATTTTTGAGATCGTCAAACGGATTTTATGATCGTTTAAAACTGTGACAGTATCTTTTTTGGGTAGATAGAAACTCAAATTATAGTGCGTGTTTACAATATCTCTGTTTTCTCTAAGCTTTATTTGAGTAGTTGTTGAATCTGGGCTATTGCTGGGCTTTGTATAAATTAAACATCCTAGGAATGCTAAAGTCACCGTCTAAATACAGTCTTTTGAATGCTGCTCTATTATAATGAGACTCTACAGGGACAAATGAATTTACGTGGGTACAAACCGATGTTATCATTTCGTCGTCAACAACCCTATTATGACTCTTATGTATATCCCTCAGATCTTTTTCTATCGAAGTGCTTCCGTCATATTTAATCCAAGCTGTCCGTATGTATCATTCACTAATGGAATACGTATTTAAAAATATAGTTTTACAGACCTCTATTTTTGGTATTTTGGCAAAAAATACTTGTACTTTAACTGACGATTATGTTTTTATATGCCCTTCATCTTTGTCTATTTAGTAGTTCGCAAAATGAGCCCATTGTTTCTCATTATCGCCGAATTTTCAAAAAAATTCAAAAGAATCCTTTCTTTCTTTGGGAGTCAATAATGTGCCACATTTATTTCTACACCTGCGTACGCATTGTTTTTTTTTGGAACAGTAATGCCCTTTTTAGACGAGTATTCTTTTCCTTCGTTTTTTAGGTGCTTTCTCTTCAAGTATTTCCAGTTGTGATAATTGTGTACAAATCATGATGCTGTGTTGACGGATAAACGGTTCCCATAATCGTCACAATATTGTGACCGAGACAAAAAATATCGGTACATATTTTATCATGGCTAGTTTCTGGTGATGACATAGGACTTGGCTCGTTGTTGTCAATAGCCGAGGCAGTAGATTGAGGAAAAGGGGACAAATCTGTGATCAAGATGGATATATAGAATTATTAAGTGTTGAAGCCGAGTTGATGCTTAAGTCAGATACGATATTATATTGATTATCTGATGATATAGTAGACATGGGGTGATCTATGGCCATAATCATCCCTAAAAAAAGTCTGGTATGATATATGTATTTTGATTAAAATTTTCATTGTCTTCTCATTATTTTAAGATCTCCCTTGTTCCATCGTCTTCTAAGAAAACATCCTTGCAAATATCTTGTATTTTTTCCTAAAATTTTTTGAGCTCTCGAGGGTAATGGTGAAAGGCGTTCTGAAAAAATATTTAAGTCCTTAAAATAACACTAAGTGCACTCACTCATTCTCTGTATTAAAAAAAACTCGTTATGTTAGTTCAGTAATAAGTAAAGTAATAAAAGTAATAAAAATTAAGTACAACGTAGGTAGATGGCTAAGACGTAAAAATAATAAAATTATGATGAAATTTGTTTCTTAGTTTTACAATAATAATAACTCTTTCAGTTAGATTAATGTTTTATACAAAAAAAGTTAAAATCAACAAAAACTAATTAGTTTTAGAAAAGAAAAAAGTTGGAAGTGAATTTAAGTACTAAGGATAAAGTGGGATTGGCACATAGGACACTTAAACGATTTTTTTTTTGCGTAGAAAATGGTCGGTTGTGATTATTCGTCAGTATAGCGTCCACAGAACAATGTAGTATAGTTACATGCGTCTTGATGATGAAAAGTCGTATGATAATAATTATAATTTAATGTAACAATAATTATAACTTTACTATCAGTTAGGCAACATTTTTTTGAAGGAAAATAATAATTTTATAATAATCCATAGAAAACGGACGGATAATCAGAACCGACATTTAACTATGTATCTAACTTAGTTTTGCATAAAATCATAAAATATTTGAAACAATTTTTATAACGGCAATAAGTTATTTACCTGGAGTCTCTGGTCCTCATCACTTTTCTCTTTATGACTAAAGTCCATAAATTGTTCAGCTTTGATTGCCTATTCTACAAGTTTCATCATAAGCTTTGATCTTCTCGACTTCATTGTGGCACAACTTTTAATAGAACAATTTATAACTAGCCCTTAACTAATATAGCTTAGTTAAATTTAACGAGCATAGAGCGTAATTAATTGTCCAGCAAAACCTAAATCTAGTGCAATGCGCTAGGTGATAGTTCAGCGAACAATGACGCTTGCGCAGATCCGTCGCGAGCGGGAGCGGGTTGCGTGGGAACACCACGCATCGTACACAGTGGGATACACACAACCGTCGTTTTTCTATGAGCGCTTGTCAGATCCGTCAGTATTCCGACTCAGTAATTCAAAATCTACTATTTAAAAAACATTTTTTTTAATGCGGGTGTAAAATTTATATTACGTAGTACACAAATACAGAAAAAAGTGATTTTCGTATTTTTTTTAAAACCGACATTATTCTACGATCATGACGATATAAACGATGGGGAACACGATGATTTTTTTTTAGATATATTGTCTGTTTGTTTGAGATTCACGTAAAAACTACTGGGCCAATTTCAATACGGTTTTCCTTGATCAACAGCTAATTCTTAAACCTAAAATCTGCGATACTTTTTGTCCTGGGAATCCTGTGGAAATTTTCGAATTATTTAAAATTGACCCTTTGAAAAAATTTGGTATTCGAAAGTGATTTTTTCATCGATAAATAACAAATTTTATGTAATACTATATATCCCGGGAATCCCTCGGGTATTTTCCCGGGAGCGGTTTGAAGTTGTTCGGGTGCATAAAAATTGGACTTCTCCGATACAGTTTTCAGTGAAACAATTCCTTACATATTTTTTAAATTCTGTCATATTTTATGTTCCGGGAATCCAGCGGGAATTTCTCAAGTTAAGCGGGATGGACTCGCGAGCATATCCTAATATATTAATAACTGTATAATTATTACACGTGCATTGTTTTATTTGTAGCCATCAATCAATATGTAAATTAGAATTGCTTGTCTGGGCGCGTTTTGCGTCAACGTATTTATTTACATCTATTAAGTCTATGTCTGAAATATTAGGCTGAGGTTATGATATGTTAAACGGTGGTAAATGAAACGGGTCGTACATAGACTTTAATCAAGCACACGAGTATTTATTTTTCAGTGTATATAGTATACCTAACAAGATAGGTGCGAATTTTTATAGATCTTTTCAGATGTGACATTGTAGGTTTGTGATTTTTCCTATGGTAACTTATTGGTAAATAATAATAATAATAAATCAAGTTTTCAAATAATCTTCAAGTTCACAAGCTTGGGTCTATAAAATCAATTCAAGCTAGAGATATTTTATAGCAAGAGTATAACAGTCCTCCTCACTCTTTCCTTATGAGTAGTGGTAACTTTTGCGCTTGGACGTTTGTGACACTAGAGGTGTTACAAACACACAAATAGACAAGCGATGTTTAAAAATAATTATATATTATCTATATTGCGCATTATGATTTAAACTTTAAGACTTTTAAATCTGTCCATAAAAACAGTGGAAGATAAAAAATTTAATGCTGCGATTTCGACCCGTTGTAAAATACCTATAATTTTTTTTTCAAGTCGGTTTTAGTTAAATTATAATTATGAGAAAGTGCTAATCTATACTAATATATTATAATAACTGTTAAAATATATTTGGTCCTACTTGACGGCATTGGGAATAAATTGACTGCCATAAAATTTATATTAAACAATTTTTCATTATAATATAATTCAACTAACAAATTACTGGCGAGTCAATTTGACCCATTATCTTTATTGCTAATGATAAATATTATAACAACAATATATGCAGATAACCTTTTAATTTTAGTTTAGAATTTATCAAAATTACTCAAATTCAGTTCCTACCTTGTTCAATCACAAAACCAATTTTAGCCTCACTATATTGATTGCTTGTGTAAAATAAAACTAGGTGGCTTTCCACATTTTTAAAATTAACATTAACGTTCCAATGTGACTCATAACATTTTGACCTACCTTTATGATGATTTTATTAACCTGCTGTACGACTTTTAAGTGGAAGTGGAGTTCCATTGTCGGTGTTTTATCCACCATCAGAGGCTGAAACCTTGTTGGATAATTATTAATAGTTATTCGGATTTGTAGGTTATGGAAATTTAGAAAAATAGAGTAGTTGCATTATCTTGCAAGAACTACACTAGGAATACTAATATCAAGTAACAAATATAACTCAGAATAAGCTCTAAATATTAATTTCTATTGTTGACGTCCTTTTTTGTGGGGCAGGGGGAAATAAGTTTCGTATACTACCGGGCTCTTTCCTGGAGATTTTACCTAAGCTACGAGAGTTATCCACTAAAGATGGCGCAGATAACAGAGTCAATTGCCGGCTCGTGTGGAGACTCAGCAAGGTACCGCTAAGGATAACTCATGGGCCACTACTCCATTAAAACCCCCTTTCTTTGATGTGCCCCGCGGTTACAGTTGGTATAGCGTGAGACTTAGAACGTAGTTACGCCCACACTAATCCTGCACATTAGTGCTTGAGAATGCCTCGGGAGAGGCAAAAACACTCCTCCGCGACACTTGTGCTGGTGAACCCCTGTAGCGGACTCGCACCTCTCTCCCGTTCTCGTTTAGCGGCCTCATTTATTGACGTCTTATGACAACTTCCCTTACTTTCCTCGATACTTACTCAAAAACTTTGATTTTAAAGTGGTGAAAATCAAAGTTTCCATATGTTACGTAAAGTGTATCTATATTTTTTAGACCAAATTAGTCAAATACGATAAGTCAATACTAGTGAGACCAAAATGGAATTAACCATCTAGGCAATACACTAAAGTACTGGGATTGTGATTCCCAATATTCTTCGTCCTCGTTATCTATTTTTATGAAATACATAAAAATTGATTCGAATATTAAGAAAGACAAGAATAACAGAACAGCACTTGTTTATTTAGTAACTAGCCGTACCCGATACTTCGTTCACTTGGAATCACAAATATATTCATATCTTGTGATTCTTGTAAGACATTGAAATGAAACAGAAATATAAGTAAAATTCCTCTTTCAATCTCTAAAATTTCCGTTGATATCTGTTTCAGAGTTAATTTGTGAGAAAATTTTAGACAAATTGAGTGACAAATAATTCTAAAAAGGGTTATTTAGGATAAGATAATTATAATGATATAATATGAAACTCGGCTTTTATTTAAATGTTGGCATTAATTTTGATATCACAGAAAGGCGCTTCAATTATATTAGTAAAGATTTCAATGGGTCTTGAAATTTCTGCCTTTCTCTTTTTTTTGACCTTCGCCAATCATTTGAGGTAGGTACAGTGCGACTTTTCCTTTCATACTGCTCTATTCTCTATACACAGAATCCAGGTATCTTTTTTCTACCTTCAATTTTGTATGCATCGATCTTCCAGGTTAATATTTTTTTATCACTTGATTTTCATCCCTAATCATTACATGAAAATAGTCTTGAAATTTCTATAGGCATAAAATATAAACAAGACGGTAAACAGATATTCCTCTAATTTATCAAATAATACATAAAGTGCCATTAAATGAAACACAAGTAAAAGCATAATTGACAAATCCCTCTTTAATAAATAGCTATCTATTCAGATCATTATTTTGAGGATTGCTTTGTTTAATTGTGTTTTATTGAAAATCCTTTCTTTGATAGCTTTTACTCTGAATGGATCTTTTACAAAGTTATTATGGTTGATCTTTAACGATGTCCTTTGTAAGATTCATTTCGTGATTTCAGTTATGGAGGGTCTTTTAAAATAAAGGTATTATTTTGCTGTTTATTATATGACTGAATTTCTCATCCGCATTAGTATGTAGATGTGAGAGTGATTTTGTTTTGGTGTTTGTATGATCCTTTTTTACAGTTTTATCTACAAAAAAGGGTGATCGTCAAATTTTGTATACATATAGTTCCTAAAACAGGGGTGAACATGAGATACTTTTTGTCCGAAAAAGTAGTTTCAGTGAAATAACAAATCAAAGTTTGCGTAACTGAAATAAAGTGTTTGTGTTTTGTAGTTAGATTACAGCAGACAGGCTCACGGCCCACGGTGGAAAACGATTACCATCGCTTATACCAAAGATGCAATACCAAAGATGTCACAACACGCTATCAGCCTCGAAAAAAAATTATGACACCGTTTGAAAAAATCCCATATCGTAGCATTATCGAAAACCTCAGCTAGGATCTCATTCCAAATACCCACGGTACGCAAGAGAAACGTTCTTGAGAAACGCTGCGTATAAGAGCGAAGCGGCTGCAGGAACTGAGGATGACCGCTCAGCCGATAGCGAGCAATGCGGTCGCAGAAAGAAGACGAAAATGTCTGAAAAGTTTCTTGGAACACTCCCCATTGTACAGTCGGTTAATAGTCGGCCTCGAATTGTAAGTCGTTCACAATATGTCTATGTTTATTCTATAAATAAACTTTTTTTGTCACAGCAACGGCAGTAATGGCTCGAGAGAATACGAGCAATCTGCAACATCAGAAACAAGCGGGGGAGGTGTGGAGCCGGAGCCTAAGACCCCAGCACCCCCTGCCGATCGATATGAAGACCTACAACGGATTCTTCACGATCAGCTCCAGGGTAAAGATGAAGATCATGCTGTGATTGTACCCCCGCATCGAGACCTGAACATCTTAAGGCCTGAAAACCCGACTATAGGGGAAATGGAGGACCTTGAACCCAGGTTAGTATTATTTTAACTATTTATAACTCTCAACAATTGATTGAAATTTGGGAATAAAATATATTTATTTACACTGGTAATAAATCATGGTAGTTTAAGCTTTGGGACAATCGCGTCTAATTCAACGATGTAGGTTCGAATTCTAACTATAAGGGATATATACCTTAGGTCGCTTTTGTAACTAGTTTGTATGTTGTTATTATTATCACGAAGAAACAAATACAAAACGAGACTTTTTTTGTCGTTTAGATTTCAGTACATTATTGTATTTTTAAATTTATATTAACATTTTTAAGCCATGCTACTATATGGAATCATTATATTGATTACAGCAGTTAGGACCACCTTGATCGGTGTGATACCATCTTTATACAGAATATCGGCGCGATACGGGTAACTTTGAGCCAATTGTATTTTGTACGAGGAGTGAGTGTTCCGGTAGCCCACTCTTCCCTCCCCCTATTATATTGACCTATTCTCTCTATCCCAATCCTCCTGTCTAGTCCCTCTATCCTATCCTCTTTATGTCTTTCCTCCTATCCCGTCCAAAAGCTGGCAAAGCGTTGATTGCACCTTGCCTCAAACGTCTATATAATATAATATGTGAGGGTAATTCATTTTCATTAGCTAGGCCTGTTTGTCAGCTACGGAATTGAAAAGAAAATATTTTAAGAAACATTCCAATAATAAGAATACTACGAGTACATATGTCAAAGTTGAATCTATGTTAAATATAAAATTATCTTTATATAAGTTAGTTATTTCTTATAAGCGATAATCATGGTTTCTAGAATTCATATTTTATTCAATCCATTAAAAAATTAACCCGTTAAGAAATATTAATTAAAACGTTCTGCGAAAAGCGACGCGCTGAGGACATTACAAGGAAAATTTTCCAAGTTGTCGACAGCTGACATCCACAAGTACGATTTATGTAGCACGCTGCGAGTGGCCAAATTAAATTGTTACTTACTTCGTTATTGCAGCAATTATACTTTGATAATAGCGACATCGCGGCAGCTTCACTGGCGCTAGTGTTTCCTTAAGTTATTTTACACAGGGAGCGGTTATGTTGAACATGATTTTCTTATTCTCCTGCAAGCGGGCGATTTCCGCAACCCGACAACGTAGCGCCTTTTTTGCATTAGATGAGGGATTATTCCATACATCCTAGCTCCTGGAAGTCCTTCAACTTCTTAACAATACCGAAGACTTCTTCGAAGGTTACCTGGGGTGTCCAGATATTACGTCCTGTTTTAGGCCACCCCTCCGCATTCTAGCAGGATACGGGCGGCTCTTTGTCCTGCCTTTATAAACTTTGCACAGGGGGCTATCAGTGACATCTATATTGAAAAGATGTACTAGTTAAAGATGACACAAATTAAATTTTCTGTTATCTGAGTAGCAATTGTTGCAAATGTGCGAGTATCTCTTCAACTGTCTTTGTATGTTTTTTAAGCAATAACTTGAGTCTTTATCGAAGATAGACAGGATGATGTAGTCTATATTGCGATATGATATGATACAAGACATGGCTAAATAAAATTCACTTAACGAATAAAAAGTAGAGGTGGCTGCCATAATGTCACTATGAGTTGAACTTGTGTTTTTTATACATTTTATTTAGGTCCATAGATGACCTGGTATTAGCTGTTGTATAAATTGTACTCACAGAATAGTTCTGACAGAGAGATTTTAGAGGTTCAAAATACATTTATCTAAAATTTGAACATAGCCACATACCGAACACTTCATAGTTAGTAAACTGTAACGCACTTGCTTAATTTCTTAGAAAATAAAAGAACTTAAAAATGCAACCTTATGAAAGCATTGCTTTTCATCCACCAGGAATGCCTCTACAAACCACTGAAGTATGCATCAAAATCAAACAAGTAGCTCACATCCGACCCCCCGTGGTTGCCGTAATTTCAAGAGAGCAAATATTACTACAAATCTCATAGGAAAACGTTGAAAGCGATTGCTTTCACAATGTTATTGCACAATATCACAATTCGCTCTTATAAAATATCGACGTACACTCTGATACAAAACTATAAAAAAAGGATCATATCTCGAATATATCCAAGACAGGCTGATTCTTTAATATGAAACAGACGACCTCCCTTATCTCGTATAAAGGCAAATTTCAGCACTACAAAGAATCTTATTTAAAATCCAGTTACGGGGTCCCGTCGAGATAGGCGCGGGTCTTCCACAATAAAACTAAATGGAATGAATGTATGATGGCTTCCTTAAAACGTTGCTTACGATATGACGGGACCTTTCATAGCTGATTTCGTGTATCATACAAAGAGGGTAACTTTGATACATGGTATAATTCAACGGCCTCTTTTTGAAATTGGTCTAATCTGGGTAAATAGAGGCGAACATGAATGTTTATTGTTTAAAATTGGGACAATGTTTTCTTTTGTCGTATAATGTTTGTATATTTACCGGGTTGAATAAATTGTTTCTAGCCGTTTTGAAATTGTAATCACGTCTCTCCGGGTTATATATTCGGATTTCTAAAGATCCTTTTGTCGTGGTGCCAATTTATAGAACTTTTTCATTCTCTCTTTCACTACTTGCTCCACTGGCGAGTTAAGTCCTTGTTATTCGGACAATAATTTTCCAGTTATGTTATAAGTTGTCCATTAATTAAATGTTTTTTCAAGCGATGATAACTACTTAGTTTCAAGTTTTAACGAACTACAAATGTAAATCAGGCTTTATGATAACTGAATCAATTTTAAATCAATATTATACATATATAAAAGTGCGGGCATTCAAGTACCTTATTCCTTTAATTAAATATAATCGTAATACCAATGTTAATTATTTTATGATAAATCGTTACAATATGTTTAAAAATATTTGGAGCAGATTATCTACAGAGATAGTTAGTTTACATACTCACTAGAATATAATTTTACTGTAGTATACTTAGTATAATAGTTTTCTTGACACTTTGTCTTTAGGGTTCTGTAGACATATTTGTGGAAAGTATATCTATACATCACTGGTTCATATTCGGCTCGAAGGACCATGTTTAAAACTTATATTTGTAGGAGAATGAAATTGCTTGGGCTAGTGTATCCGTGTCTAACCATAAAATAAGAATGCACTTCACTTGGACTATATTTTGCATTAATTAAATATAATATTTCACATCAAGAGTTCAATAGCAACTGACAATATTACTAAACACAGAGTTTTATTATAAAATAACGAGGCTTCCAAACACCCATTGTTTATGTAGGTTCCCTACAGTAGACATTTGGCCAAAAAACTTAACCCCAATTAATAGCCTGTTTCTACATCTTATACTATTCAGTCACTTACCCTCGGTTGAATTTTATGTGTTATGGGTCAACTCATGTAAGTAAGTATAGTTTATGTCCGTTTTTAACCAATAGTAATGCAAATCAACGGTTGGTAAGTAAGTTTTTGAGAGCACTTGAATAACCTAGAGAAGGTGTTTATCAGGATAAAAGAAGCTAATTTAAAATTAAGCCCGAAGAAATGTGAACTCTTCAAAAAGGAAGTAAATTACCTAGGTCTCATAATATCTGCAGGAAGCGTGTAAAGCGGTCCTAAAAAGATTGAAGCAGTTCGAGAGTGGCCTATTCCAAAAAGTAAAACAGAAGTTAGATCAAATCACGGCTCATGTACATATCACAGGCGTTGTGTAAAGAACTTTGCGTATATATCAAAACTGCTGCACCACCTAGGTGTCAACTAATCTACCTGTTTTTAATATAATGAGTTATAATAACTTAGAGAAGGTGTCAGCTTGGTTTCTAAATGCAGGTTATCGGAGCATGCCACAAATCGAGAACGTCACACGTAGGCTCTTTAGTATTCAGTTCCGTCCTGCGCCGTGTCGCCTGGAGTCTCGCACCTAACGCTAGTAGGCAAATCACGTCCACTTATGTGTTCCACGCAGCCAAAACCAACACTCCGCCATCGGAAAATCTTCCATGTAAATCTTGACGCTAACGACCAGGTTTACGAGGATGTGTTAAAAATTTAAAGCATAAGAACCTAAATATAGATATATTCTCAGGTATATTACTTTCTAATTCCAAAAGCTTAACTTTAAATTATTAGAAATTAAATTATTACAAGCTTTTATTTCACTTGCAATGTTTGTAAGTTAGTTTAACTAGTTAAGATGTTACAACAGCTAACATATTTAATTGATTGCGGTCTTGAAGAAATCTTATGACGCCATTCTTGAAATAAATTACCACATGTAGCGCCAAAAGTAAAATTCTGGACTTAAAGTTCAAGTCACTTGCTGTCGGTCTTTCAACTAATAAATAGATAAATTCTAACGAATGGTATTTGTTTACAGTCTCAACGCCTCTAATCTTGAGAAATTTCAACTGAAAATAGCACAACATGAATTATACGAAGACGGGGAGCCACTAGTTGAAGCTTTACTGAAGGATATGGCTACACAACCTGTTCTCCATGCTGGTAATTATTATTTATTAGTTATCCTCTTTAATATTTTTTATTGTGTCATTTAAAAAGTAGATTGTTTAGTCGCCAGTCGCAGTCGTATTTTTATGCCAGTTACTAAAGGCCGGAAATGAACGAGAGAGTTATCATCTCGCAAGATCTGAAAATTTCATTTAAAATAAATGAACTATTATATATAATTGTAACTTAATTTTTTCGGGTATTTTCAGGCAGCGTGATTTGATAGATTTTGTTTTGCAGAAATTAGTGCATCTTCTGGGATAAGGAGCCAGTCTCTAAAATATACAGGATTTTATTAAAATCCGTTCACATACAATCACAAACAGAAAAAAACAAATACATGTATAATATAGATAGATACTTAGATATAGATATATTTAATCCTAATAACAAACTTAAGAGTAATGTTTTCGATACACATATAGTTATTACTCTGCTTTCTATAATCAATTTCATACAATGTGTCGATTTCAATTAGTATGATTGGCATCCACCTTTCGATAATAAGAGATCGATGAGAAAATAAATCCTTTTCTGAATAAAACCTTATTACCACAAAAGTCTAATCGAACCATGATCCCAGTTTGAGCATGTAACGCAATCAAATATTCAATATAGCGTTGATCGAACTCAGAAAAGCAATTACGTTTAGAGAACCTTTATATCGCCCACTGTGACGACTGGACACTCCTTACAAAACCCCATTAAACAAATCTTGAAATACTTGCTGCTATTTGTATTACAATATTTGTATTTAGTTACATGAATTTATAGATATATTCTGATTTTAAGAGTCTATCATAATTTATAATCTGATTATGATTCAGCATTTTAAATTTAGAGTTAATAAGCACAGCCTTTCCCGTGATTTCGTATGCGTAAAGTTATGTCCTATAAGAACATATCAATGCTGAAGATTAGCATAAAGGTGAAACCTTTCGATCGATCTGATGGAAAATGGTTACATTTGCTTATGTCCATTCGTTCGTGTCTATTCAGTTTCTGAACAAAAATTGAAATAAACTGTAACTTTAGTTAAGAGACATTGTCCAGAATATATCTTAGTATAAAGTCAAACAACTCAAGTTGTTTGACACCCGTTTAGTTTAAAATAATGATTACTAAAAGCGGCCGCTTTCACAGATTGATGTTACGAACACTGATAGACACGTCTATTTTACTTAGCTACTCTCCAAAAGTAGTGGCTTTAGGCTCTCAAATTCTTTTACTTAATTTAAACTCAAACAATTATAATTTAAGTAAAAAATCGTGAGTAAAAATGTAGTAATAAAAAGTTTAATTGATATTTAAAAAATAGTATGAACTATGTAATATTTAGACATTAACAATATTACCAGATCAATCATTCATTTCATTAAATCACACAAAACTAAAATGACAAAAGCAATATATAGTTAAAGTATCTAATTAAAATTTTAATTAGGTGACGTAAGTAAGTTAAGGTAAATTATAGAAAAGTTAAATCAGGCGAGTATATGTATATTGAATGAAGTCGGGTCTGTAATCAGTTGTGGGGTTAGCGGTCCGACGGACAATAGTGGCACAACAATCTCGCCCTTTACCTCGAATTGGACTTAAATATTTAAATCACTTAAATGGATTTCATTTGTGTTTCGGCTTCATAGTTCAATCTCTAGTACCTATTATTTATAGCCGCTAATCCACGAACCGATTATTCCGTTGGACAACATTCTAATATCATAATCAACGCTGCCTTGAAACCTTAATTTAATGTATTCACTATTGGTATGTGATATATTTTATAATAAACTTAAAAACAATTTATAGATCCAGACTTAATGGTATTTGAAGCCATTTTGGCAAACAATAAACCCTTATAAAATCTTCATGTAAGATCGTCCTTTTGTTAAAAAAAAAATATAATGTCGAAAACATTTTTGTCAGAAACTGCTACTCGTAATGGATGTTTGAAAAGACTACACAATGATAATTAGCAAAACTATCCCAAAATAAAAAATATATCAGGCGTGGCTAGACGACGATTATATTATATTTTTCAAAATATATAGTCCGGTATCATTAATCGGATCTTATAAAATCACGACGATGTTCATTAAAAACTTTTTTATTTTAGTCTAGATAGGAAGATATTTTCATGGAAATTTGTAAAAAAAACGTGCCACTTTGACTTTTGAAGTATAAGGTGGAAAATTAAAATAAGAGTTGAACTTCAAAAACCTTTTTACCAAAAATTAGTTAAACCCAGATCTATGGATTAGTTCTTAAGATTCGTTTCAAACATCGTCAAAAACAGTGGATGTTTTTACCTCTCCGAAATCAATCATTTCGCATAGATTTTCACGCACTAGCCCAATTTATTTTTGTTTTTTAACAGAACAAAAGGAGGGAGGGACTCAGTTGAAACTTATCATCGACTACCCCAACGGAGTTCAAGCATTGTTCAAGCCTATGAGGTGAGTACAATAAGTCAGTTTTTTTTATCGGTTTGCCGTCCACTAGACACGCCGCTCCTGAACTAAGTAAGTTCAGTTCGACAGCTAAGTTTGAAGTACAAACATATGGTCTGGAAGGAATTATGGAAACTTTTCTGTCACCTCCCTGGGCATGTTGTGTGACCGTTCTATTCAGAAAACTTCGAAAATTTTCCTTCACGCGATCGGCTTAGTGGTACGCCCACTGTGTTCGCAACTACAAGAGCTGTTGTAGTTTGTTTAAGTTCGCTTGCGTTTTAGTACCATTGTTAGGTGATGTATTTTCTATTCAATATTATTGTTACGAGTTGCGAGACTCGAATTAAAATGCCGTTGGAATATGATAATATAGGGTTTATTAGAACTATACAAACACGTATAACGCATGTACAAATATAACCGAACACAACAAATCCAAACGTAGTGCAGAAGGCCGTAATTTAATAAAACGCGCAAAGTACATTATGTATGAAATATGTACTAAATTGTTAACTTTTCTTTGTTATTTCTAAATTTTACTATTACTGAGTATTGTCGTAAAATAAAAGTGTACTTCAATATTTATGGCATTTTGAAAGGCTATAGGGTACAATTTCTTCGCGACAAAGAACAGTGAGAACCAAAAATTCACTCGCGGGACTGGATGGAAGCTCCCGCAGGACTTCTATATCGAATATCAAATGCCTTAGCACTTCGCTTTTACTTTATAAATATTGCTTTCATACTTTGTAAAATAAAAGTACTTTTATTCTTCAAAAACATTATGACTGCATGAAAAAACGGCGTTATTTCTTAGAATTTATGTTATAAATAACTTTAAAGGCTTTTACTTTCAAAGCCAAATAAACATAGTAAACATTATTCAAGGTACGATTTAACGGTTTTGAAAAATAAATAAATAAATCTTTTATTACATTGCTCATTTTAATTCTAAGCTAAAAATGTATTCACCTATAGTATAGAATACTAGCATTTGCACGCGGCTTCGCTTGCGTTAATGTAACGTTATTCTACGGGAACCGTATATTTTCCAAGGCAAAAGACTGAGAATATGCTATTCCAGACTAAAATCTACATTTGTGCCAAATTGGCAAATGGCGTTATTGAGCAACAAACATCCAAACACTTATATCCACTTATACATATATGTATAAGTGTGTATAAGAATATATAAGTAGGTATAAGTATAGATGTTTGACCCTTAAGTAACTAAGTTGGTTTCGATCGTTTCGCTCCACGTCAGTAATAGAACGCCAAATTTTTGCGTCAGTCCGAATAACTTTACTCGGGAAATTATAGACTGGAGGGTTATCCTGACGACATATCACCGGCCCTCGTGGATCTTCCACCGTTCGCCAGGGGACCATAAATTACATGACATTCGATTCGAATCCTTTCCTTTCTACCTGTGAAGTTTTATTATCTTGTATCCAATTTAAAGAAACAAATCTTTATTATACATTTTCGAGGTCTATACATATTCGATGTATATAAGACTAGATTATTTTTAATGTTTTGTATTAGTGAATTTGATTAGATACTGGAAAGTGAGGGTAGAGAGTGACGTCAATGTTCGGTTGCATTTATAACTTTAACATTATATTGATTAAAGTCAATTTTTACATGAAAACAAAGAGTTTATTATAATAATAATTATAAGAAAATTACAAAGCTATTATTTTCAGTCATCTTGAAGTTTTACTTGGCACCGTGTTCAAGATGTTGCTGAAAATATTTATTTTCTGCATTTTATTAATCTGTTCGTCGGTGTTTTTTGCTATAAAATATTTATTGTTCAGTTTTAAGTTAAATATATTTTATTCAATAGCAATGAAATTTGTATGAACTATTCTGAAGCTATACTGAATCCAACGCCAAAAGAATCATCAACATCGGCCTGTTGTAACAGGTAGCAAAACAACCCACAGCCAGGTGGTAGGGCATTTGCCCAACTGGGTGGCTACCACCCCTGGTCTAAAGTATGTCGCCATAACAACCTTTTGAGTTGTGATCCAGCATTAGTGATCAAGTTCCAGTCTCCCTTAAGATAACAGCAGCGTATTTGTAGCACCTCTAGTGTTGCAAATGTCTATAGGAGATATTAACCGCTTTCCATTAAGTGGGCCGACTGCCTTTTTAAGTTGGTTAAAACTGAAGACAGTATTGTGGCTCCATCTTGTAATTTAAGGTTTTAGAGCTTTTACTTGTATTAGATGAGTGTCATTACTCACCTAATAATCTTTATTTATGATTACTATTTAACAGTACTGAAGCCTTCAGTATTGAATATACGAATTTAAATAGTTTAAAATTGTAATAAACCATTTCCACATTTTGAAACATATGTAGCATTCTTTAGTATAAGAGAGTCCATTGAGGAAAATAAATCGGGAGATACTAGGTGCAGTATATTACCGGGATTGCTCCTATCTAACCAAGTTCACAATTTAAGAGCCACTTAAATCGTTTGGCTTCCAACAAATTGATTAAGTATCTTCCTGTAATTAGGAATAACATTTTACACTTTTTGGTTTTTAATGAGACAACTTTTTTGTTATATATGTATTGCGGTTCTCCCCAGTGAAGGCTTCATGGACATTTTGGTAAAAATTGAACCATTATAAAATCTGTATGTCAGTTTATCGTTGTTTTTCATAGATCTTTTTCGCAAAAACATTGCTATGTAAGAAATAAAATCGGCAGAAAGTAACTATATATTTATTCTATATGCTACCGCTACATAATGCTGTATAGTAGTAAAATCTTAAAAACACAAAAAATTGGAATTCCATCAATATGGAGAGCACGTGGAGTATAAACGTGAATTTTCTTATTCTAACCGTAGACTATTGTGGTAGCGTAATGCCTAGCGCACGCCTCCCAGACTCAAACGGCGTACTTTCGATCTAGGCCAGAACGCATGCACCACTCAAACAAGTTTTCTGACTAGTGTGCATATTGATACAATTATCACGTGCTAACAATCGTGAAGGAAAACATCGTGATGCAACCTGCACATCAAGATAGCCGATGTGTCAAACCTGCCAAGCCACCTTGGACGAGTGTAGCGGGTATACTGTCCGTTACCCTATAATGGGAGGCCCGAGGTCAGCAGTTTATAGACTGTTATTAGTTTATTTTTTATATAATTATAGACTTCCAATAACTATTATTTATTTCACAGCGACAACTTACAATCGATCAATACAATGAAATGTATTTTTAGTTTACCTACGGGTTTTAGGGCCTAAACGTAAAAACTGCGTTGCGGTGCCGCGCCACATAACGTGATACCGTCGTAGAATACTCGTAACCGACGGTTTTTCTGTAATTTATGATTCTGCTTGACTTATCCCTGCCATGGATCTTATCTTATTCATAGGCATCTTTGTCGTTGTAATAATTATAAATAATTTCACAAACGCTTTTGAAATTAGAAAGTCTTGTAACCGCCCCTATTCGGCCGCAGCATTACATATTCAAAGACTATTTTGTACTTAAGGAATAAACTCCAGTCGTGCGTCCAAGCTGAGACTCACTTTTTTAATCGCCTGGCGCAGGCAAACAAGCAGACGGCATGCCTCTTTATTGTAAGACTCGTTACTAGTATCCCACTATGCTGAGCGTTCCTTAACTAAATATATCAATAAATCTAGATCAATCCCTGACGTGACGCGTCTTTCCAAGCATTCTACGGACTAATGGACCTTAGGTGTTGTGCACCACAACACCTACACCCCCTACTGTGACGTCACAACGCCGAAATGCTCAGCGCGTTGTGCAACGCAAGTTTTTGCGTTGCGGCAGGCGGAGCCGTCGATTTCGAGCATTGCGGCTAATAACTTCTATTTTTTAAAAACAAAAGAGAATTTACTATTTTTTATTATTATTATTATAACTAAAGCGTGGGCTATGCCTGCCAACATTTTTTTTCCCAAGGAGAATGTATCGCATTATCACTATTATTGAACAACCCTCGTAAGTTTGTTGTAAGTACACATTTTTCTGCCAAACGAAATCAAAATAAACATAGTTGTTTTTGAGAAAAATCACTGATGTGTATGTACAAAGACAGATGTGCATTCGGACAAACAGACGAATGGAGAATATAACGATTTTACAATATAATATTTCCAATTTTACCAGTTTTGGCGTACTGAATGCTAACAAGGCATGAATAAAAATGTAATTGAAATCAACACAGGATATTCGAGTCAAACCGCTGAATTTCAGTCCATTCTATTAATTAGGTACATTTTTTATACTTTACACCTTTTGAAAGTTAGAATTCAGTTTTACATTCAGGTCAAATCTTTCACGCTATAAATTAATTTCATAGGACAAGGGGTCCCTTATCTTCCCGACCGATATTTGATATTTCTCTTTAATGGATTTATATTACTGAGTTTCAATTTACATCATGAATAAGTACCTGTCAATTATTGAATGGTATTTTAGGGATGACACTAATGGGTGGAGGAGCGAGATGGAACGCTCTTCCGTCTCAAAGGAAGATCTTCCAGCGAAGCTATTGTTATCCCTGCCAAAATTGCCCAGACTACCTCCTTTACAAACATGTATGAATCTATTATATAAAATTCTCGTGTCAGTTTTCGTTGCCATACTCCTCCGAAATGGCTTGACCGATTTTGATGAAATTTTTGTGCTTATCCGGTATCTATGAGAATCGGCCAACATCTATTTTTCATCCCCCTAAATGTTAGGGGTAGTCCACCCCTAAATTTTTTATTTATTTTTTAGACAAATTTTTAATTTCAATTTTTTTATGATACAACATACAAAAATACATACAACCCTAGATTTTCAACCCTCTACGATCAACCCCTATTTTTTACCGGGCAGGACGACGTCTGCCGGGACAGCTAGTAATATATATATATTTAGTAATATGAACGCGTTGGGTACAACCGGTGATACGACACGATTTTCTGCATAAATGAATTTTTACACCCCTATATATATATATATATATATATATATATATATATATATATATATATATATATATATATATATATATATATATATATATATATATAGGGGTGTAAAAATTAATAGTAATAGGAAATAAAGTACCTACAGTATAATGTAACAGAAAACAGGTTTATATTCTTGCATAATACTTAACAATCATTAAAAATCCTCAATATATTAGAATTAAAAGTTACCGTGTAATTATTAAAAAATTATTAAAATAGTATTTTAAGTTTTCACGACTCCTACACAAAAAAGTACGTTTTAACGGTTTTAAGCGCGGTACTTGAATTGATTATAAAAATTGTGCGTGTGTGTGCAATTCACACGCAGTAGTAGTGAAACATAGTGTGAAGGAAGGGATTCTAAATTTCGTGACGTCACGTTTCATATATTATGTCTTTATAATACATTTAAGCTTTAAAACACGAAATTTGAAGTGTAAACGAAAAACTTCAAAATGTTTCCAACTCTATCTGTATGGGTACGGTGTTTAAATTATTAATTATATAATTTATTCTAATTTCTACCTCATTCTATCCTATGGGTAGTCCTATTAGACTAGTAAACAAGTGTCTTTTGGACCAACTTTTTTCAGCAGTCTCCGAAAATTATAAATGAGGTGTCATTCGATTCGGAATGGCATCTAGATGATTTTTGAAAAGTTTCGGCAGTCGAGACTTTTTTTAGGAAATTTCTTCCTCTTTTCGAATGTTTTTTCAAATTTGAAAAATCTTTGTGAATTTTTGAGATATTTTCAAAAACTAAACCCCCTTTTTTTTAGTTAATTGTTAATAACTTTTACAATTTTTGCAAGTGGAACTTCATTTTTTTCAAAAATAATCTAGATGCCATTCCGAATCGAATGACGCCTCATTTATAATTTTCGGAGACTGCTGAAAAAAGTAAGTCCAAAAGGCACTTGTGTACTAGTCTATATGTAATATATTATGTAATATTTTGAATCGTATCAAAGATACAACGACTGCATCATACATTGATTTATTTTTTATCCCTGAAATACCAGATATTAAATAGCTGCCATGCTTAATTTATATATTTTAAACAGTTTTACTACTTCACATAGTAGCTGCGGCGTATCGAATAGATACATATAAATCAATTTCCTTTGACTTTATTGGTTCCATTGCATGTACTCGATACCAAAGATTGGCTGACAGGTAACTTTACAAAAAGATCGTTTGAGATAAACGGCGATCAACAATGAGTCCAAGTCGTGCTTTATCTTACACTGCTTTTTAGATCAACGCTCGGTCGCGAATCGACGTTTGAGATTTTAGATAGCTGTAATGCAAACTTACAAATAGTTTAAAATCTTAGCTTAGCTTAAAATAACCCATTAGAAACAATTAAAAAAACTGTTTATTTTTAGATTAAAAGAAAAACAATCACAAGGAACAGAAACATGACCATTAAAATCTATCCACATATTATAATATACAGAGATGGCTTACTTGCATTACAGTTTTCTTTATTCACTTCGTGGATAAAGATAAATTTGTAATGCAAATTTATATCGCCTTTGAAATATATACTCAAGGAATAAAGACTTTACTTCATAATAGTTTCTACAAGCCCTACGCTAAGTTTTTTTAAACAGTATCATATGAGAGTCTTTAGAATAATTACTGGTGGTCTTCAAAGCACAAAGCTCTATAAAGTCTTAAGATGCCTCTACTCTGTCTCTAAGTTAAAATAATTACTCGGCACATTTTATACTCCACTCTGTTGTCCGCTGCATGACAGCAAGCGCCTAGTTGTTGTCGTTACATTTCGTAACACGTATATGCTTGACTATTTTATATATTACAGCAAATCTCAGTGTCGTAAAGGACGTAATGAAGTTTTTCCTTGCAGGTTCGCGCGAGATGTCCAAACATTGCCTAACCATTTCTACTTCTCTGACTATGAAAGACATAATGCCGAAATAGCAGCATTTCACTTGGACAGGTAAGAAGAGCTGACGAATTAATAGTAATATATTAATTAATATGCAGAAAAATGTGTATATTGTGGGAAAGCATAACTTCGCAAGGGAGGTCAATAGAAAGATTCAGTTAGGTTGGACAGCATTCGGAAAGCTCGGTTCTTCACGTCGATCATTCCGCAATCCGTCCTATCAACTATGACGTATGGTGCCGAGCGTGGACATTGACAGTCGGTTGGTTTACAAACTGAAGGTCACTCAGCGGACTATGACACGAGCAATATTGGGAGTATCTTTTATGGACAAAATTAAACATGAGGATATCCGTAAGAGAGTCAAGGTTACCGATATCGGTAGCAAAATTAGTAAGCGGAATGGCAATAGGACGGCCACATTTGTCCCGGGAGTCCTGGAGTGGAGACCGCGTCTCAGTCAACGTAGTATAGGACGCACCCCTAGACCGCCGATCTGCGCAAGATCGCAAATGGGGTTTAGATGAGAACAACGGAAGATCGGAATACATGGCATAAATTTAGGGAGGCATACGGCCAGGAGCAGAAAACGGTTGGCTGACAACGACAAATATACATATTGTAAATTCCCAATATAAGCAAGTTATGCTTGTATTATGGGTTACTTATAACTAAATATATAATGGACATGGGGTCGATCTCGGACACCCAGACGAGAGTAAATACTGAAAAGTTAGTTGCCTGCAAGGGATCGTTTTGAGTGACAAATAGTGCTAAAAGCTTGTGTACTATAACTGTTTACTTTGTTTTCTTATTTTGGTATGATAAAGCGTCATTTATCTGCTGCAAATCTAGTACACATCCTAGATGATTAATTTTATTAAAGTTCGATTTTTCAACCACCGGATAGAAGTTATCTATAGAATAAAGTATAACATGAAAAGTTAAAAATGTCAGTTGCAAGAATAAAACAGTTAAATGGTTTCACTTTTGAATTCAGAGAGGTTTCAATTTATTTGACTAATAATGAAACAGATAACTTTTATCTGGTTTTTGAAAAATCGGTCCAAAATAAAATCCGCAGGCCCGATTCTCTTTTTTCGTTTTACGATACGATAGGGACTGATTATCATAGAATTGGAAATTATGATATACTAGCCATCTCGGCAGACGTAGTCGTTGCCCTGAAAAACTAACAATCTAGAACCGGGTTCCAGCGCCGTGAATCTAAGCCACTCCGGGACCCACTCAAACACACATAAAACTCCATCAAAATCGTAGAACCCGATTCCAACGCCAAGTATTATGTTTATATTGATGGGTTACTTTATTGAAGTTTTAGTAGGGATTTCTAATTTCTATAGAGTCTATATTAATCAGAGCAAATGTAGCATTCAAATGGTGAAGGAATTTTCAAAATCGTTCCAGTCTTTTGGAGTTTATTCGTTACAAACATACAAAAATACAAATCTTTCCTCTTCATAATATTAGTATAGATGTGCTTTCGAATACAGGGGTAAATTTTCGTCTTAGAAATTGAATTTTCATTTTCTAAGACGAAAAGAAATGAAGACACTCATTTATAATCAAATCCTATACCATACTAATAATAATGGAGCAGAGTCCTGGAGTGGAGACGCGTCTTGGTAAACGAAGTTTTAGACGCTCTCCAGCCCGCTGGACCTTCGACCTGTGCAAGGTCGCCGGTAGCCTCTGGATGAGGAAGTCAGATGACAGGGATAATTGCCGCCGACTTGGGGAGGCCTACGTCCAGCAGTGGACTGCGAATGGCTGACGACCAACTAATAATAATTAAAAATATGCATTTCAATTACAAATAGAAAAGATTTTGTTTGTTTCCACTTTTCGTTGCACGAAATGGGCCGCGTATTATAGAATTTAAAAAATAATTCTATATCAAATGTGTACTTTCACAAACAGCAATGAACGGGGGATACTTTTACCTCGTAAAATGGAATAGCTTCCTCAACATACGGAACAAAATTCCGCGCGGAAAACTAAGTTTTACATAATAAACAAACATGCTATGATGTACAATGAAACCATAATTATAATTGTTTGTGAGTAATATTATGTCAAATGGAAACAACTAGTTATTTGTAATTTCAAAAATAAGCGAGCAAATGTCCCAGTTGTTTAACAAGTAAACAAGATAAAATAACAACGGATTTAAGTGTGTCTCATTAGTCATCTACAATGATTCAACTTCTAGAAATTCGTACTGGTGCGTAGGGGTCACATTACCTTGAAGTGTCAAGATAGTCTGCAGAATTATTGACAATGTATTGTAGAAAGTGTATTGATGAAATTAACATTTGTTATTGATTAATTGTATTGCATAATAAGTTAGTGTGGCCGCCACTTCATTGGAGGCTTGTATAATATATATCTTCTGAACACTACAAGATATAGGAAATGAAATATACATACATGAATATGTAGCTTGGTTTCTTTATCTTAGACTTCATAGATTTGAAGGCCTTTAACTGACACGAAACAAGATATTTCTTATCGAAGATTGAAAAACTATTTCAAAACAATTCAGACTTTGTTGTTCAGAGAGAGAATACAAACACATAACTCTTGCTTAAAACAATGAGAACATTATAACTATTGTTAATTTTTTACCAATATTATTTTTGAAAGAAAACTAACACACACAAAATTGGTACCTAGGTGACATATTCTGCAATAAACTCTAAAACAATATTCGTATAAAATAGAGGCCTAGGTTAAAATTAAAAACCTTAAATACTTTTAAAATATCATTACAGAAATAATTTGAATTAATATTTAAACAATAGTAAATACGTTGTTTGAATTGTTAAAGAAATAATGTCATAACTTGCTACGCTCGTGCAAAATATCTATACTAATATTATAAAGCTGAAGAGTTTGTTTGTTTGTTTGGTCGGATTTGGAAAATTCTTTCAGTGTTGAATAGTACATTTATCGAGGAAGGCTATAGGCCATATATATCATCACGCTAAGACCAATAGGAACGGAGCATCAATGAAGTACGTTTCAAAATCGGGGGGTTTTGAAATAAAATTCCATGCGGACACAGCCACAGCTAGTTTGACATTATTTGACTGTTAATTACTACTACTACAATTCTCGCAAAGAACTCGTCCTGTATGAATGAAATACATTCCTTAAGTCTGATAACATAAATTGGCTTATTATCAATTGTTCGCCTACTTATTCATTACTCAATTGTTATAATATAAAACACTTAATAATGAAGCAACCGTCGGGAATAGAATTGTTAACACTCATCAACTCAATCCAGGATACTCGGCTTCCGGCGGGCGATGCCGGTCGTAGGCCGCGTCCTCAATATGACCACCGAGATCTATGACGTCACAGAAGGTGACATTCTCAAGACATTCTTCGTGTCGCCCGCTAACAACTTCTGCTTCCACGGAAAGTGTTCATATTACTGCGATACTGGACACGCAATCTGTGGCAACCCTGATATGCTTGAAGGAAGCTTTGCAGCGTTTTTGCCATCGTCTGATATTGCTGAAAGAAAGGTGAGTTCTGTTATTAATATTATGGTGTTTTCATGGTTTCTTAACTATTTTTGGCAAAGATGTAAATCTTGTAAAGTCATCGGTAAGTTTGTTTTTAATCACATTTCACAATCACAATTTTTCATTTTATAAAAGGTAGTGGTATTTTATATGCCGATACATAATGGTGAAATTATGCTAATATGAAACGGATCAAGCAAATTGAATGAATTTGGTTGAATTGCCTAGAACTGAACGATTATATTCAATGATATAGAATGATGCAAATATTTTTTTTTCAGCTTACATATAAATTCATCACATACCTGTAATTTACATTTAGCTAAATTAAAATAGAATAAGGTAAAATTATTATAAAAATTGACTAAACTATAAAAAGACCTAAAATTAAATAAAAACAGAGAGATCATAATTATAGATAAATATTGGTCCGAAACCACAGTCACTTACCGGGGAACGTTCCCGTGAGGAAAGGTCTACTAAGCGTTCGGCGACATCTCGTTAAGTTTTAGAGCGTTAACAATTTCGATATCATCAAACTAAAAACAGCACTGCATTTAATCTAAATCCCATGCAACTCAAACTCTGCGCCAAAATGAAAAAAAAAAGTTGTCCAAATATAACAACAACAAAAAAAAACCAAAAAAAAAATGGAGTTTGAAACCCATAACATAAATCATCCATTCCCGATACTATTTTGACGGAATCTATATACATGCATGTGTAACGTATCAATGGCCTAACTGTATAATTGTTAGAACAGACAAACACAGACGGGTAGGTTTTATTTTTTTTATTCTCATCACATGATAATCACATCACATTCTAGCGGCAGTTAGGTGAGACTAGAAATCTCTTTATGCGAAATTTATACGAAACTAATTTTATACGAAATCGTTAAAATATGTTTAGAAATGTTTGGAGCAGATTACCGTCAGAGATTTACACACTCACTAAAATAGAATTTTATCGTTGTATTTGTCTAATATGTTTGTCGATAATCTATTTCTAGGCCCCTGTAGACATTTGGCCAATTATTTAACTCTTATTAACCCTAGAAGCCTAATATATTTGGGGAGTACATAAAGCCTTAACATAACTCTCAGAGGCGTACACATACAATACAACCTGGAAGCCTAGATGTTATGTCTTATGTCTATATATTGTAGGAAAGTAAAATGGATTAAAATGTAATTTATAACCACAGTTATTTATTACGACAAAGTAAAAACACATACATACATACATAACTTCACGCCAGGTCCCTTGCGGGGTAGGCACGTACAACAGAGTGCCATACAGGCTTATTCTTACACATCTCACTTGCTTCTTTGACATTCATAGCTCTTGTCATGCACGCTCGTCTATTCTTAAGGCTCCTGACATCACCTTCTGCTAATACACGATCAATTTGATAAGACAAATATTAAAATAAGTTTAAAACAACTGGTTTTTTAATTATTAGTTATAACTGACGAATATTTTATATGGACATTTAAAAGTTACACAAAACCAAGAAATATGTCTAGTAGGCATGCTGTACCTCAATAAATCACAAATGTCATGACTTACCTTGGCGACACAGTACAATCGACAAGCTCCCATCAACAGACAAGGCGCTAACTTCCCCGTTACAAAGATACAGACAGTTTTCAAAAACATATTACGCCTTGCAGAGGAAGATAAATAAAGCTTCTAAGATTAAATTGTCATGTCCGTTGTCTCTTTGTCTATCTCCCTTTGTATGATGTTACAGCCATTTAAACTACTGATTCTGTAATACTTTATATGGTTTGATGTCAAAGCCAGATAATTTACTTATACTATTAATAACTTTAGAAAAACATATGTACTGACAATTAACAATGAATTGTAATAACTGAATTAATTAATGGTTCAAATCAGGTATGGCGCCATCCATGGAGGAGATCATATCATAAACGACGAAAAGCACAGTGGGAAATACAATCCGATTATTGTGACACAGTAAGTACATCATTAGTTTCTACCCTTCATTGTATTTATCGAAAAGCTTATTTATATGTGGAAACGTTTAGTCTTTTGATTTAAAATTAGAAGCCCCTATTCCAATATGTATTTAAGAGTTAATTATTTAGGTACTATTATGTCACTTTGTATGCCATAGTAGGTCATTACAAATTTAATTTTAAATAATAATTTGCTTTTTTACTTTGTTACGACATATCTGTATGGACACCACATTGTTTATAATTTATGAAATGACTTTACTTGCAGTTATTATAATATGTACTTGTGACTTTGTTTGAGTAGACTTTAGTTGTTTATTAATAATTATATGTTAAAAATATTTTATCGCAAAAGAAGATACTTTTTGAGCTGTCTCATTTAGAACGCTAAAATGAATTAAACCAAAAGTAATTAAAATTTATTATCTAAGAAATATTTAATATTTTTTTATTACTTATTTCTGTGTTTTCGACGTTGTAGGGCCATTCTGGAATGTTATTATCTTGATTACAGCTTAAGAGCTGGGCTCGCTCGGTGTGATACTAAGCTCTCACGGCATATTGGCGTAGAACTTGAGCTAATCGTGTTTCGTGCGGCGAGTGAGAGTTCCGGTGGCCCACTTCCCTCCTCCCATATCCAACCTCCCCTATTCAATCCTCCTACTCCAATCCCATATCCCTCTCTTTTACTAAATTGCTCCAATTTGACCGCCCTATCTCATCCCTTTATACTAGTTTATACCATCCACAAGGCTAGCAGAGCGTTAGCTTCGCCATTGCTATGGCAAACGCCTATAGGCGACTATAACCTCTTTCCATGCTTGCCAGCTTCGCAATTGTTTTTTTTTCTGGTGTGTATAGTAGAGTCTTTAACACTATTGGACCATATTTGGTATTAAATTCTTGCAAAACAATGATTACACTTAATTTTTGTTATCCGTGTAGGAACGGAGAAAGATACAATTTCCTGCGATCGGCGGCATGTCGCAAGAGGTGACAAAACAACCCATAGGCAGGTGGTTGGGTATTTGGGCGTTTGGATGGCTACCGCCCCTGATCTAGAGTATGCCGCCATAGCAACCTTTAGTTTTGTTCCGATATATGAAGCCAAGTTCCAGTCTAACTTTAGAGAGCGGCATCACCTTTGGTGTTTCGAATGTCCATAGGCGATGGTAACCGCTTTCCATCAAGTGGGTTGTCTGCCTGTCTGCTGAACTCATGCAATAAAAAAAGCTTTGTTTGGTTACTAATATATATTTATATCAGCCCATAAATGTCCTACTGCTGGGCTCTGGCCTCCCTTTACAGGGAATGGACAGTATAGCCGGCATGCTTGTCCAAGGCGGCTTGGCAGGTTTGACATATCGGTTATCTCGATGTGTATGTTGCATCACGATGTTTTCCTTTACCGTTATTAGCACGTGGTAATTGTAACAATATGCACATTAGATCAGAAAACTGACTAAGTGATGCATACGTTCCGACCAGGATCGAACCCGCGTCCTTTGAGTTTGGGACGCGTGCGCTAGCCATTACGCTACCACGACTTTTTTAGTCGTCTTTCATTTTAGTTACTAATAGATGAAAGGAAAACAAAAACTCAGTCGTTATATTATTTTGATATTTTAAAATGATACGTGTCTGGTTGCAGGTTCGCACTACAGCCCCATACGATTCCGGTCGGCGTCTCCTCGACCTCATGGATATGTCCATATTTGACTTTCTCTCAGGAAACATGGACAGACATCACTACGAGACGTTCAAGTTTGTATACATACATCTTTAACTTCTTCAAATAAATTGATCTTAAGTGCGCTTTTGTTGTCGGTTTGACTTTTTGAAGGAACTATTTTTTGGAGCACTTTCTCTAAAATGTTTTTGGCTTTCACGTATAGATTATAGAAGATTTCTATTTCTATAGATAATTGTAATTACAGAACCATTTTACTAAATTAGGGTAAAAATATTATCAACAGACTTTATCATAATCAATAAATAATTTTGTAAAATTGCCAAAATTATGCTACTATAAATGTTGACTTTAATATGTGTCTAATTTGATTTTCACGGCAATATTAAGCCTAACACTATTAAAATTCACATCCGTCCACAGTGAAATCCAGTCCCAGGTTTACCGATGTCATCATCATTATATAATTGAAGCATTGTATGATCTTATTAATTCAAAAATACTTTTTAATTAAGACGAATTACCTGCAATCTCTAAAGTCAATGAAACCTTATTCTATTGATTGAAGGGCTTAAATACCATAAATATATATATATATATATAATTTCATAACGTCAGATAAACGTTGATAATTAAAAAAAAAAAAAAAAAAGAAAAAGATTTATTGACTAAAAATACGACGAAAAAACAAAAAAAAACACAAATTGTCAATTTTTACACAAAACATGTATAATATTAAATAAGCAAATAAATAAATCGTACGTCGATTTTTAGTCAACAGGTTGACAATCAGCATTGTCTGTTTCGAATTTTTTTAAATCCATACAGCGCTGATTTCAGTGCAACTCGAACACTTGACCAATAACAAACACACACAATATATAATTATAAGTTTACACATAAAAAAAATACAGCATAACAAATACAAAAACATAAATATACTGATTAAAAAAAAAAATATAGTATATTATTAAAAAATCATATATTATATACAGTAAAATTACAAAAACTTAAAGATATATAAAAACATCTGTGAAAAAAAAAAAAAAAAATTAATTGTATTATGGAAAAAGCTATACGTTATTTCATTTCAATTAAATATTTCTCTTATAAACTTTTTTTCGCTAAAAAGAGGGAAACAAGCCAGCTTTTCACCTGTTAGTGCGTGGTTACAGTTGACAATTGCCGATTGAAATACTATAGTTATCAAATTCATAAGTTTTCTTAACATTTATGTTACTAGCGAACATTTTTAGGAAATCATATGTATATATATAAATTTTTAAAATTAAGTCTACTTTAATGCTATATATACCGCTCCGCAACATGTCATCGCTATAATGAAAAGAAATCATAAGAAATGTCACAATCGTGAAAAAAGATAGTGCTTGTGAGAAGCAATGTTGTTGGTTGTATTGTCATTACATTGTATAGAACCATTGAGTATTTCAAATAAATTACGGTATATATGATAGAATAGTAACTATTTGATGTATTTTAGGATGTTCGGCAACGAAACTTTTACCTTACACTTGGACCAAGGGCGCGCTTTTGGTAAAGCGCATCATGACGAGCTTAGCATCCTAGCGCCGCTATTGCAGTGTTGCCTCGTACGGCACACCACACTTGCTGCCTTGCTCAAGTAAGTGCATTTTCATGAAAGTTATTACCAATATGATGTTTAATACAGCATCTTATTTTTCTTCTTGTTTTATTACATTTAGTTTTATAATGTCATCGCTCAAAATCTAGAAGAAGGATGTTCCAAATGTTTACGTGTTCTGTGAAGCAAGCCACTAAGTCCTCGAGCATGTGTCTGTGATAAATATAATATTAGGTTATAACACCCATATAGATTATATCCCACTGGTGGGTTCAAAGTACCCCTTTTCAGTAAAACGAGTCATAACTCCGCCATGTTTCACCAAAAAGGATTTGCGGGTTTCACACATAATGATCGGTTTCTACGCGGCGGCGTTCTTTAGCCCTTATAAATTTATAATTTTTCTATGCGTTATTATTAGTTAATAGTTAGTTTGTCTCAAGAATATTTAAGTAACAAAAACTAACCAAAAGAAATATGTATCATAGAACAGTAAAGAATTCTGAAAGCATTCCAGATTTATAATCTAATGCTTTCTGGCTTTAAAAACTTTATGATTAACCCGTATTATGAATGTAGATTTTTCTGTGAACAAGGTTAATAAACGTTGTTTGTTTTATCTTGACAAGAAGTATGATGGAATACATTTTATCCGTATTATAAAGAATTAATCATTATTACGTTGTCACCTTTATTTAGTTGGATTCCTTCATTATGTGGGGACCATCACGCACTTGACAAATATATTGTAGACATCGATTTTAACGAGACCTATTTCCTCAGGATCTTCCAAACATTTTTTATTGCAAGAGTTCAGAAGACAGGCACACGGCCCACCTGATAAGAGCGCGTACCATCGCCTATAGACATTTGTAACAGCAAACGTGCTACCAATGTTCTGCCGCTCTCTAAAAGAGTTTGGAACCTGGCCACTAATCGGAATTCAACTCAAGGTTGTTATGGCGGCATACTTAGACATGGAGTGGTAGCCATCCAGACGAGAAAATACCCTACCAACTGCCTGTGGGTCGATTTATTGCCTCTTCTCAGGCCTGGCCGCAGGAAATTGTATTCTTTCTCCATTTCTACCCGAATGCATAAATAAAGATATCTCACATGTTCTATAAAACCTTTTAAGAAGAAACATTTGACAATTTCAATAAAATCATGTCCACAGTTTGCAAACTGACTGTCTTTGAATAATCTTTGCTATCCGCGCAACAATATTATCTTTTTCGAACGAAAACACATAAAACAAAGTTCGCTGTGTTTATTTTTCCATGTTTTTTAAAATAAAAATCATTTGCAAATTGCATAGTCGTAAATTTCAAAAAGCGGAATTTGCTGAAAGAAGCACACACGCCCAGAACCTTGTAAATAATGGATGCAAAAATCTAGGATAGTATTGGCACTGTTTATATTTCATTTAAAAACGTTTCTATTTATTATTGACAATACGTTATTATTCGTTAGACATTATGTCAAAAACAGCATGCCCGCAACAACCCTCGTTACATATATATCCTAGCGTTCTTTTTTACCATTTACCTACATAACTTTATAGTAGAAATAAAGACTGCATTCTCATTAAAAATTTCGTCTATGTAGACTTAGTAGTTCCTGAGAAAAACAATTGTTATATACACAGTCAGACGACCGGACGGATATGAAGAATTCATAAGAGTTCCGATCTTGCCAAACCTTACAAATTAAATTCCATCAACAATAATGCACTTTATTCTAAACCAACATAATTAAAATATAAATATTTTATCATCGGATAAAATACAAGTTGGAGAGATTAAAAATGCAGATACATGAATAGCATTGTTTCACTTTTAAATTAATTCAGGTCATAATTTGTTCGACTGTTAGGTGACTTTTATCCGATAATTGGTTTGAAAAATCGGCCCTTATTGTCTTTAATACTATAAGCTAAGTACAATGGGCAGTCCTATTCCTTAAAGCAATCTTTTCAAGGCAATCTTTGGATGGAGAAAATCTTATTAAAAATAGTGTGTTGGAGTGCAGGTCAATATTATACTCGTACCTAATACATATTTCTTTTAATATACTATTATTTTACACACAGGTTCCACAACGGCATTCCCCTATCAAAATATCTCCGTGAGTCCATGAAAGCTGATCCAGTTTCACCGATCCTCTGGGAGCCGCATCTGGCAGCTCTTGACAGGCGGATTGCGATCGTCCTGGACGCCATCAGAAAGTGCGTGGATAAGGCCGAGAACCCACTACAAAATGAAATAAACGACTTCATATGACCTCGCCGGCTGCGAACAGACTGTGACAAACCTTACAGGGAGTACAAGAGTTGGTGATCTTAATGTGATAAAGCGATTGACCGATTAAAGTGAATAAGGGGCGGTGCAATCAGTGAAATGACTAGCTAGTCGAACTCTCTTATAATCCGTGACTTATATTTAGTTATTAAGATGTAAATCAACGTAATCTATCTTTGGTTCTGTCTGAAAGACTTTTAGACATAAGATTTTAGTGCCAAAGATTGTCCAAATGAATTTGTGAGGTATTCAATATAATGTATAGAACCATTCCACTGGATTACACTTTCAGATAAGCCATTTTATGCCAAATATCATTGAGGAAAATCTAAATTCCCATTTCACTGAACTCAAACGTTATTATTTTAATTTGTAAAGAGTTTGAAATTCGTAACAGTATTCGTAAATTAATGAAGTGGTTAATTATTTTATTTCTGTATATTTTGGATTATGTTAAGTGTGAATTTTCTTTTGAAACTCAATTGATAAGTTTAAGTGTTAGTTAAATGCAATATTACTGTACATAATATGAGGTAAATGCAGTTTCATTTAAGTTTTTTAAAGTTATATTTAAGTTAAAGTTTTGTTATAATTTAAAACCTGTTTCCGCAGCTAGACGCTCAAGAAAACACATATCATAAGTAAACAGACGTATAAAAGCGCGTTACGCGTATTATTTGTAAAATGAGCATTCAGTCTCTAATAATAACAATGCATTAGATAATAAGATATTTTTTTTATTAGAAATGAATGCTTAAGTGTAATAAGTTATTGAAAGCTTAATTATTATTCAATCTAATTACCTTCCTCTTTCAATTAATCTTTTAATTAGTTTTTATTACTTTTGTAAAATATTTGAAGTAAATCCATATTAAATATTTCTTATACTTTTTACTTTTGTAAACATAACAATAGTTTTATATACCTACTTTTATTGTTAACAGCACAGCTGATCTCGTGAAACGATTTGTTTTTGATTGAAATATGAAAGTTCGGCCAAGTAGGTGAGATATCGGTCACCTTACGGTAGTATGTGGGTTTGAATAGAATATGTCTTAATAGTGACGGTCTGGGAATCTGAGTAGGGTATTTTGACAGGCTCTATTTGTAATGAATGGCTCGGAACATACATTTTTATGGTATCAGAGCTGTACAAAATATCGTGACTAGGAACCTAATATATTATCATTCCGAATCATATCGATATATGTAACATCAATAATAATAATAGTAAGGGACTAAAACTACTCGTTTCTCCTTATGATTATTCTGATTTTCATAGATACATATTACCACGTCGGTTTCCCATAGGGCAGAGCTGTAACTTTCATTTGTAACCAAATCCTAAAGTATTAACCTAGCCACACGTTTGTGCCTCGTTCAGGTATTATGCCACTTCCATGGCAGGTAGTAGGAAAATGGCCTGAGAAGTGACCAGCGTGAGTATCAAATCTTTGAATATATACCGTTCATATGCTTTCGGTGCTCATTTCCTTCGTCACTTCCTTGATTACTGCCATAAAAGTGGGAATAATGTAAACAAGGCATTAGAATTTATTTCAAGCGATTATCAAGTTATAAAAAGTTTTATTTTTAAAACTGATCATGGTCCCTTATGATTGATATGTATTTTAATTTCTGATTCGATTTTATTTAAGGCTGATCGCATATTGGTAATTAATGCTTGAGGAGTTGCTTAAGCTACTGACAGGTTACTTCTGTGTTAAAGTTCTTTCTTTCGTCTATCAGTAGCTTCAATTCCGGACTGTTTTTTTGCATACAACATTGTTCTATATCTATAAAAAAATAATGATGAAATGACTACTGTAACAGAAGTTCATAAAAATATATAGCTCAATTTTTCAAATGGGTCACCATGGCAAATCCGAAAACTGTGCAAAAAATTTTTTTTTTTTAATAATTACTCTAGTCAAGAATCAAATCAGATGATTTAGAAAAAAAAAAACACAGGCTGTATTATTCGCCAATGCGAATTTTTGACGGGAACTTAAAGAGGACGTTGTACTGTTCAGTTTTATTTTCTAAAAGCGTGCAATATTACTCTAAATTGAACAATAGTTGTAGGATATTAATATTTTTCAGTAATAATTATGTGTTTATGTGAGAAATGGAACTGTAAAGTTAAATGTGGTCTTTAGAGTTTTCACAAGAACTCCGTTGAATGGCGTCAGTTGTACCTACAATTTAACTGCGCTAACGATACGAAGACTTATAAATCGGAATTGCTGTACGGATTAAAATTCCCTTGCCTGCCTTTGTGATGAATTATACTACTAATTACGCCAATGCATAGCGTAACTTGTAAGGATTATTTCTTGTAAGGAACATCAAACATCAACCGTTGAGTATATTTCACTATTTCTTATAATTTCGGATTTAGCTACAGAGGCCTACTTGAAATGTTCTTCTATATACTAATTATTTAAAAACCATGTAAAATTTTAATTGTAACGGCTATTTGTATATATCAATGTCGAATCACTCAAAATTTCAGTTGATCAAGCGATAATAGCCCATATATAGTCAGCCTATGAAGATAATATTTTGATCGCATATAATATAAAAAAGGGCACAAAATGTAAAAGCAACAATTCTTATTTCCTTTGTAATCTAATGGGCACTTTGTAAAGTATGATGCTTATTAATTACTCTGCGTTCTTGCTTTCCTCGCTTTTAACGTGATTAAATAATCTCTTAGTTTAATGCGAACCTAATAGTTTTTATTATTAAGACTTGCTCTTGCATTGTATTGTATTTATTTTATTTAGAGATCTGTTAACACGTTTGTTGCGACCGATTTGTGAATAGACATTGGCATTTCGTGATCTGAAATATTTCATATCAGTTGTAGGCCTGTGCATATTTTTTATTTTAATTAAAATAATAAAAATACGTAACGTATGTACTTACATGTACAAAGTTACAAGTAACTCTTAACGAAGATACTATACTTTTACCTCTTTAAATAATAGTGTAGATAATTGCTAACATCTCCTCCATATAATAAGATTTTGAAAATTTTGAAAAGTGCAGTTTTATACAAGGGACAAAATTGTGAATAAAAAAACAAAACTAATTGATTGTATAAGGATGACATTTGGAATACCCATATATTTAGGTACACTGGTGTTAGGTACATTAGGTACTGTATACTGGTAAGACTTTCTACATTGTAACATTCATAGATTTTAGTAAACAACAAAAAATGCCATTATTGCGTGTACGCCTATGTTATGAAGCCCTCAATATTTATAAAAAATATTCATAACATATGTTAGACGAGATTTATAGGCGCGTTTAAAAATTAAAAAGGCAGCTTAATGCATAATCTCTTTTAGAATGCGATAATGAGTTTTTTTAACTGTTTTACCGTGCCTAAAAATCTCGGATAACTTTTTAAATGATAGAAGTTTGGCCTTTCGCACAATTGATATGAATATTTACAATTACGTATCGACTGAGATTTTTCTACTACCGCTGTGTATAAGTACAAATCGTGTCGCAATGAACGTGTTATCTTAAAAATAAGTAATAATTGTGCTCAGGGTGAGATATAAGAGTAATATTCCAATTAGAGTCGACTTGCCAAAGACGTACCTAAAATAAAATGTCGTTATATAAATGAATGTTTGTTGATCGAATGCGTGTTTCTGTTGATTGTATATAAATTAAACGGTTAGCTATTGATACAGTGTATTATTTATTCCTTTTGCACCCTTTTGAGTTAAACAATGATAACTAATATGTTTCCGTCATTTCGCCTAGAGATATTCTATCTATCCGGAGCAAATTAAAAATTCAATATACATTATTTTCTTTTATTGATCTAGAGAACATCTTAGACGGATGAAATTTTATTGCAAATTAAAATAAATGGACGTAAGAATAAATAGGCAATTTTAACTTGAGTGAAGGCTGATTTAGCCAATAATTGGTAAGAAACTACCTAGAAAAGGGAAGATCGCCGAACTAACGGAGTAAGTAAAACTTGGTATTCATAAGCACTTGACACTAGATACATACACAAGCTGTTTAAAGCCATAATTAAAAAAGAAGAACAAATGGTTTTAATCTAATAAGGTTTGGTGAGTAAGATGATAGCAAGCTACCATTTATAAGGTAATATCTAAACACAAGGTAATTATTGCCACTGCTGGGCTGAGGCCTACATTTTTTATAGAAGAATGAATCTGCCAATCCGCCTTACCCAAGGTGGATTGGCAGGTTTGAAACATCGGTTATCACAATGTGCATGCTTCATTATGATATTTCTTTCACCTTTCCCGCATGGCAATTCAACTATTTTGTAACAAGCATTAGGTCAGAAAACTGCCTAAGTGGTGCATGCTTCCTGAGCAGTATTTGACTCACGTCAATTTAATTTTGGGACGCTCGCACTAACCACTAAGCTACACGATTTTATTAATAATTTATTCTTAAACTACTAACTTATAAAAAATCTCACGGTATTCATGTAATATATTATAAAAATTACACATTGCTATAATATTGAGCCACAAACTAATAAGAAAACCATTCTGAAACAACCACAAAAAGGCATGAAATACTGTCACTTTTGAACAATAACTTCCCAAATTCGAGCCGCTTATCCAGCCAAAGCGAAAATAGAGATGTCAGAATGTGGCAAAATTTGTCAGGTCAGTATGTGGAAGGCATATAAAGGTCACATAAAATCCAGTAAACACGAAGATATGTCCGTCCCCCATAAAAACCGGAATATGAATAGTACGGCAATATTAGATATAACATTTTATAGCTTTACGGCAGTTTTGTTTTTTATTAAACGCCTAAATAGTGTTACGGGTCAACGCTTAGCTCGTAGCCTTCTATCAAACTTTATTTAGATATAGTTGGATATTCTTGGCGAAGTTATTTTTACTCTAAATATACACACCGGTACAATCAACGGAACATAAAACATTAAGAGAGCGGAACTTATATTAAAAGAATATGGATTGTATTTTTTGCTACAACTAAATTAACATCTCTTAATGACAAAAAAACCAAATATGGCAAAAAGACTCTTTTCAGATCTCATGTTCACTTTAAAAAGTTGAATAATTGTAGAATTTTAATATTAAAAATCTTGTATAATTGTAAATAAATGATAACTTAGTATCACGTGTTTCCGGCCAGTGATCCGACTACAGCATCCATCGGTGTAGGTATGCTGTGGATGTTGTTGAAAAAGAACAAATCAATATAAAAATGCCTGACACTTTTGCTTTTTTTAAATTCAGAGCTAAATAAGACTAAAATCTGTAACCAGCCAATATTTAAAAAAATTGCATTTTTTTTTGGATTTTACTAAGGTCCCACTAATTTTTCGGTACGTATATTTACCTAGACTGGTTTTGAATGCGAACAGGCAGGGAAAATAAGAACACCAAATCTATAATACAGTTTATACGACGTAAAATTTGGAAAAGAAAATTTAAAAGAGCAAATTCCTATTACAGTTAGACTTTCTAGGCGACCGCACTGAATGAATTATACATACCAGCTCTTTTATAAGTTGTATAAATAAAACACTGTGCATTATCCTAAATTACAAATTAGAAAATATCATGAATGGTATACACTTAATATTGGGTACCTAAAGAAAAAGTTTTTTTTGTCGCTTCTGCATAAGAAGCAGTATGAGTACCACCGTTTCCAAAGCAACTAAAGATACTGTAGAAGCGATGTTACAAACACGACTGTATGTTTAGTACTTTACCCGGAGCTTCACTCGTGTTAATGTAGACTTTTTAATTAATCAGTATTTTTTCTAACCCTTAAGAATAGTATTTTTTGCGGGATGAAATCCCTATGTCCTTTTCACAGATGGCGACATATATGCAAAGTTTTATAATGGTTGGGTGCAAGCGTAACAAGATATTACTTAGGATTTCAATATGAAAACAATAAATTCAAATATACATGGTGATGTATTCTAAGTAAATAAAGGGACAACGTATATAAAAACCCTTTCTATTCAGAAGACGACAAAATCTGATTTTCGAATTAATAACATATAATAGCAAACATTATCATTTCGAAATTTTCCGTAAGCGTACAGGCTATACTAAAAGGAATATTATAATCATTGAAAGGCACCATCGAGACTTAAGAAAAGGGAATTATCGTGAAACCCGACGACAGTTGTCGACAGTTATCTACAATTTACTTCAGTCGCAATCTGAAGCCGGGGAACGGGCGGCCGAATACCATTTCATAGAGAACAAAGTTCTATTTTTAATAAATCGCCATTTACATAATGAGCTGCGAAATTACTGGTGAACATTTAATTAAAACGACGTTGAGGTCATTGTTGAAAGGTCTGTGTAATTAATTTCTGAAGAATGTTCTCTCCTGAATTGACATAGAAATTAATAAACAAACAAATAAAGAGATTGTGTAGTGGAGCATTGTTTGTCAACTGGGATTGTGTTAAAACAAGAGGTTTCCTGCTGCTGTTCACTATCATAGAAGACAAATGTCTAGTTAAAAACGTAACTCGTAATTACACTCTACAACCATTATCGAGCCTTTAACGCCATTTTATCGTAAGCGACATTTGGACCTGAGTATATTTTTTGGTTGAAAAGGTTTTTTTAAATATTATTATGTTTTAAGACTTTCAGTTTTAGTTAGATTACACCCTACTGAATCAAAAACTGAAGGTCTGATAACAAAATAATATCTTAAAATACGTTTTTTAACAAAAAAAATACTTAGGTCCAAATGTCACTTACGATAAAATGGCGGTAAATGTTCAATATAGCACCATCAGACCATATTTGTTTTTTTTTATTGCATGAATTCAGCAGACAGGCAGTCGGCCCACCTGATGGAAAGCAGTTACCATCACCTTTGGACATTAATAACATCAAAGGTGCTACTAATCAATATTCTGCCGTTCCTGAAGGGAGAATGGAACCTGGCCACTACTCCGGAATACAATTCAATGTTTTTATGAGGGCATACTTTAGACCAGGTGTGGTAGCTATCCATACGAGCAAAAAACTTATCAAGTGGTTGTGGGTTGTTTTGTTACCTCTTACGACAACTATCCGGCCGCAAGCACTCGTATTCTTTCTCCGTTCCTGCGCGAATATTTTTACAGTTAAATCAGTCATAGTATAAGTGTATGCAACAATATACAGATAGAAAAATGTATAATATAATATAAAATGCAAGAGATAATGGTTCTTCAATAAGTAAGATAGGCCCTTTATTCTGTTCAAATAAGGAAGGAAAATATAGTGTGCTAAAAAGAAAAGTACAAAAAAGTCTAGCCCCTGAGATACAGGAAAGCGATTTATATTCAAAAATAACTGTGTTTAACGTCTATTCTCCCAGCCCAAGCCAAGCAAGTAGGCCGTTGGGTCCTGCCCTATAGACAAGTGGCTTTTGCACTAAACGCATAGAATAGAGAATGTATGCGATGACATATCGTTACGCTAAGTATCATGTAATTCCCATACGGTTTCATTCTATTCCTTTAGCACTAATGCCATTTGTCTACAGGGTCTTCTTATTCTTTACCAAAAAGACTCCATGTGAGCAAGTGCTTCAGTTACAAGGAACTCCCCTTACCGCCTCTAAGAGTATAGGAATTATCGGCGTCTATATCCCGAAGGATATGCAGTTTAGGAGCTATCTTAAAGGCAAGGCAAAACTCACCTCCAAGAAGCTGGGAGTGCTAAAGCAGTATATCCCACCGCGGTAATGCCTTGTACTTTGTAAAGACCAGATAAGGCAGTATATGCTCACACCTTTGGGCTGGCAACCTGACTACCAGCCTAATCGACTGGACGTCGAGGCTGAAATCAACGTCCAGCCGTTAACGTTGTTGAAGATCCCATACTCACAGACGGTTTAGATTCGCTTGACTTTCGGAAAGACTTCGCGTCTCTCCGCGTTTTCTACCGACTGTATAACGAGGAGTGTTCGAAGAAACTGTTTGTGCCTTCGCCTTCTTTCTACCACCCCACAGCTCACCATCAGCTGGGCGCCCATCCCTACTTCCTGGAGCCGCTTTACTAATGCACGCAGCGGTTCTCTAGAATGTTTATTTTGGATACCGTGGGGATTTGGAATGAGCTCCCAGCTAAGGGTTTCCTATGGGGCTATGGCTTTCGAAGCCGGCAGCGTCTTTGTAACATCCCTGGTGTTGCAAACGTCCATAGTCGAAGGTAACCGCTTTCAATCAAATGGGCCGTCAGCCTGTCAGCTGTACTCCAGCTATAAAAAAGAGTTTATCATTAGTTTCAAAACTGTTAGTTACTAGGTAGACTTTTACTAAGTTAAAGATGCATCATGCATGTTCCATGTTTCCTGTCCATAACACAAATACGCTACGGTAAACATTTACCAACTTTAGTTTACAAGCTATCAAACTGTACAAATGTTGGCGATCGTTGGAAAAAGTTAACAATACTAACTTCGTTATCTGATCGGATGTATGCGGCTGACATAGGATTGCAGCTTAAAATGTTATAATACAAACTAGGACATATATATTAAACCATGTACGTAACATTTTTAATTTTCCATGGGGTTAAGTATAAAATCATTATATGCGTCTATCCTTCTGCGCTTTTATAGATAAATAATTAAACAGCACAGTAGTGTGGAGAAATCACGAATAATTTAAATTAGGGGTTTCCGCCATACTGACGTAGAAAATGTTATTCAGTCTAGTCTTATTTTTAAAAAATCTGGTACTTGAAATATCGTGTTATAACTTTTGAAATGAAATATAGAATCGTTGTGACTTGAAACTCTATAAAACGAAAAAGCGACACTAAAAAGAGATAAATCTATAGATCAAAACCTGCGAGTTAAATAAATATATATAATAATTTAAATACAGGGTGGCGCAATAGAACGTGCATTTTGCATCATCTTTTTTCGCGGGGTAGAAAGTGCGCGGGCGGGGGGAGCCTGCATCGTTGGGTAGGCGGGCTCATGGAGTTTTAGTCACTATGAGTCACTTCGACGGGAAGCGTCGCGCATTTTACGAGAACTCTCGTTCATACAGCGTTACTAGGCATTTATATTGATCTGAATATGGACTACGGCAAATTAGTGAAGCTCCGAGTGCTAATTTAATTAAAATATGGGTACAGCGTTTTGAAGAGACTGGTTCAATGTTTAAACCACAAGCAAAAGGTCGTCCAAGAACATCTAGGACCGACGACAATATTGAGAGAGTTATGCAGTCTGTACGAGGAGATCCACAAATGTCTACTCGCAAGACATCGTCTGTCTTACACTTATCGCGACGAAGTTTGCAACGAATTTTAAACTTGGATCTTAAACTGCATCCTTACAAGCTGCAGTTAACACAAGAATTGAAAGAGTCTGACTTCGGAGCAAAGCTCGCATTTGCTAATGAAATGCTTAATCGATTTTCCAATTTTGACAATATCCTTTTCTCAGATGAGGCCCACTTCCATATCAATGGGTTCGTAAACCGTCAAAATTGTCGTTACGGGAACAGTGAGAATCCTAAACTCAAGCACCAGAAACCACTGCATAGTCCTAAAGTGACAGTATGGGCAGCAATCTCTGGTAGAGGAATAATTGGACCGTTTTTCTTTGAAAATGCGCGGGGGCAAAACGTTAATACCGAACGCTATGTTGCGATGTTGGAAGGTTTTTTGGCTCCAGAGCTTGAAAATTCAAGAATAGTGAATTCTAGGACTTGGTTTCAACAAGACGGAGCTACCTGTCACACATCAAATGACTCCATGGCGGTTGTGAAACAGATGTTCCCTGGCAGACTGATTTCGAAAAGAGGTGATATCCCATGGCCCCCACGTAGTCCAGACGTGACGCCTCCTGACTTTTTTTTTGTGGGGATACCTCAAGAACAAAGTCTACAGCAATAATCCGAAAAACATCGATCAGCTCAAGGAGAATATCCGTGGTGAAATGGCAGCAATTACACCAGCATTACTGAAGAAAGTTTTCAATAACTTCCGTTTGCGATTAGAGGAGTGTCGTCGTAGAGAGGGTCATCATTTAGACGATGTTATTTTAAAAAATAAACTTCAGTTATTTCTTAATAATACCTCAGTTTTATTTTAACTATACCTTTTGTATTTATTTTTTAATCAATATTTTAAATATGCACGTTCTATTGCGCCACCCTGTACTATGATTATACAGAAAGAGTTGGAAAATGGAAGTTTCAAAGCTAGCCAGCCTTCTGGGCACCTTACCCATAGAAGACGGTGATCTGGGCCCAATATTCTACTTATAGTCTTGAGGGACTATTGGTAGAATACAATACAAATAAGTTAAGTTTTCTTACATTGTAGTCAATAGTATGTAATTTTATAATTATTACAATAATTACAATATTTTATAATACTCTTTAGATGTAAGTTTCAAAGCTTAAATATATTATAACTATATATAATGATAATATATAAAATGTGACGTCACGAAATTTAGAATTCCTCCCATCCCCTGTTGTTGCGGCGGCGCTGGATTTAGTGATAAGCGAACTGTGTCAAACTTGCGGGAAAAGAAGTGTGGACAATTTGGAATGGGAATCGGAACGAGCACGCACTCACCTGGTTAATGAGAATGAAACACGGCTCCTCTTCTCCACTATCCACTATCACACACACTTTATTGTATTTTATGTTTATAGTATTTTATATTATATATGTGTTAATTTTATATATTTTAATATTAATTTATTATGATATTATATAACAACCCTCAGCCAGGTGGTAGGGCATTTGCCCGACTGGATGGCTACCACCCCTGGTCTAGAGTATGTCGCCATAACAACCTTGTGTTGTGTTCCGGCATTAGTGACCAGGTTCCAGGCTCCTAAAGAGAGCAGCAGCGCATTCGTAGCACCTTTGGTGTTGCAAATGTCCATAGGCGATGGTAACCGCTGTCCATCAAGTGGGCCGTCTGCCTGTCTGCTGATCTCCTGCAATAAAAAAAATATAAAAAAAAAATAGTTGTTATTTATCGCTTCCAAAATTGTATTTTTTTCTAAATACCACACAATACCGTTGACAATTCAACATTATCCGTTAGTAGTTTATGAGATATGGAAAATGTTTTTTCAGGACTTTCCTAGTAAATGGTTAAAATAGTAGATGTTCGTCACGTCTACCGAACATTTCCCAGTGAGTACTGCAGCTTTCTTGGATTTTTTTTTATTAATGACTTCTAGACGTGCGGAAAATTGTCAGATAACATGTGTTTAAATGAAACGTCTACTGCATAAACAATACTATACAAATAAAAGTCCACTGGACATTCAACAGGTAATAATGTAATAATGAAATGTCACAAATTGTATCATCCTACTTCCATCCTAACACTGCACGCATTTACAGATAAAACGCTCAAACTTGATGTTACTAATGTATATTAATGATTTACAATCGAATGCGACCACGCTAAAATAGAATCAGGTATGTATCTAGTTTCTATCGTCGAATTCGTCGTACTCTACGCTTCGATGTTGATTGAGTCTATTACGAATTACGAATGCAACAATTCAAAACCTCTCTAAAACATGACCCGCCCAGAATGACTTTCTATCCTTCACATAATTTTTAGTTTGCATACACGGTGCGCTAGTCCAACGTCCATACAACATGGTCCGCGTTAGTAAACCGACTGATTTATGTATGTCCAATGGCTGGACGTTAGGCTGGCGCCTACTGCGCTATTGTTTCTGGACGATTTATCGCCCAGGAGTCGTAGGCACAACAATTCATTTGGACAACAACGTGTCTATTGACGGGTAGCGCGTCCACACCATTGTGCCTCATTGTGCCGCATGGCTATTACAAATGAGGCATGTGCTGGAAATGACGCCTTGTTATTCATATATCACTGCGGATACACTGTTTAATTTTCGATCACAGAGCGGGTTTAACATCTTCCTGTCTGAGTGAATAAATTCTTTAAAAACTAAAAAGTTTTTAGCACCGGATGAACAATGATATTGTTACACGCTGACAAAGTAAACGCACACCTGGTTTATTACCTTTCCCGCATTTGGACTTTTTTGTTTACTTTGTGTTTAAAATTTGTAATTACGAAACACATCTTATTGTTATTGTACTTGTTTATGGCCGCGCGAGTGTAGATTACGGTTTCTCGGAAACTTCAGTCCACGCGGTCCTTTCTTGTATTGTAAAGTTTAGTATAAAACAATGCCCGAACGGGGGGGTGAGACATTGAAGCGACGATTACGATACGAACAAGACGTGTGTAGTACATTCAATTAGCGACATAGTGTGACGGACTTTGCGCGTGTTATTGAATCGTCCAGTTTGTAATAAATTCTATAGTAATTCCAGCGGCAATTTAATTCGAGTCCTGTAGCTCGTAAGAATATTATGACAGCAATTTTTTTTTAGGTTATTAAAAGATAAAATAACTATTATATACTAACTACTTTTTGGTTCACACTAACTTCTTTTTAACGTACTTCCCGAAGGAGGAGGTTCTCAATTCGTCCGTATGTTTTTTCTTTGTATGTGTGTTCCTCGATTTCTCCGTCAATTGTGGACCGATTTTCATTTTTTGTTAATTATTGGTCCCATTGTTACTATGTCGAATCTGATGAGTGCATTCCAAGGATTTAGAGAATTTTACGAAAACTTTTAACCAATTTATTCGTAACACGATATCTCCGTTAATTGTAAACCAATTTCAAGTTTTTTTTCTTTACTCGTAAACAAGTTTCATGTAAACATAAAAATTACTACATTTTGTTAATTTGTTTTTATTGTTTTTTATGTTTTACTTGGCACCGACATTAAGATGTTGTAGAAAGAAGTCGGTTTAATAATTGTTTTCTTTGGTTTTTAGTGTAAAGTCGGTTTTGTTTTTGTTAAAACAAATATATATTCAGTATACTAAGTTTAATTTCTTAATTATTTTTTAATTTAATTAATGTATTTTATGCATGTACATAATAAATATCTATCCCACTTGTTAAATTTGTTTTTTGGGTTTATTCCTATTTTTTCTAAGGCTTAAGTTATTTACATTTTGTGTAAAATACATGAAAGTTGGACTTATAGATGGAACAAAGAGCAAGTTTGAGAACAGATGTCAGTTTAGATACAATAAAGGGTTCCGTGTAAGTGGCCAAGAACGAGGTCCAAAAGGGATAGAAAGATTATGAAAAGAACGACCTGAAGATTTGTGCTGTCGCAGAGGAGGATGGTAAAAAACGTACACCGTGACGACGCTAAATAATTAGGTAAAGCTGAAAGAAAAGACAGAATCTTCTACCTTTAAAATTTTATTCCTACAGTACAAGTAAAGGTTTTTTAAAGCAAGATAATGAAACAGCTGCTGTAGTTATGTATTATGTATAAGTTATGGAGACATTTAATCTAGAATTTGAGCTTTGTTTTTTGAGGCAATAAATTGAACATTCGATTTGTAGATTTATGGTTATTAAAGATTTGTAACAGTGATAGAGTCAAAACACGCCGCTACACAAGTCATTTGCATGGAAATGTGCGTGCCCTTTGCTAAATTATTATGATTTAGACAAATTGAATCTGTATTATAATTAATAATAGTAATTTTATGACGACTAGAATATTAAATAATATTCGTTGTTTATAGTAATTTTGGGTACTGGAGATTTTTCTAATACCCAATACAAATAGAATGGGACGCCGTCTTCTTCTTTAGCGAGCGTGCCATGCTTCCAAAGAAGGAGGCGGAACGGGAGCGTGGGAAGACATCCTTGCTTCGTTCCCGTCAAAGGAAGACGCGTTGGCGCCGGAGGGCCGGAACGGGGATGCGCCCTTGATGAAAGAGCTTCCCACCCGCAGTATGCCGTCGAGATGAGCGTGCGATCCACGCGCGCTCACTTCTTCTCGCGTGGGAAGTATTACAGACCGCCCCCATGATGTCGCCGGGAGATAAAAATATATCCCCGGCAGTGGATGAGGCCGATGGGCATCGCCTGTCGGGGCCAGCGAACAGGCTAAACCATTTACCCGTGGCTCGAGCATTAAAGGATAAGGACGAAATAGAGAGGGGTTTTTCAGCCTACTTCACTACAACGCTGAGGTCCGATTCTTGGCATGGTTTCGTAAACAAACTTTCCCTTATTTAGTATGGTATAGGTGTCTGGGATTGGCCCAAGAGTGGTTTATAACAAAAGCGTAATATGCTGGGGGATATACAATGTGTGTGTTTTCTTGACGATTTAAAAGAAATAATTAAATAACTACCTCTATACTATCGAAGCCATTTTATCTCACTTGTTTATAGCAAATGTCTAGATTGGAGGTTCTAAGAATAAATACGATTAAGAGGATAAATAAATTTATTGGAGAATTTTTTTAGCCCAGATAAACATTTAGTTTAATAGTTTATGCGTGATACTTATCTAAATTTTACACAAATACGACTTCCATATGGAAAATTCCTTAGTATTAGTTGTATTACCTTCCCTTAGTATTAACATATAAATATTAAATAACATATTATTACGACTGTTGCTCAAAGGGTAAGTAGAGACGACGAATCTCGACGTACTAATATTCTAACATACACCTTGAGCTTTATGTATTGTATTAATTTCCTAATACATACACGTTTAAGAAGTGCTGTTTATCTGACTGTCGTATTATACTACATATATAATATTATTCTTGAATTATTTTAAAAGCAATACACGACTCCATTATATCAAGCAAAGTATTCAATGTATGATTGGACACAAAAGTTTTTCCGAAATAAGAGTGCCGTTGTATGGAGTGCCGGTCAAGCGATTTATGGTAATAGAAGCTGCTGCAGATATCGCGCGGCTAACGGATGAGTTCCGAACAAATGGGAGCATTAATATGCTTCTGTACGGATTTTAGACCACATGTGTCATTCGTCTGAAATTAATAGAAAGATTTGGATGATATGTGCAGTATATTAAAACCTTTTAATATAAAGCAAGACATTTTGATTTTAAAGTAAGAAATAGAGTGACATCAATCTTTTAATATATTTTTTAGTGTGCCTTATACACACTAAATACACACACACTAACATAAGACAAACAATGAGGTTTTGTGAGATTTTCGATTACTACAGTGTACCTATTATAACTTTCCTACGACCTTTCTATGTTCTTTATATATGATCGTGGGTATAGCTTAGCTGATGTCACGTTCCGGCATGTACAGCTAATCCAGTGTGCATGTTGTTACAAAGCCTGTATATTGAATTTATTGATGGGCGAAACACACAGACTATTGCCTTTAAGCCGCTATAGCCTTCTGTATTGGTACGATGCAATTGCTTAAACCTCATAATACGTATCAGATATGTCCTAAGCCTGCGTATGTTCTGATGGAGTATTAGAAACTACTTTTAATTTTAACTTTCAAACACTCTTACCAGATTTTTCTTGACATGTTATAGCCATAATATAACGTGATTCGACTTTGTAATGAATAAAAGTTTACAATAATTTATACTTTAAAATAACCATGCCAGAATGACCCTACAGGACGATATGAAATATGAATATAAATTCAAAATAGTTTCAGCATTCGCAACATCCAGATAAATTTATGCTGCTGCGTATAAATTGACAAACATACGGCAATCATTTACATACATTTTCTTTATCAAAATGCAAACTTGATATTTTTCTCAGAAACAAAAGACAAAACAGATATAAGAATGATTTGAGAAACGCAATAACATTGTATACATAAATGTTATTGTATGGACACATTATAATAAAATAGAAAGTTTGTTAGAGACAAAACCGCTCTAGGGAATCCTCCTGGTAAACCTCAACCGCGTTTCTATCGCTCCGAACTGTAAAACCAATCTATTTAAAAGTTGCAGGGCGATAAAACTGTCAGAGAAATTAGAGAAAAGTTTATTGAATTTCGATTCCGAAGCGAAATGTGTCCCTAACAATTTAAATTTGTACACTAATGGAAAAATTAAAGGACCAAAAAATCATTTTATTTTATTTATAACGATTAAATATGAAAAACGTCAGGTCGTTACATTCGTTGAAATTATAAGCGTTTAAGAGAATAAAAAGTGAACATTTAATCGATTCAAATTCAATCAAATGAAAGAAAAAAAATTGCTCGACGACTCGAATTGAAACTTTGTAAAGATCTGGTTGGTATATTCAGTTGTAAAGAGTAATCTTAATATAAGTCGTTTTCTCAATACTTTTAACGTAGTATGTCGTTTTTCAATAATAAGTGGGAGGCCTTTTTTACTTATTTTTCAAAATTATCTCCAAAAAAATTTAAAAACGAAACTGTGTTTATTCAAGTTTTTGAAACCCACTTTCAATTGCTCTGCGAATGTGACAGTAACGGTCTGGATGTCGTATTACTTCTGGTGTAATAAATTAACCAGATTGGGGAAATGTCCAAAATAAAACTAGATACCCTGCACAGCTGCAGTAAGAACACCTAAGGGTTTAATGGTTATCCTAAGCTTGAATGGTAATACCATCCCTTCGGGCGTGCTAGTGCTATTTGCACTTGGTGAATCCCTCACTCCTCAGTAGTTAGCAGTCCTCAAGCAGTATTTTAAAACGAGTGAGGGGACTTCTTTTAGGCTGTATTTTGCTCTGGATATGTATATTGCCGTTGACTTGAAAGACTGAAGAATCGTGATAAAATGCTATTTATTTTTCACAGATTTTTAAGCAGAGAGAGAGATAATACTTTGTTATCTCTTTCTCTCTCTCTACTAATGCACACCAAAATATATAATTACAAAAACAGACAATATTTACAATATTTTCTAGGCTATACAACAGGCGGCCTTATCGATCAAAGCGATCTCTTCCAGGTAACCTAAATTATTATTATGAAATACGGTGCCTCGTTTAAAAAACTGCACTTCAATCACGAGCGGCCATGAAGCAAATGTGACCTGTATAAATGTATATAGCGTTATGTTAATTAATACTTCAATGATATCGAAGATATTGGAAATTCAATTAAATTATGCTTGGCTCGCAAGGTAACTTCGGTTTGGTTTGATCAAATGTGGTTTACCTGTGTTTGCCTTTCATTGGCAAATGGATCCGGTACCTTGGTTCTGTGTTTGTTACTCGACTTCGAGTCACAATTTCCTTGATTGACGCTATGATTTAAACTCAAACGTTTCCGTGAGATCATACTTGATCTTGTATAATAAAATAGTCTTCTATTAAAAGTGGGAACCTATTTTTACATTCAATACCTAAATTCCGTGGACAAGAAAACGAGTAAAATATACTTATTCTTTTATATTTTGGTTCTTGTGTGTGACATTAATTTAGTGATTTTTGTGTTGAGGTGTACCTTACGAATAACTAATTATGTTAATTCATTATTTATTCATAATTATTCATAATTTTAAGAATAAATTTATACTAATGTAAAGTGTATCTGTTACATGCTGGTTTTGTGAGGAAGTGCATGTGCAGTGTGTGCCTTATGTCTATACCTATATATATTATCCTATATAGTGCCATATATGTTGTTTTTTCTTTCTGTGCCTGAAAATGATTATTAAGTACAGGGAATTATTTTATTATCATAAAATATCTTTGATTTACTAAATTAATATAGAAAAGCAGAAATAAAAATTTATCAAATTTTTGTGTATTATCTTGTAGAATTCAAAGCTTAAACATACATCCAAAAGGCTGGACATAAGTTATTTAATAGACTAAAACAGTTAAACCCATATGGAAATAGGAAGAGACGGCTCGCCATTCGCCGTATGTCCATGCTGTTGAATATTTGACGACAATGCAAGAGCTAAGCCTATTTTAAAAATTACAATATATACATAGGTATTCAAACCAGAAGCTATTTAGTTAACACTGTTTAGTGTTCCACCAACTGAAGGTCAATATTGGGTAAGCGCGTCTGAGACCACGCACCTTGAAGGGTTTCGTAAAGGTAGAATTTTAACTGTTTGTATTTTGTCACTTGGTTACAAAGCCATTAGAAGCAATTTAATCAGAAATAATCATTATCTCAATAACTACTAAACACATCTTGTTTCCTGTTGATCAGAACTTTCTTTTACTTGACCAGATATCAATTCGAGAGGAATGCTGTATACGACATGATTTCTAAGTGACAGTTATACAGATTTCGTTTCAAAAATATATAAATATATTTGGTCTGTAAAAATTGGTTTTCCACCACAAGTAATACTCATAATTATCAGATCATCAAAAAAATCGGTCATAGCTTAAAGATCGCGAATTGTACACTATTTTTATTATATTGTTAATTTTGGTTTTTATGTTCTGTGCAATAATGTTCAACATTATAAATGTATCTACTGTATAAAATTCTAAACATGCCGTGTCTGTACATTGGTGCAGTAAAAAAACTAGAATAAAATACATAAACGATGGCTAAAACGAATTTTTGAATTTCTTGTCTGTTTGTTCGGTATTCACATTAAAACCAGTGGGCCAATTTCGATGTGGTTTTCGCTGATCGATAGCAAATTCTTAGAATTAAAATCTGCGCTAATTTTTATTTCGGAAATCCAGCGGGAATTTTTCTCGGAATTATTTGAAATGGCCAAATTAAAAAATACGTGACCAAAGTAATTTTTTTACTGATCGATAGCAAACCTTATGTAATAAATAGTGTGATATTTTTTATCCCGGGAACCCCGGTGGAATTTCAAGTCTAGTCAACTGCTTTTCTTATAGACAGTTTGTGAATATTCAAATAATCATGGACTTCTGGAAATACGGAGAGGTGATAACTGTTCGCGTCACTCAATCTGTCCACAGGATTCAACGCAGACTATTTATGTCTCCATTAGCCCTTGTATACGTGGATAATCAACAACAAACTAACAAAATGAAAGCATTTTCCAATATGTCCAATTTTACGTGATCTTTATTTCCTGATTTTCAAATATCTATAATAAAATGGAGGCTTAATGGCTTCGCCTTGTTTATATATAATTATGTATTCTAGTTTTTAAAATTACAGCAGTTGGCCACCCAAATAAAATAAAATACCTATTACTTAATTTGAATTGCACATCAACATTCGTTGTAGTTTAAGTAACAATAAATGAAGAAAAATTATAGGTTACAAATATAAATTATAAAATTATAAAAAAATATAAAAGAAAAATCTGCTATGAGTGAAGTAGAGGGATAATGGCCAATTGTTAATAACACAATTTTTAGGAGTATTTTTTCTGTAATTACTACTTGCCATTGGATGTACGTAAAAACTTACCTATAACTCTATTATTTTTGATGTGAAACTCCTTTAGAATCGTTGTGATTTGAATCTCGATGCAACGAAAAAGTGACACTAAAAAGGAATAAACACATAAATCTATAGGACGAATCCTGCGAGAGAATGAGATAGAACACAATGTATAATAGTTAATAATTTAACACTTTGCTCATACAGATAGAGTTGGCAATGTTTTGAAGCTTTCGTTAATACTTCAAATTTCGTTTTTTAAGGGTTAAATATATTTTAACGATATAATATATGAAATGTGACGTCACGAAATGTAGAATCCCACTCCTTGTCACACTTTGTTTCACTTATATTGCGTGTGAACTGCACACACACACGTTTTTTATTTGTGACTTAATACACTCCGTGCAGGAACGGAGAAAGAATGCAATTTCCTGCGGCCGGGCGGCCTGTTATAAGAGGCGACAAAACAACCCACAGTAGGTGTTAGGGTGGGTGTTTGTCCAACTGGATGACAACCACCCCAGGTCTAGAGTGTGCCACCATAACAACCTTAAGTTATGTTCCGGCATTAGAGACCAGGTTCCAGTCTCCAGCAGCAGCGCAATTGTAGCTAGCGTCTTTGGTGTTGCAAATGTCCATAGGCGATGGTAACCGCTTCCCATCAAGTCTGCTGGAGTCATGCAATAAAAAAAAACATGCTCATTGTAAATCTCAGAATAATTACTAAAAGTTATTGTTTTATTATTGTTATATTGTTTGCCATTCTTCGTACAAGTTATGACTTTAAGTAGGCCTGACGCCATCTCGTGGATAGTAAAACGTGTGTTGAGGTAATCTTCAAAATTTCACCGCTTCGCGGCGCAAACTGCAGTCACATTTGGCGCCACTAGTCCGTTCTTGCTTTTATAGAAAACTAGCTGTCCCGACAGACGTCGTCCTGCCTGGAAAAGCTTTAATCGATATGCCGACAGCAGCGCCACCTACCGGATCCAGTTGTGAAACAACTCAAAAACCTTCTCTGGCTCATGTTCAACAACATTGCTAAATATCATCATATGATCAAATATACAGTTTACGATTCTATAAAGGATAAAAATTTATTTTTATATATAAGACTACCTGTCCCGGCAGACGTCGTCCTACCCGGAAAGCTTCAATCGATATGCCGACAGCAGCGCCACCTGCTGGGTCCAATCGTGAACCAACTCGGAAACCTTCTCTAGCTCATGCACAACTTCGCTTAAGATCATCTAATGATCAAATGTATAGTTTACGATTCTATAAAGGACATACAGACAAACATTCATTTTTATATATAAGAAGATCTCTATTAAAACTTACACACACGATAATAAAACAAATACTTTGATTTTTAATTACTCGGACTAATATGATAGTTGCGATCGACCATTTTTAATATTGCAAACATGGAGCATAGGGTTGTAGTATGTATGTATCACGACGATAAAATATCGTCATAATACATGTAAAAGTAATATATCAGAACTATGTAAATGTATTTAAACGTTTTGAAATGAAAATGTTTTAATTAAAACAAAATAATACGGCATTTGTTTAGAGTTAAAATGTCGCAATGTTGCATTTATTTCACTTTTAGGTAGTGGTTTGTTTATTTGGCTTATTTATTACGCAATTTAGCAAATGATACAGGTGCACTAATTTGATGAAAATTTATTAATAAAGGAACTCGATTTGCATATTAAATCGAATCAGTAACACTTCAAAGCATTACTAATTGTTCAATGATCGATCTAAAAAAATAAACGCAATCAAAAGTAATGACTGATACTTATGCCCTGCCCAAGGGCATAAGTATCAGTCATTACTTAAATTACAATCTTAAATATAGAGAAAGCGACAGCATATTCCTATGAACTCAAAAATATTATTTTGTTTAATGCGTAGGTCTACCAAGAATATTTTTCCTAAATGATTTTTTGCTAAAATCACCATAGAAGAATACTATCTAAACTAAGTCATATTTTGAAATAAAATTATAGACTTATTTCAACCCGTGACGTCATTCGTGTAATAGGGATATCTACAAAACAAAAACTAGAATAGTTCATCAAACTTTATTAAATGAAAAAAGTATACACAATATACAATATAGCTCAGTGAGTGTATCAAAGATAAAATTTCATTAAAAATAGTTTTTTTAATACAAAACTTTTGGCACTCTATGTTATATAGATCATCTTTCTTAATAAACTTTATTTTCAGTAAATAAGCAATTTATTATAAGTCGTACAATTCGAATAAGTCACTACTTTAAGGTATATAAAAATATAACGTTTTAATATAGGATTCAAAATGTACACTTGTACAGACAAGTGATATATGCACTGTATTTTACATATGCATTGTGCTAAAGGCATTTAACTTAATGAAGATATTTGATTGCAATCTTATATTACTTAAATATAACTTAGAATATTGTAAAGCAAATAGAGGTACTTATATAATTTATAAATTAAAATTGCTATGATTCTTGTATACACTTTTAAGAGTAGTACTTTATTAATTTAATATAAAATTCTTAAAAGGAAAATTCTTATAATAAATAATGTAAAAAAAACTAAATAACTTAAAATTCTTATAATAAATAATGTAATAACAAACAATTAAATAACTACAACGGAAAACCTCATATTTGTGGTATAGGCAAATACCACGCGTACCAAACAGTTAATATCTAATAATTAATGTATGTATGTAGTATAAAAAAATTAAAAGATTTATAAAAAAAAATCTAAAATAATTGCCTTTATGTACTTCGTAAGCATATTAATTAGACGTTCCTATTGAATGTGCAAGCTTTTTGGAAGACACGGAATTTAAAAACACAGTTCATCAATAATTGATATAGATAATATGCCAAACGAGATTCAACATAGAATCATAGCCTATTTAATATTATGATAAAACTAGGCGGGTTATACGTTGAGACATTCATGGATATTGATGTAGGTATAATAATGAATACTTAGGGCATTTTTCACGAACTGGCAAAAAGGTGAAAACAGTAACTTAACAAATAAATTAAGATTCTTAAGATTAATCTTTTCAGTGCCTCAGTAGCGTTTCACAATAATAGGCTTTATGTTTTTGTGCGCTGAGAAGACTCTTGAAAGGTTCTGCTAAAATGAACTGACAACGACAATATCAACATTTTTATTTTACATATCATATGGCTTGGTTTATTGTTATTGTGCGCATTTTGGGTAGATATAAAAAAGTAAAAAAATATTACCTTTTCTGACATAACGGTACAAAAAGTTGAAGATTGTAGCACGATTTTTAAAATGACGTGGTTGCGGAAAATGACGCTCTCAGGAGATTCGCCTAATAACCTGCTGCACCATCTACTAGTAGTGTGAAGTAGCTGTTTAAAGTAAGGTGTAATTTTTATTAGGGGCTTATCATTTCAGATTCTGATTTGGATGAATCGACCAAACTGATATATATAAATATAAACATGAATCTTTCAATGTCAATGAATACCGTCGTGACCTTTCATTTATGTGCCTTTCAAGCAAGTTGATTGATTTCGTTGATCCGGCTAATATCAGCATAATTTTCTTTCATCAAACGGTTCGATTACGTTTCAGAAGACAGCGCTATGTTTGCATTATTTACTGGAACTTAATCTACTTGTTACTTCAGCTATAGCATTTAAAAATTGTAGAGATTGTTTACGTTTTAGGAAAATGCCATTGAAGCGTATACATACTATTATTGATATTTTAGCAGTAAAGTTTTACAATAATTTAAATGCGTCTCAACGTATAGAGAAGGTTTAGTATATTGAAACCAGTATTTGCTTAACCACCTCGCTGGGTGAGAACGGCGTCGACGAGCAAAAGGGCACCGTTGATGATCGCCAGAGACGCCTTGGCCAGATTCTTATCTCTTAACTCACTTTTGCCGTAGTTTTGGTATCTGTAAAAAGGTAAAAAAAATGTTGTCATGTCCTAAAATAAAATGTCAAAATTGCTGTTGGATACCATATTATTAACATATAGAATATTACATTACTTATAAAATATATATTGTATCTGTCTGCTTTTATATTACATACATACATACATACATAACTTCACGCCAGGTCCCTTGCGGGGTAGGCACGAACAACAGAGCGCCATTTAGGCTTATTCTTACACACCTCACTTGCTTCTTTGACATTCATAGTTCTTGTCATGCACGCTCGTCTGTTCTTAAGGCTCCTGACATCACCTTCTGCTAGTACACGATCAATTTGATCATGGAAGGTGTGTCGTGGCCTTCCGCGACTTCTGCATCCATCCACTTTTGCATTGTATATCTGTTTAGTCATTCTTTCATCATACATTCTTTCCACATGCCCGAACCACCGGAGCATTCCTTTCTTTACCTTCACCCCGACACTCTCTTTCAGACCAACTCTCTTTCTTACTTCGGTATTACGAACACGGTCCGCGAGCGTCACACCGCAGATTTTGCGCAGTGCTCGCATCTCGACCGCGTTTACTCTACTTTCGTGCTCTCTATTCCATACCCAACTCTCGCTTCCATACGTGAGCGTAGGTACCAGCACCGCGTTGTGTATGGCAAGCTGGGCCTTCTGGCTGAGGTTTTTAGCGCCTAGAAGTTTACCTAACGCTCCATTCACACTATTCCCCAAATTCACTCTTCTTTCTATATCAGCGGTGTACCTTCCATCCCTGCTAAAAGCACATCCAAGATATACAAACTCATTCACTTGTTCCAGCATAACATCATCGACCATTATCCTTGCATTCGTTCTGGTTGTTTCTCTTTCAAACACCATCACCTTTGTTTTCTTCGCATTCAAACGTAAGCCTCTCGCCTGACAGTCATCTTTCATCATTGTGACTAGTGTTTGCAGTTCTGATGGCGATTCGGCTAAAAGCACGGCATCATCCGCATAAAGCAAGCTGCTAACAACTAGATCACCCATCCGCACCCCAACATCCATCAATCTTAATCTCTGGAGACAATTGTCCAGATATAGGACAAACAGCAAAGCCGACAGCACGCAGCCCTGCCGGACGCCAATATTGACGTCAAACCAGGGCGACAGGCTGCCGTCCACCCGCACGCATGCCATACAGTCCTCGTAAGTGGACTGTACAGCACGCAGCAAATGGCCATCAATCCCATATCCGGGCAATATGTCCCAGAGGTCCTTCCGCACAACCCTGTCAAATGCTTTCTCTAGATCCACAAAACCGCAGAAAACCTTCCGGCCCGTAGCCAGCTGCTTCTCCACGATACTGCGGAGCGAGAAAACTTGATCCATACATCCCCTTCCATTTCTGAAGCCCCCTTGTGCATCCCACAGTAATCCATCGGATAACACTCTCATTCTCCTTTCAACAATTTTCGCATACACTTTAGATGCTGTGCTGATCAAACTGATGGCCCTGTAGCTGGCGCACTCCATACGTGACCCCTTGCCTTTATACAAGGGTACGATGACAGCGCGCCTCCAGTCGTTGGGGACCTTTCCTGTCCTCCAGCACAAGTTGCATAAGGACAGGAAAGCGTCCCGGACGCAGGTGCCACCATATTTGATCATCTCAGCAGACACACTATCGATTCCTGCTGCCTTTCCATTTTTCAGACTTCTTATCGACCATTCGATCTCTTCCAAAGTGATCTCGGATGCTGACTCCTCGAAGTCAGTCACAGACTCAGTCGTGGTGCCAGCATCCGGGATAGTATCATACATTTCTCTAAAATATTCACTCCATCGCGCTAAAACCTCTTGTGGGTTAGCAAGAATGTCCCCTGCTTTAGATTTAATTCTTTCCATTCTGGAAGCTGACGAACATCCCCGAGACTTTTTAACCTCTCTCCAAAAGAGTTTGGTATTTGCCTCGAAGTTCTCCGTCAGCTTCTCTTCTTCTTTCAATTTTATTCTTTCACGCTTCTCTTTCACTAAAGCTTTGGTTTCATTCTTGCAGAGGCGATACATTTCTTTCTTCATCTCTTTCATGCTGTCATTCTGATGCAAAGATGCAATATAATCCAGCCAGGCTTTTCTCTTTCTCTCTACGCTAGATTTAACATCCGCGTCCCACCATTCGTCACCTTTCGTTGTTATATGCTTCTTTGCGCATCCACATGCTTCTTTTGCGCTTTCCACTATACTTTCTTTCATACTATCCCAGTCATTATCCACATCTAAGTCGGAGAAGTCCGCTTTTGCAAGTCTTTCTTCGACTAGGCGCGCATACATACTCCTTACACTAACATCTTCCAATTTTTCACATCTTATTCTTTCAAGCTCCCCGAAATTGGTACGCTCTCGCCAGTGCCTCCACTTCTTGAAAAGACCCACAAACCGGCTTATCACCAGGTAGTGGTCCGTTCCAAGAGTGGGGCCTCTGTAGGCTCTTGTATCCATTATTGTGTTTCGGAGGCGACTATCTATTAAAATCAGATCAATCATACTTTTCTGTTCATTCATTCTCCATGTATACGTGTGGATATCCTTATGATGGAATAAGGTGTTCGACACAAGCAAGTTTCTTTCCATGCATACGTCTATGATTGGCTTACCAGCATCGTTCGCTCTCTTGTCGCCATAGGGTCCAAGGACAGCCTCAAAGCCGTCTCGTTTGGTCCCCACCCAGCCATTAAGATCACCACACATAATTAGTCTTTCGTTCCCTTCAGCCAGATCCAGAATTTCTCTTACAGATTCCCAAAACTTCTCGAGGTCTTGGGGATCCGCTGAGCTTACGGGAGCATAAGCTGCGACCAGAAAAACTCGCGTGATCCCCAGTTTTAGACGGACCCAAAGAAGTCTCGGGTTCACCAGACAATAGTCTTTCACTCCAGACACAAAGCGGGATGAGAGTACGACGCCTACCCCCCCACTTGCACGCTTGTCCAGGTCCACGCCGGACCACAGAGCAAGCATGCCATTGGGGAGGTCATCGACGTCACACCCCTTCCGCTTTGTCTCTGTCAGACATAAGGCATCCAGGCTTCTCTCATTCATTATATCAATCATTTCGTCCATCTTATCTTTCATTCCACCTCTCACATTCCACGTGCCTATACGGCACTCTGCTCCTCTCGACCCGCCAGGTTTGGCGCTGCGTGAAGGGTGGCGGCCCCCTTCGCCGCATGCGCAAGAGTCCACACCGACGGGGGCGCATCGGTGAGCGTCGCATGCGGGGGACGCCCTATCATGCTCTGCAGTCAGGTGAATCTCGGTCAGAATTGTGGCCCTCTGGGCCAGCGGGGATCGCGACGAGCACGCTTCTGACATGACCCCCAATTTTATATTATTATATATAATTAAAAATTAATTTAAAAAAACTGAAATAAGAAACAAAAGACTCATCGTAACGACTAGATGAAATAAATAGATCCGTATTAACATAATATCAACCAAAATTTTATATGTTCGTGTTACAACGCGACTTGCACTACCTTCTTCACCTTTTGTAAGAGCAACATGTTGTGTTGTTCGGCTTTCTACGAGCACTCTTGCTATTTCGGCTCTTGAGAGAGCTGAAGTGAGAGGTATACTTCCGATTTATATTCTGTTTCTCTTTATGGAGCTAAATAAGCTAAAAATTTCGAGGAGTGATACATTTCTTCCAAGCGATAGAGACATATCAACTACTGAGACCTCAGTAATCAAGGGATGTTAAGAAGTAATAAATAAGAGGTCATGGTTTAACATTTCTTTCTCAAGTAAGGTGTATAGATTTTTACCTGTCGATAATGACAGCTCCACTAGCTACAAAAAGACCCACGCCGACCAAGGAGTAGAAGATGTCGATGCGCTTGTGCGACGGTGTTTGCATTAAATAACCTGAAAACGCCAAAACAAACGCATGTTAATAAATGTATTGGGAAATAAGAAATTCTAAAGACCTCCCTTGCCAAACCCACCTTCAAGAGTAACTTTGATAAAATAGAATTGAAACAGGAAGAGGTTAATAAAATTTCAATGTCGAAAAATGATCTATAATTTTAAAATAGTAGTTCTCGCAACCGTAGGAACTTCATTTCCTAGTTTGTCATTCATTAAATTTTTATTTTACTACTGACAGACACGTGTCGTGATTGTATGACGCTTGGCCATGCCTATCGAGGTTGTTACTACTTATTTCTTTTTGATTTCTTTGAGATTTTCCCAATTCCACTATCAATATTCTAGATCTACTGTACTTTTATACAATACTTTATTCTTTTTTAATAAAATTTAGTTAATTAATTTAACGAAAAACTTTAGACGTCGCCGTCAGCCAACCTTTGTCAATTGTGAGATGAAGGCTTTCTCAAGTGTGGGCCTCATATTCCGGTCTTCTGATTTCGTCTTACCAAGGGGCTGGAGAGTGTTCTACACTGCTTCTATCGAGATGCAATCACAACTCTAGGACCCCTTTGCTTTATAGGTTCTGGAGACAAATGTGAGATGCAAAGCGGTTACCCTCGCTTATGGACATTTGCAACACCAAAGGTGCTATAAATGCGCAGGTGCTTTCTTAGGGAAACTGGAAACTGGTCACTAATGGCAGAACACAACTCAAGGTTGTTATGGCGACGTACTTTAGATCAGGGGTGGCCGTGGGTTGTTTTGTCGCCTCTTACCGGCCACCCGGCCGCAGGAATTTGTATTCTTTCTCCGTTCCTGCACGGATATCTTTGTTTCTGTTTTTGTTTTGTCTAAAAACTTTACTATTTATTAATTAGGACGATTTTTAAGATAATAAACCTACCAGCGGCTGCGCCTGCAAAAATGATGAGGTATCCGACAAAAGTGCCGGTGACCAGCATGCCAAGATCAGCATCAGCATTGTAGCTGTGGTAGTGCAGTGCCACACAGGAACATGTCAGCGCCTGGAAATAATTTATAATATGTTTTAAATGTATGGTGGTAAGCAACGTATTTTAAGACAATTGTTATAATTTACACTATTCATCTCTATAAAATAACAGAACCTAAAGTAAATTTTCCAACAGCTAAAAAAACAAAAAATATTTCAAATGTAATAAAACATACCCCATAGCAATCATATTTTAAATATTACTTTTTTCCCCTTTTCATGGTCACTGATAATAATATTATATCTATAAGATAGAGTACCTTGATATTTTACAGGCCTAAAATGAAAAGTATTAAAAAAAATAAGTAATAAATATTCAAAAGTACATACAAAAAAGTAGCTAAATATAGTAATAATTTGATGAAAATAGTGTTGAACACGTATAATAAATTAAATAAATTTGTGTAAAAAATATGTATGTAATTTTTTTTAATAATACTTGATATAACCTAAAAAATATGATTACATAAAATCTAGAAATAGTGATTAAATCAAGAAAAAAATATCTTCATATTAAACTACGATGACGAAACCACTGTGTCATTGTATGTAGAAGACAGGATGATGTCATACAAAAGCGAACTGCTCCGTCCATATTAATCGCAAGAATGAACGAGGCCATCCACTTAGGGACCTTGTGTTTGAGGATGGATTTCTAAATGGGGTCAAGTTTTACGATCACACTAATATTTTTGCTTTTTAACTTTTGTTTTGACAAATTACTTATATTCTGATGAAACTTAAGACAGATCTATAAAATTAGCCTCTCATTTTTGTGTTTTAGCGCCTTTCTCTTGTTGTAAGAAAGAGTGTTTTCTTTTTCTTTTCTCGTTTTTATATTTTCTCTTTTTTATCTTTTTCAAAAACCTAAATCTATTACATGGGTTTTCATATCTCATTTGATACACTTTCGATCTTTTATGAAACAATTGCATACCCGTGCAATTGTACATTGTATAAAAACAATTTAATTTTCTATAATACAGAGAGCATTAACCATTGTAAAGTTCATAGATATTTTTAATTAAAGTCTTCCAGCTAATAATTCGTTTTTTTTAAAGGGCCCATGGAGCACCATCTTAACAGTACGATAAAAATGAAACGCTATTTGTTAAGAAGTCCATTTACTATGCTTCAGTGCAGAAATGCAGTGGATAGAACTTGCAGGACTCAAGAGGCATTTCGTTCGGTGTTGTAGGACGCAAAGCAGACTGCAACAACATTCAGACTCCTGCATTACATGGCGGACTGCCATACAAGATACAGAACGGATTCCTTTAAGTAGGCACATTACTTGAGAGCGCCTAGTCCGATTAGATTTTTTTACATTGTTCATAATACTTCGAATAAGGTTTTTGCCGATAGTGAACATTGCCCTAAAATTGGAAAAATTGAAAAAAGTAGGGGGTTTTTAAGACGGTCGTGATATCTCTGTAACGCGTCTGGTTGTTACAGACGTCCACAGGCGACGGTAACCACTTTCCATCACATGATCTGTCTGTTTGCCCACTTCAGGTAATAAAAAAGTACTTTTTAACGGGGTTTTTGTATAAATTCAATACCATAACTTGGCACGATGGATATCCGTTAACCTTTTTAGGGTTTGGGGCCATTCTGACAAAACGGACACGCGAATGTTTCATTAAATCTATCATAGACTTGTCTACCAAAATTGCGTGTAAATACGCGTATTATATACAATCAGTTACGTCGGCAACTAGAAATAACATCTTCTTTTGTCATCAATTAACAAGCCTACATCAATTAGTATGCGCAGTGCAATCACGTTAATGTAATAAGGTATCCTATTCACACATCGATTGTTATTGAGTATCATCATCACTCAGTTAATATTATTATGATGATTACGCATTTGTCTACGAATATTAGGTACTCAAAAGTCTTTTACTTAAGAGATGGCTAATCGTTTCTTAACGAGATTATTATAACTAAGGCTGTATGTATATCCAGTGGCGGCGGCGGGCCGGAAAAACGCGAGGTCGCCGCGCCTCCGCGGTCCCTAAATCACTATAGTTAAGTGTAGACATGTGCGCCATGTAGTGATGAAAGTGGACGTAAATTAGATAAAATTTTCGCTGTAGATTCTTTTTTATAACGTGACTACAATTTAGAGAAAGAGTCGGTAAAATATTCTAAAGTAATAACCAATTAAATAAGCGCTCGCGTAGACGACGCCGCTGCGGCGCCTGAATGTGGAGAGATGTAAACTAGGTGCGACCGCGTCACCTTTGCATTTTCGCTGCTGAGCCGGCGTCAGCGATAGGACGGCGGTATAGGAAAGCAAACAAAGTTCGCATGCATTACATAAAAATCACAGAACTGCGGTGCGGTGGCGACGTGGTGGCGGTAGGTTGCTTTAAAGTGCTTAAAGGCTTATTTTTTTACTGATTTGGTTGGGTTTTTATTGCCTAAGGGCATGATCGAGCCTACCATCAAAATAACCAAGTAGAAAGTTCTTACTGACTCACTCGAGTAAATTTCGGCACTGTGTTCTCCAGAAACTTATGCATATTTGAAAATAAAATATGCCCATTTTCAACTACTTCCTTGAGAAGCATTTGTGCCAATCGTCATAAGGAATCATTCGTATTTTAACGTTGTTGTTTTAGATAATTTACCCGTGCCTCAACCAAATCAAACCACTGCACTGCATTAACCAACGTCCGGTTGTTGGATACATTTGCGATCTAAACGGGCGTGGGTAGATAGTGTACGAAGTAACTAGATCAAGTTATAATAGAACACAATTTAAATTCTAACAAATGTATAATAAGCCTAGACTAAGGATCGCCTGAAATTATGAAAAGTAAAATGAAAAATATAAAATTTAATAATTATTATTTTTTATCTAATTAAAAACAGATGATGACTCATTGTTTTGTTTTACACGAATTTGTGGTGATACTATGTTTATGTTAATATGATAAAGTCAAGAATAGTTTGATATGCTACAAAGTTACGCAATTGGTAATAAAACAATCCAGATGTTTGGCATACAAATTATTTTATAAATGCGAAAGTAATTGTTGGTTCATTATATTTCTGCGACCATCGTTTGAAGCAACAACACCGATATGCAGTTAAAGAGGTTCAAAACGCATATTTTATGCTATACACAAGAACAAAGTGTTTTCACCTTAATAGACAAAATGAGAAAAAGGGTTAATGAACACGTATCTATCTAGTTTAAATACTTTTAGTTAATTTAGGCTAACCATTAATGATTAATCGCTTTAGCTTATATTTTAATCTTTAAAGTACTAAGAAGATTCATAACTAAATAAACTAATCATTAAATACAATATCTTAGTTTCAAGATTTTTATTCTTATAAAGCGTCAGGTTTTTGAGCTATAAGCTATCAAATTATAAGTTTAATACCTCTATTACGACATAATTCTATTTTTTTACTGTACGGGTTCAGCAGACAGGCAGACGGCGCACTTGATGGACAGCGGTTACTATCGCCTATGGACATTTACAAACCAAAGGTGCTACAAATGCGCTGCTGTTCTCTTAAGGGAGACTGGTAGGTAGACTAGCCATTAATGCCAGAACACAACTCAAGATTGTTATGGCGGCTTATTCTAGACCAGGGTTGGTAGCCAAACGGGCAAATACCTGGCTGTGGGTTATTTTGTCGCCTCTTACGATAGACTGTCCGGCTTCAAGAAATTGTACTCTCTCTCCGTTCCTGCACGGATAGACAGATAACTTCGTACTTCGTTCGTGAATGTGAAGGTTTGGAAACTTTTATTCGTACAATATTATTATATTTTACTATAGTAGTAGAAAAAGTAGGAAAGCGGACCTTGGGCGTCGGAGTGAACGTTCCGAACGCAACCGGGATTTAACGCTCGGATGATGATGATGATGATTATTATTATTATTAAGTATATATTGCTGGTACTGGCAATATATCCACACAGTTTCAATGCGATTTAATAATTTCAAATAATTATAAGAGTTTTGCCTTTTAATTGTTTGATCTGGCGGTAACGCCTTATTTTTCCAAACCGCTTTGCTCGTCATCGACGGAATGTTCACCGCATTTCCTGGAGTGACCACAATCAATGCAACGGTTCTTGAAGGATATTTATTCTGTGTATAACAATGATATGAACGATTCGTCACGGCAAGGTTTTCCCTCTGCTTTACAAAACAAGGTCGTTTAAGATTAAGAAGTACCTCATAAAATAGGCCGGCAACGCCCGGAGTGTTGCTGCATTCGTTGCGTATTATATCTGCTTACTATCTTCGGGCAATAAAAATGCTCATCATTAAACAGCGCACCTATCAAACTTAAATAAACATAAATATCAACACATGTTACGTAGGTAAAATTACTAAGAATTGATAATAGGTCAACTAATGATCCAAGTAGAACTTACTTTGAGGACTTATAATATAATTATAATTCTCATTCTTAGTAGGTATCCTTCGATCCACAATAGTACTGTTGATCGAAGTAGGTATCAGACAAGCAAAATCCCTAATAACGTTTAAAACTTGGTCAGGAAACTCTATCTGCAATATAATGATGTGTCATTTATTTTATATAATTAGTAGATATTATATTGCATATATTTATATGTTTATTATGTTTACATAGTTGCATATTATCGCCATATCTTGTATATGTATATAACTTATGTGTATATTCGTATATATATAGTATAGTTATATATTTAATTAGAAAATGTAAGTAATCGTACAACCATTATGTATACCAACCACCATCACCACTCCTAATCGAAATATTCTTGTCACGGGTTGTCTGGAAGATCGCTTTTAGCGATAAGACCGCCCTTTGTACCCTACTAGAATAATACTCGTTCGTAAGCTTTTCTGTAATGGTGGTATCTTGATACAATAAAGTGTTATCTATCTATCTAGGTATTATTTTTCAAAGTTCGTACCTATTTAACCTTATCAAATGATTTTATGGAAACGTGATAAGCCTTATTAGCCTTACTTCTCACACATTAGTTTTCAATTGGTCGATTTTAGTTACTTATCTAAATTTAATGTAATTTTATTTATCAATAATGCATTAAACACGATCGGTACAGTTTATCTAATCAGCACATTCATTTCAAATATTTTTACTGTTTAACATCGTTATTCAAGTATTACTATAAACGTCAGAAACACATATGTAGGCAGATACTGGAATGAGGCTTGAATTTCTTATTACCCAAAGCACTATTTTACCCTAAGAATGCTATCTTCCATGTCCTAAGTAAAAGTTTTATTAGACAAAAGTTAGGTAATCATATCCAAATATGACACATCCACTTTGTATGCAAATGTACTATAACTTCCCATTCATCAATTTTCGTAATTTTTCTCTAGAGTTATTTTAAATTAAATAAAAATATTCACCAAATTACCTCCAAATTATGAAACCATTTTACTCTAATTTTTATCAAAACAGGACATGTAAGATATCTACAAAATATAATTTACATTTAATAGAGATATAAAATTATACTCCTTATTTATAAAAGAGCGATAATAGTATAATTATTTTTTAAATTATTACATTATTTTATTTATAAGAAATTAATAATGCATCTGAAAAACGACCGCGTCTATTAAATCCCAGCTAGCACCCGAAAAGTTGGTACCGAAAAATCCTTAAGGAAATGTTGCTACATATAAGCCATTAGCCATAAAAATAATCACCTAGTCGACTGGTCGGCCCTTTGATCGCTGGATATTGTAGCTATTAAAAGTGAAAGAAGTCAACGACCGTGTTCAACATTACATCGTCTTCATCGTATCACGTATGTTTATGAATGTTTGCTCGCGTTATATTTGAATATACCGCCAATAACAGGTGATGACTTCATTTCTTAGTCAACGTTGCATCGAAATACTAAATAGAGGACATGACATCTATATGTATGTTTTTAACTATTTCAATTGTATCACGTAGAAGTGTATGATCGGGACCTACTCGGCTCTACTTTATAGAGCATCTCAGCTGTTTTCACAAACCGCTATTTCATTGAAAAACAAGTTAATATATCTAAGAGTTCAAATTTGGCTCACACATAAATATGTTTATTTCCATTTCGGATATTAAATCGATTTGTTAGTGACAAACAATGTCTATATTAGTAGGATGGACACAACAGAGCACAACCCAGAAAGAATGGCCTCACCCCTCCCTCGATACTAGATAAGTAGCCTCACCCAGCATCGAAGGAAACGGAAGTCCATCCTTTCTGCGAACACCCTCAATATACTGCTGGGAGGGTGCTAGCCCAAACTCTGAACAGTAAATACGAGGCTTTCTTACGCCTGATGGCGTAAAAGTACGTGCGCCAGCGGACATAGTAGATGCGCTGCAATTGAATCGAGGCAGCCCAAGCAGCATCCTGAAGATGCTGTTAAATTGAATACGGATGGCACTAACAGCTCTCAAGGTATAGCTGATCCAGAAGCTGCTGGCATATAAAGATTGACAATATGCTTAAATAATGTTATTTTGACTTCTATTATCATGATATTAGACGGTTCATTCGTCTTTCAATATGTGTGTATCGACCAAAGAGAACCATATAATATAAAGTCATACAATGTCATTGAATGTCGTCGATTCCCATCGGTTCTGCGTCTTTCAACCAATTTTGAATCAAATCGGGTGATTCGTCTAATATCGGCATTACCTATGGTAGTGAACTGACAATACTTCTAAGGAGTTGTCAAAATTTAACCACTATTAGTCAGTAAGAATTGTAGTAAGATGTTAGAGCCTAGTATTAATTTCATTCATTTTCATTTAAGAGCATGCTCTTGTCGGTGGAGCCTCTTTCAATCTTCTCTATTGTGGGCCAGTTATTTTACTTCTGTGTAAGACACGACACCCACTTTTTCTTTTATTTGATCCATAAATGCTCACCTTGGTCTTCCCTTCCCTTTCCTTGCTTCCACTTTACCTTCAATTAACGTGCATAAGAAGGTGTCGTGTCTTAGCAAATGGCCAAACATCTTCCCCCTTCTTTCCTCTAGAGTTTACTAGTAAATAAATTAGGGGTCCGACATACTGCTTGGAAACCTGCAGTGTGTAGTCTGTACCGTCTATAATATAGAATTTATAGAAAATAAATGGCAAACAATTCCAAATACTGTTTCTTGTACTCGTGCAATTAAAAGTGACAAACCTTTCCATACCGCTACTGTACAAGACGGATTTACACTGGAAATACCTCCGGGTTTCAAGTCTTCCTACACGTAACCACTTTCCAACAGATGTGATTGTATGTCCGTCAGGAACAAGCTTCGCTTCCTGCATATTCGTCATATTTTTTTCCTGTATTTAGGTTTGATTCCATCCTATCCGTTGCCTCTAGAACCGACACACTTCTGGATAACTCCACGACAGTCTGTCGTATGGAACTCCTGCACTCAACATCAGACAAGCTAAATGTATATCGTCTTTAAGTAATGGTTACTAATATTTTGTCCTCCAAGTCTAAACATGCTGCTGATCTTATATATAGTATGATTTGTCTTATTTTTTATATATAAAGTTATTATTATTTATTTATTTTTTTTTTTTTTTTTTTATTTTTTTTTCACCGCACTGTTGTCTTAATGTTTCTTAGTTTAGGGGTTGGCTGGAAGAGATCGCTTAAGCGATAAGGCCCCTTGTTCACATGTATATCGTACTTAGTTTTAAACGTAGTTTTAATTTTTGTGAACATAAGTGTTTTCATTCATTCATTCATTCATTCATTCATTCATTTCCTGCGCCGGCGGCTGTCGTAAGAGGCGACAAAACAACCCACAGCCAGGTGGTAGGGTATTTGCCCGACTGGATGGCTACCACCCCTGGTCTAGAGTATGTCGCCATAACAACCTTGTGTTGTGTTCCGGCATTAGTGACCAGGTTCCAGGCTCCCTAAAGAGAGCAGCAGCGCATTCGTAGCACCTTTGCTGTTGCAAATGTCCATAGGCGATGGTAACCGCTGTCCATCAAGTGGGCCGTTTGCCTGTCTGCTGATCTCCTGCAATAAAAAAAAATTTAGTAGTAAAAAACTTCCTAAATAAAATGATGTATGATGCGTCTATAGTGCATTTATGTGGCGCCTATAAAAATGTTGAACAGAGCCTCTAATGTTACTCTTGTTTTGTTATGAATCAGTTATTTAATATTAATGCGTGACACGGTTTATGCCACGCGCCACAAACTTCGAAAACAGTACACAAAACACACGTTTAGTAGTCATTACGCTGTAACACAATAACTAGCTGCAAGAAAATCTTGGTTTTATGTAGCATTGCCCTCTCATACAAAAATCCGCGTCTGAGAATATTCCAAGTATTAATTTTAAGCAAAAATGCAATGTAGCTACCACCGAGCCTAAACATTATCCCATACCAAAAGCTCTCGATCTTAAATAGATGTTACAACAAGAAAAAATAAGATAATATTTTTGTTTGATGTTTTGTGATTCATTCGGCACCATGGGAATAAAGATTATCAGGAAACTGGGTTCACGACCAATTAAGGGTATGAAAGTTTTATCTCCGAAACCGAGGTACTTTCCAAGGTATTTAACATTTACGCGAGCGAACATGCACGGAAAACTGTAATAAATAATAATAAATTATTCATGTTGTTTACAGAATAGACACTGCTTTATAACATTTATCAACAAGTTCTACCTATTTTTGTGCTTTTTTAGTAGAATTCGCCATAAAAGCAGGCAAAGGAATCTTAGTCCATACAGCCAAGTCTGATGTATAAATCTTCGTATGGCAGCGCAGTTGTATTGTAGGCTACAACCCACGCCATTCCACGGAGTTCTTGTGAAAACTCGGAAGGCCACATTTGACTATACAGTTCACATTTCTCACAAAAACCACATAATGATTACTCAAAAACTATCAATATCCCACAACGATTGTTCATTTTAGAGTATTTTTACACATTTTTAGAAAATAAAACTGCACAGCGCACCGTCCCCTTTCAGTTCCCGCCAAAAACACCGTATTTTTATTTAAATTGACACCACGCACGTCTCACTCAGAATATGTATATTTTTACTCTCTTTTAATCTCATGTGGACTGTACTCACACAACATTTCTATTTCACCACTAATAATAAAAAACATAGAAAACTTATTAAACACACGTTGCAACCAAACCTGCAGTTTGTCTGTAAATACGTATATCTTATCTTATTTTCGTGCAATGGAACAAGTCAAGGTCAATAAGACTCCAATTTTGGATGCACCTGTTGTTTTTGGGCATGCGCACCTGTTGTTTATATAGCGCAAGGTCCAATTTATTCGTCAAAAACTGGTTATGCTCACGCTGAGTCTTTGTTTTCATTACACATCTCATGTGTGGTTAAACAATTCTTACTAAACATATTCGTTTGCTTAAACTTTCAAGTTAAAGTTAATATAATTATTCGTTCATGACAAAAATGTTCACAATTATTATCAAATATTCATGTCAAATAACTACTATAAAAACGCAACATTGTATTTTTATAGAGTGACACATAAACAGTGTACACCGGATAATATAATAAAATATTTATTCAAACACTGAACTAGCTAAATAAGTTAATGAACTGGTACTCACCAACTCCAAAAACTTGATAATAGATAATCTGCTGATTGCCATTATGTTTTCTTGTATTCAAAATAAGAATACAGTATTGAAAGCCGTGTTTACACTGGTACACGAGTAGTAGCCACCGGGTCGTCACTAGGACTGCGCGGGGTGTGGTTTGCTTGCGAGTAAGCGCGGCGTGTTGAATGGCGACCGATTAAATCATACTGATGTGACCATGGCTTTTATTACTTCAGAATAATAATAAAGATATATACAACAAGTAAAAATATTATCCGACGTCGACGTTTTACGGCTTTATGTTTCCTGTACGCAATGACGTAACGTATGAAATAATTGAATTTATAAAACGCTATTTAATATTACATACAATTACCATAACTAAAAACCAACGTTCAGCATTAAAATAACAAACATTATCCCTGTAGTAAGAAAATTTAGATGTTGCAAACGCCTATAGGCGACGGAAATCAGTTACCATTGCAGCTGGGCCATCTGCCTGTTTGTCATCTTCACAATAAATAAAAGAGTTATGAATTTTCTGTTTATTAGTAATAATTCAATATATTTAAAATCACAATATATGTTAGGTATTTTGAGCCAAAAATCTATAGAATTTTATACATGTTCATGAAGGTTAGCTTCAAAAGCAGTTTGTTGAGAAAACTTAATAGATTAACGCAAAATTAGTTCTTGCATTTCGCCATTGGCATTCTTTGCAACCTTGCTTATCTTATTTTTTATGTCATATCTAGAATGTATGTATTTCTAACATATGTTGACTGTTAATTAAATTTCACATGCTCATCTCCTAAGTGCTGTAAGTTTTTATGTCGACTTTGATGAACTTTAGTTTCGTTAGACTTCTGTGAAAAGGGATGATTCATGAATGAATGAAAATAAATAAATGATTAATGTATTAAAGCAAATATAGGCTGAAAAAATACTTTTTTATAGTGAGTTAGTAGTTTATAGTTAGTGTGCCATTGTTTAGCACTAATAATGTATGTTTTATCTATTTTGCATATTTTATATGTGCATTGAAGACTGCATTTTATACAAATATAAAGAGACATATTTGACTAAAATTGAATATTTGACTCAATCTATAATAAATTCTAAAACAATGTACATAAAAAAGGGCGTGCGAACTTTATTATAATTTCACTTTCAAAATTTCATCACAGAAATAATTTTAATTAAAACAATCATTAAAATGACTTCTATGGTGAAGTTTTAAGCATAAAGAATGATCAATACGCTATTTGACTCGTCAGAATTGTGACTTTGTCCGCCATATAAAACCAAGGAGTCTGTGACTTTTGTAAGATGATAAAAAGTGCCACTGTTGATTTGACTGTAAAGTCCTACAAATTCATAAATTGTTGTCACTGTATTAAGACTACTCAACTCTTTCTACTTTAGGAGTGACATCACCAGTTTCCGCATCGATTTGAGTATGCTACTTTGGTACAATGCTGTTATCACTAGACATAGATAGTCTTCGACTAATTCACGTAGGTGGTATGCACTACATGTTTATATATGTATAGACAACAGATCCGCGTATGACAAAACTTATAAACAAATCCATGTTAAGCTTATGTAAATTATCAACATTTTATATAACCCAAGTACGGATATCTAAGAAAATATTGGTATGCTGTTTCCCTGATCAACAGTGCCTCTAGTTTCTATGCAATGTTTCATTTGGTTAGCCCTGAGATGGCGCTGCAATGTATCCCGGCACACGCGATCAATGGTACGCAGGAAGAGCGTAACACCCAGTGTGTAAGAAAAGGACTTCAATGAGCCGACATCGTCAGCGTTATCGGAAGTATTTTCGGTTCCCGAGAGACTAACATTACGGCTTTGCTATGAAACACCACGATGTCTAGTTGGTAGGTCCGAGTGTGACATTTTTGGCGACACGTATGGGGCATTCGCCAGGTCGGAGGTGGCACTAGCATGCCCATTCAGAACTGGTGTCCTGCTATTGCCACTCCCCAGTTAGGGATACGCACGAAAACCCCTGGGTGTTCCGTCTTGCGCCTTATGCCAGGGCTACGGGTATATGACCTAGCCTCTCCACAGCCCTGGCAGGCGTGGGCCTCACAGGGCCACTTCCATTGCCGAGGGACTACTTCTGTCCCCCGGCATCTTCAATGTTTACTTCAGCGTGGGGCGATTTGTAACTCGCCCCACGGAAGACGGGTGGACACGCACGGAATACTACGCGCCCCCATCGCGACGGCATATGCAGGTGAGTGAGAACCCCTATTCCCTAAGGGTCCCCACACGCGCCGCAGGTCCGAGCGTGCCTTAATCAACTGCGGTTTGACATTTAAAACCTTCAGCTGTACTCTGAGGAAAATCATATGTTTTCCAAGACCTAACTATCTCTTCCGGACTAGTCTATTACTAAATTTCAATGAAATTGAATAATTTGTTATGACGTTAAAGTTTGCAAAATGCAAAAGTAATTCAGTTTATGTCTTTAGTTATCACGATTAGACAAATGAGTAACTTAAGTAATAAGTCGTTACCTCCAAAACAGTTTAGAATGGAGTATAAAATAAATGCGAGATTTTATACGAAAAATATAAATTCTTTAGGTTAGAAATATAAAAATTCTTATTAGGCTTTTTGCAAGAAATACGCGTTTCAGTTACACTTACCTTACCTTACTACCTTACTACTTAATACCTTTTTACTTAATTTAGGAATTTAAAAAAAATGCTGACAAAGACGCAAATAACAACTAGATAGAAATAAGTTCAATAACATTTAAATAATAATAAAAAATATTGATTATTGTTAATTTTTATTTTTATCACGTTACGCCTTCTATTACACCTATAGAATAATGTTATTGCCTTATTTGAGATGCGACATTATAATTAACGTTTTTGTTTTTTATTGAAACGCGTACCCGTTTGATCTATCAAACGGCGAGATGCTTCAGATTCTCTCTATTCTAATAGATAGAATCTGAAGCCTCTCGTCTAATAGTCAGCTATTGCCTATCAGCTTCCTGGCTCTTTTCTCTATTTACTGGAGTGTTTCGAGCTGGTATTTGGCTGCACCATCCCAAGCAAGAGCAGTATTCCATGCAAGACCATACTTCATTCGTACGTTCAATATTGACAGATAACATATATTAATACATTAATGTTGCTATGAGTCAGCAGCGTTATTTTTTGCTCTTTAAATAAGACGCATTCGGCCAGAGCCGAAATCTTTAATACTAACGCAGCTGAGGGGCTTCATTTGCATTATGCCTTGGAATAAAGCTATAAGAAAGTCGCATTACACAGTCACTGACACTAACGCAGGTGGAGAAAAGGCAGTACAAAAAATCTCTAATTGTATTGTTTCAGTTTATTTTGGGATGTTACTCAATTAAAAACTACTACCTGTATTTTCGTATATACAGTAAGTACGCTATTAATGACATCATGAATTTTCTATGAATAGATTTGATGATCGTAGTTTAGCGTAGCTCAAATACGTTGGCCTTCACTAACACAATAAATAAACACGACACTACCTATAAAGGTGAATTCTTCATGTGCCTGGATAACTAAATCGGAAAATAGTTACGAAAAATACTCGAAAAGAGTCTTCGGACTGAATTTAACGAAAATAAAGCGCACAATTTGACTGTCCCGGAATCGATTTTGGAAAAACACCTGCATTAATACACCAACTCACAGATGCGTATCTTCGTGCGCCAGCCCATAATATAATTATTGTCAATCACTATGAAGGAATATCTGCCCCTCAAAGTTCTAAGAAATATTTCCGATATACGTTTCTTGGTGAAAATTACTCAGTCCAAATTGCCTGTCTAGTCTAGCACTTATCAAGAAACTACATTTGTATGTTCCCCCTGGTCTTGTACACCTTAGAAAACTACTTCATTCGCCCTTGACACGTACAGCCTTCAGACGCCACTCAGCAAGTCGGATTATGTTGACTTTGACTTGTTTGTGGATAGCCTAGCATCTGTAAACGCGAATTTAATCAAAGCCTATTTTAATAATAATTAATTTCCCGGTCACAAAATTTTCATATTATTGTAATTTTTTTTCATTAAATCATTGTATTTTATACTTTTTTATTTCCTTGTCATCTGTGGAGGTTTATGAATAGTTATTATTTAGCTATCTCTGTGACATTAGTTTGTAAGAGCTACAGCTGTTAATACACCAAATAGAATATAAAATGACGAACAGGATTATTATGTTGGTGTTTTGCGGCAGCGTGGCTCTGCTATATAGATTAATAGAACCTTAAACCGAAGCCCGAAGTAACTCCGTTAGTTTTAAGCTATTCACAACTACACAGACTGCTGAGGTCACTAACATCCGCCGTTTCCTTCATTAGGCTACGAAGTAAACAATAAGTATCGTTGTATTTTACAATCTGGCACCTTATTTTTTATATTTAGAGTTGAATAGAGAAGGGGTAGCAAAATTAAGAGTAGGAATAACAACATAACGACTCGATTTTAGCCGTTTGACTACGCAATTTTGAAACGGCTGAAATAATTTATTATTATATAAATTAATGCGACTTAATACAAGCATTATATAGGTTTGTTGATGTGTTGTTGTTTTGTGGTAAATATTGATAAAATATTCTAGGTCTGACACATCGTATCAAAGTTCTGTAGTATACTAGAAGTAAATTAGTCATTCAAAATAATGCATCAATTTCTTAATATAAATATGACATAATTGATACAATTATTACATTCCTGGCAGCAATTTAAATTGATTTTCGAAAATCTAAAACAATAATTTATTAAATATATAAGTAGCTATTATTCTAAATCGAAAATTGATTAAAAATTAAATAAAAAACATAACTTAGTAGTCCCAAATTGCTTTTTATTAATCTAACTTTTATTGTCAATAGTTTTCTCAAGATTACCCGAAAAAAAATGGAAAAAATTTGAAGTTCAAGAACCACTTGATTTTTTATTATTTACTGTGTAATCATTTTTCTTTAAGTTACATTCTGTTAAAAATCGCCCAAAAATTTGTTCATTTTTCTCTCCCTTAATTTTTTTACGACATTAGTACTTTCTAATTTACCGCGACTAGTGCACATAATAAAAACTACGTGTTAACCGTTTAAAGCACTGGACTTATTTGATTTTTATTCTAAATCTAACGATTCGGTCACTTTTCAGTAGCCGTAATCCACACATTTCGTGATAAAAGTCTTCCGTGGTCGCGACTCCTGGAAAGTGGTCGAAACGTCGGAATAAAACTAAAAAAACAAAAACATGCCGCGCCTAAAACGGTTAAAAAGTAGATTTAATTACATTCATGCATAATTTATTTGAATTTCAATTTTCACACTCAAATAATGTTGTAAGTTTGACACCAAATAACGGAGTATTTGAAGTAGTAGCACGAAAAGTTGAAATTTCACTGCACAATGGAGTTTTCCCACACATCACGCATGCATTGTCATTTTGATTTCTATTATATATACATACATAACCTCACGCCAGGTCCCTTGCGGGGTAGGCACGAACAACTGAGCACCATTTAGGCTTATTCTTACACACCTCACTTGCTTATTTGATTTCTATTACATACATACATACATAACTTCACGCCAGATCCCTTGCGGGGTAGGCACGAACAACAGAGCGCCATACAGGCTTATTCTTACACACCTCACTTGCTTCTTTGACATTCATAGCTCTTGTCATGCACGCTCGTCTTTTCTTAAGGCTCCTGACATCACCTTCTGCTAGTACACGATCAATTTGATCATGGAAGGTGTGTCGTGGTCTTCCGCGACTTCTGCATCCATCCACTTTTGCATTGTATATCCGGTGGTTCGGGCATGTGGAAAGAATGTATGATGAAAGAATGACTAAATAGATTTCTATTATATATGGTGAATTTGGTCGTCAGCCAATCGAAGTCCACTGCTGGACGTAGGCCTCCCCTGACGGCGCCATTCATCCCTCTCCTCCAATTTGCTCATCTATCGCCTACTACCGGCGACCCTGTATGGGTCGTCGATCCATCGGGCTGGAGGACGTCGAACACTACGTCTACCGGTCGTACTAACGCGGTCTCTAATCCAGAACTCGAATGGTGAATTGAAATTATTTATTATTTCTTTCCAAAATAAACTCCAAATATTTCTTATAACCCTAACCATACCCTTGTATGCAGTATGACATGTAAGTTCTCACCAAAAACTACACATATTTCCTGGCATTATACATTTTTTAACCTTTGTGGTATCCGCCATCGCATCGTATAACAGTTTAATTGGTCCGGTTATGGCTTAAAATTATCTCATAAGGTTTACGTAATACTCTAAGTAATTTGTCCTTCACCACTTGTTTCGTGTGTGTTCCCTTCCAGTAAGATGTTTGTTGTCTAATTAACAACGGGCCGATTCACACTTTACAATGATTATTTCGTCAATGCTGAAATTAGTTATTAGTAGATCGCTATACCTACTAATTTTTTATAAACTATATTTTGTTACTCTTTCTGCCGCATTTAGAATCACTTAAATGGCAGTTTTTATAGTGATATTTTTCTATTAACCTTCTCCTTCTTTCTGTTTTCATGTTTATTAAACTACATACATACAAACACAAAAACACGGACTAACACTGAAAAAAACTATAATTAATCTAGGGCGGAGTCATTGAGATTTATATAAAGTAACGGCGGAATACTGAAATTTTCTCGACAGTCTATTTTAAACATTTTTAAATTAGATCTGATATTATTCGTGGTGTATCTATCCCTAATTCTTATTTATTTATTTTTCGAAATTATGAGTTCCTCTAAAAGTCCAAAATTTCAGTTACTAACAGCAAATTGGTTTTGTAAGTTAATTTACAAACATTACAATCGACCTACATAATTAAGGCAAAGGAAGTATGTAAAGTTGCTTCTAAATTAATCTCCTCACAACAAAATATATTACCTGGTTGAGTAGTAAATTCTAATCATCGGAATTACTCCAAAACATTTAATACAACCACAGTTGTTTAACTTTGACTATACTTAAGAAATATTATCAGCTGTGTATGTAAACGTAAATATCACTTTACAGTTACCTAAAGTGCCATCTGTCGGTCGGGAAATGAATTTGTTTAAACTCGTGTAACATGCCTGATATGTGTTACACTATCAGCACAGTAGTCTGTTTCATAGTTCTTATATTGTCTAATAGATGTCATTGTTTAGAAATTTTTAGTAAAACCTGTACCTTCTAAAATCACGAGTGTGGTATGAAAAACTATATCTTTGCTTATCTTTTGTCTTTACTAATAAAATTCAACTGTTCTTCGCCTTATGCCAGAGCTATGGTAAAGTGCCTGTCCACCCTGTGGGCTTTCGCAGGCTGTGGACCATCAGCCTTGTTCACCACTGCTGGAAGAATCCAAGCCCCAGGCAACATCACTATTTGCGTTTGGTAACGCGCTTCACGGGAGGTGACGTGAGTGCGCGCCGAATCCGACTCTCAACTCAACGGCTCTCGATGCTGAAGGGAACTCGAAGCCCTAGTTCCCAGAGCCCTACTAAAATCCCCCATATAGAACATAGTGACTAAACTAGTAGGTATTAAAGAATACTAACTCATTAACAGAGAACTTTAATAAGTAACTGTAAACAATTACATACGACATGTTTTATGTGATTTAGTACGAGAGCTAGTTTCATCTCTGTTCGCAGAACACATCGCTAATATGGCGTCGATAGTTAGAAAAGCGGCAGCGGCAAGGGCACAGACTGCAGCTGCCTGGGCATAATTCTTCCTTATACAGTCTGGAATGTTTCTCCAGTTGCGAAAAGTTAGAGCGCCGCAGGCACCGAAGAGAACGGCCCCACTACCTGACCACCAGGCATCGATATAAGCGTCCGCTGCTGATGATACCGTCTCACCTTTAATATGAAGAAAGTAATTTTAAGGTGAAAGGCTTTAGCATGATTTGTTTCTGTAGCGAATCTGCATGGGTTTGTTCGTGGTACATGGCTCTTGAATATTTGCTATCAATGAGTGCCATGTTGTCGATATAAACTTTTTAACGCGTATAAAATTTTAATATTATAAATCGGTATTGGTGACCAGGGTCCAGTCTCCCTTAAGAGAGCAGCAGCGCATTTGTTGCACCTTTGGTGTTGCAAATATCCATAGGCGATGGTAACCGCTTTCCATCAAGTGGGCGGTCTGCCTGTCTGCTAAACCATTAAAAAAAATATATTTTTGATATAACTATTGAAAAAAGGATGCTAAGAAGGAAAGTATTCCATCCTCGTGTTTTGGCTTGTTATTAATTAAAATTTTTAGAACAAATCAGTGAAATTTAAAAAAAGTTATTAAGACTTATAATTTTTGTATAATTCAGTCTTAGCCTGGCCATACAATTATAAGTTTTGCACACGTAAGCCTATAAACATAAATGCTCACCAAGATTCAGTGGAATGTGAAAGGATGAGTAATAACTAATACAATAGTAGATGACAATAAATCATGTAGGACTTAGAAACCTTCCAGAGTTAATACGCTTTTTATTAAGCGATGTCATTCCTTGTACTCTCCTTGCGGCGTAAATAATTCGCTCAAATTTCACGCAACTTGCCTAGTATTTATGACGATTACAGGTGTAATAACCTTCACGTGAAATGTCTTAAAATAGAGAGAAGCTTCAAATTGTGAAGTACTGGAGTCGGTCGTGCATCTGCAGTGTTGGCTTGTTAGGAAAAGCTCGACCAAATACCAGCTGAAGGTATTGGAGGCGTATAAGAAAAGAGCCAGGAGGTTATTCGACAATAGCCGGTTTTATTAATATTCAGCTTCAAAACCTTAAGCATGGTTGCTGCTGGTATTATTTTTTTTAATTGCAGGAGTGCACCAGACAGGTAGACGGTCCAAATTATGGAAAGCGGTCACCATCGCCTATAGACATTTACAACACCAAAGGTGCGACAAATGCGCTGCTGCTCTCTTAAGGTAGACTGGAACCTGGTCACTAATGCCGGAACACAACTCACGGTTGTTATGGCGGCATAATCTACATCAGGCGCGGTAGCCATCCAGTCGGGCAAATACCCTGCCTGTGGATTATTTTGTCGCCCCTTACGACTGGCCGCCCGGCCGCAGGAAATTGTATTGTTTCTTCTTTCCTTTCCTTTACGGATAAAATGGTATGTCGGTCACCCATCAGATATTCTTTGAAGAGTGTGCCTTGGAACTGCACTAATTTGCGCCACGGTCATATGGTGGAAATACCACCAGTCAGAATTTGGCGTTTTGCTGAATTGAGCCAAAGTTAATAGAAAACATCCAAAATGTTACTTGTTCTGTATAAGTCTGAAACTGCTGTCACTTTCTACCGAATAGATAAATTCTTAGGAATAAGTTAAAGCACGTTAAGAAAGTCGCGTGAAATCTCGTAAGCAATTAAAAGCTCATTGAAAATATTAACTGTACCCATTAGAGTTAAGCTGCTTTTAGTTCAATAACCTACCTTACGAAAGACATTAAGAGAGACAAATAAAAATAACATGAATATTGTAACTAGATGAAGAACTTTAATCCAACAGGGAACGATTTCTACTTCACAAACTTATATGAGTTAAGCTTATTTTTAAAACACCCATGAGGTCTATTCCGCATTGTGATATTAAATTCTTTAGCTGAAAGATAGCTCGTCTGCTTTCTTGAACTTGGCTTGGCGCGATTTGTACATCTAGTCTCACAAAGTTCATGTATTCAATTTCATAAAGTTCACACAGTAACACCTGGCAGTTGGGCTTGTCAGGGCCGACATCAGCAACCGTAACTGCTGCTTGGAACACCTCCTGAACTAGACGTTTTGGAGTCCAGCGTGGGTAATGGGTAATCTCTGGTTGGGGGAGGCTCCATGGCCTGACCTTACTTTTTTAAAGGCGGTTATCGTTTCTACTATTCTTTTGGCATGCCTATATATATATATATATATATATACGACCGCCGGTTCGCACGGTGAATGCTGATACAAATTAAATAACTAAGAAAAATATGAACGTATATAAAAAATAGCGGCCGTCGATTGCACGGCATCATAATAGAACTCTAAATACAATGTTGCTTATATATGATGCATGTATTATAATAAATTCTCTTGAATCATCTATCTATTGGAAAAACATCAAATTCGTTGGTAGTTTTAAGATTTAGCCATAGATATAAGACAGAAAGGACTTGTTTTATACTATGTAGTGTGATGTGATGATGATGATGATGATGTGATGTGATAGTGATAGTGTTGATGATATTATATTTTTTTTTTTATATTTATGTGTGTTGTGTGTGTGTGTGTGTGTGTATATGTAATATGATCTCCTAAATACATTGCACGATATGTAAGTACAAAATAAATCGTAGGTGGTATTAATCAATAGCTAATAAGTATGAGGGTCACGTCACGGTCATTGAAAAAAAAATCCATACAACTAGTGATGAGAATCTAAATACAGTAGCGATTTACTTCCTAGTGCTTAGTAATAGAACAAAAGTCGCATTTAAACCTCAGAATGTATACAGATTTTCAAACCAAGACAAAAGCAATATTTATGTATTCATATTGTATAGTTGTATATAATATATTTTATTTATTTCTTATTTTCACATTGGGATTCCATTATAGGCGATGTAATCTATTTTAATAACTAGGCATCTTATCTTGTTCTTATTTTTTAATTTTGATCCTGTTTGAATGTTTGATACAGATTGACGTTAAAATTTTTGCAGACTTGGTTAACTTGGACTTGGTAACAAAGTAAATATTGCTTCAGTGATCATGAAATAAGTTTCTATCTATGAAAGGCTAATCTAAAACCACTATAACACAATCTATATAATCCATGCCTCAAGTAATTAGTAGAAGTAGGTAGTACAATTCTCTACAATGGCGGGCAAAGCTCTTAGTCCATACAGCCTATTGAAAGTCTTTGACTGAATCTATTGAACTACTCTATTGACCCTTCAAGACATGTTGCTCTCATTGGTCGTTTATTAAATCACAATATTCATAACTTTATTATCAAACATCTTTATTATAGAACATTTAGATGCAATTAAATTATCATTTAGAAGCAATTAAAATGTAAACAAATAATATTGCGTTATACATCCATCCAATTATAGCTTCCCTCCGACATATCATCATCCGAGCGTTAAATCCCGGTTGCGTTCGGAGCGATCACTTCGACGCCCAGGGTCCGCATATATATATGTATGTATGTGTGTGTGTGTGTGTGTGTGTCCAGTTGTATTTTTATATGGTTCAATGTACAGACACAGCATGTTCAGAAATTTACAATATTATATATTATCATAAAATAGCTTTCATTTTTAAATATGGCTTTGCATGGTTCGTGGGTCTAGCCCGTCTCAAAAAAAATGTGAATAATAAATTTTAGATTAATCTTCAAAAATACATAAACTACCACCAGATAATTATCTCACTCCCGTAACGAGGTTACGTCATTATTAATTGGGATAATATCTAAACAATATAACAGGCAAGATCGCATCTTAATAAGCTCTCGTGTAAAATAAAATGATTATCTTAATAAAGTCTACATATTCTCTAATTACTTTGTATTTCCAAAAACAATGTTTTTACAATCCCAACCTTAATTAAATTGTAGTTAATTAAATACAATACTAAACAGCGGAGCTCTTAAAGCAACACGATAATTCATATTTCATTATACAGTTAAGATATTTCACTCAAACACATGGTTCTTGTTATAGAAAAAATATATTCTACAACCATTTTGTACCCTTAACAAAAAAAATCCATTCTTGAAAATAAACTGCGCAGAAAAACTTCGAATCACTTTTCGATTTCCTGGCAAAAGCTCCTATAGGTCTTTCATTATATTTTAATTCCCTCACTGAGTGATACACAATATCGGTCTTCTTGAAAAAACAGATATACATTAACTATGTAAGAACAATAATAGTATCACGTGTAGGAAATGAAAGCAGATTATCACACGTCCACTCAGAAAATTGGTTCCATGCAAATTTTAATCAAAACTCAACGATATCATATACTTGCGTCATCTTCATACTCTTCAGAATCCAAATATGCAAGTGTTAAATCAAATAGCATCATAAATGCATTTATAATCGCCAATGAACCAGCAATCATTGCAGCATAATAATCACCAGTCCTGGGATATGGACTATCTTTGAGTCTTGCAGACAGAACCAGTCCCCCACTGATCGAGAAGAGTGCAACTCCAACTATTCCGAAATACATATCTTGAACCAGGTCAATATGTGCGAATATCATTTCTCCTAAAAATGAACAATATTTAATCTCGTAAGCCATTGCTCTCTAGAAATATTCAGTTATAAAACTTGAGTTGCAGGTAAGGGTAATATTATACTGGCGCTGACATCTTGGTAGTAATTTTGAATGAAATACGACTTTACGTGACCAGTATTAAACAATAAACATTTGTTAATAATTCAAGTTCTAACATTTCTATTCAAACATATTTCTTATGAAGAACATTATTTAAAAAAAAAATTAATATGACTAGTAATATTCTAGTCTACATTAGTGTGTGCAAATAAACGTTTGTTACAATTGTTCCATGTATTAAAATTATATTGTTTTATACTTAGGCTGGTGTGCACCGAAATTTAACCAACGTTTAACCAAAAATAATCACTGTTTTCCCATACATTTTTGGCGATTAATTTATTTTAACCATCAGTTAAAAGTCTGTGCACACCAGCATTAATAACCTACTGTTAAACAGTCAATAATTTACATGTGCATTGATAGTGGCTGGATTAATTTCAATTTAGACTGCCGTTATTTTACCTTCATTTGTCTGATCGAGATATTTCAATTATAATATTTAAAAACAACTTGAATAGACTGTGTAAACTAACTATGGAGAATACGGGAATGTTTCTGGAAATTATTTAAAATGGCCGGTTGTAAAAAGAGCCGTTTCAATGCTGTTTCAATTCTTTCTCTGATCGATAGCAAATTTTTATGTAAAAAAATGCGTGAATTTTCCCGGAAACGGTTTCAAGGCATAAAAATTGGCTTATTCCGACACACTTTCCGCTAAAACGATAGCTTACATTCTTTTTTAAATACTACTGTTACAAGTTGAGCCATCTGCATACCTGTACATACAAAGCACATTTATTACCTGCCGCGGCGTTTGAGCTAAACATTGAAACTGTTTTATGACTATCTTCTTTTGTTTACCTTGTGTTTAAAATTTGTAATTAGAAAACTGCCTATTGTACTCGTTTATGGCCGTTCGCAGGCATAATTCGCAGGTGTGCGGATTACGTAATATGGGAAATTGCATCGACGCTTGCCAGGTAGACATATTGCATCGGTGCATTATAAAGCCCCGTAAATGCCCAATGGAGAGATCGTCAGTCTAGCGAGAACCACGATCAAGGCGAGACTTGTGTACATTCGATAACCTATTTAGTGACGGACTCTGCGCATGTTATTGAATCGTGCATTACGTTTATATGATTATTGTGTTCAGTTATATTTATACCTGTGTTATACGTGTTTGTATAGCTCTAATAAATCCTATAGTAATTCCAACGGCATTTCTAATTCGATTCCGGCACTTCTAACACTACGATACATTGTGGATTCCCGCGGAAATTTCAAGTGAAGCTTGGACGAAGTCGCGGCCGTATCTTAGTATCTTTTATATTATTCTTGGTTAGTTTCTGTAGTCACCGTATCTACGAAGTTATTAAGCTACATAAGCCTGTCTAAATAATGCAGACTACAATACAGCAACTTTCGTGACGGCCCTCAATCAGCTAGTCATAGGATCCTCACCTACGATTTCTCCAGAGATAACAACCACGTACCCGATGTATGTGCCTGAACATAGCATTAGCGTCGGCGCGTCAGTTAGGTCATAACTATATTGATGTAGAGTCAGGCACGCTACTGCTAACATCTAGGGGAATAATAGATGGTGTTATATCATTAATAAAAGTTTTGGCTGGTTTCCATTTATCCATAATATCATGTAAATGTAAAAGTAGCTTTGATTCTTTGTGAACACATTTCACAACTGAACAGCTAAAGAAGGTATAATAATGGAATTTTACAAGGAATTGAATGAAGACTAGGAAAGCACATAGGCTACCTTTTGCCTTAAAAACAATGTTGAATATAGGTGAAATATGTGATTAAAATTTCAATGGACAACGCATAATTCCTCAAATTAGAGTAACGAAAAGTCATATTTAAATTCTTGGTGAAATGTAAAGAAATAGGTGTTTCATCTGTATAATTGTGCTTATATTTCATCCAAAAAGTAGAAGATAAAGGTGAAAGAAGTAATTGGTTACAAGGTAGTATCTATATCCATATTTCCTTCATTTTTATATAATTATGTAAAATATACATATATATATTTTTTTTAATGTTTGTCCTTTTTTAGATATATAAATCAACTTTCATGACATGATGATTGAAATTTGCGTAAACCAATCTCTATACAAAGCTACAGTCTCCAATATTCCAGTTATTTTGGCATGAATACATTAAATTATCACAAGGAAACACTACAAATAATAGCACAAACGGAATTGATTTCATTACAATAGTTGTATGACTTGAATAATTGACTTCATACCAGTTCCATTAATTTTATAATACAAGTTGGTATCAACATTTTTGTAAAGGTATTGTACAAATCAAAAGATAACAAACTAATAAAAATATTTTAAAAAATATACACCATAAATGTACCCTGTAATCCAAAACTGACATTTATGGGACATATGTCATCTGTCTTACTTTCAAAAATAAATAAAAAACTTATTTGGAAATATAAAAAAACCTGTTTTGTTATTAAAATCATAATAAGGACTACTGAGTTAAAGTTATCAGTTGGTCCGAGAAACCTCGTTAAAAGAGAATTAGGTGTTAAAATAATCTTATGATCATCTTATTATCTCAGAATACAGAATGTATAAAATATATATTTATACAAATATATTTCTTGTATATGTATATATATATATCTTTCTGAGATTTCGTATTCTGAGCTTATTATCTAACTTTTAATGTCACGATGGAAATAATTTTAGTTACATTTCAAACAACAATTAATGCGCTGATTATTTTTACCTGTATCTACCTATGACGTCATAAGTAATACAGATACGTTCGTACAAAATCTATGAGATCTATAATCTATGAGACTGCAGTATTTTGTAAAATTATAAAAAATATCCATTAGATTTCACTATCAGATTTTTAGTAACGGTGTGATATGAGCAGAACAACGACTCAACCTTAAAACCCAAACTCACCTCATATCACCTACAATACAAGGTTACAGGAGCAACAGATACCAGTTTTATAATGGAAAAGTCTGAATATTTAAATTCCTACACAAAATTATTTAATTAATAAACGAAGCGAACCGTTCAAATATTGATACAAATATACGGTTTTATAAGAATTAAGTATTAATTTGAACAAAGAAACTGCCAATTCCGTGACTGTCAAAAGTTCAAGGAGTTTCTGCATTGAATATTGCTTTTATTTTGTTTTCATTAGTACTATGTTATTGGGCAATGGCAATGGAAGTATAATACCATCTCAAACAATAATTGGAGAGAGCAAACGCCTCTACAGAAATTGAACAACTGCGTTTTATTTAATGAAAGCAATTGCCTTGAAACAAATAATTGGGTCAGTTATTTAATTGTGCTAATTAATATAAACATATTTTTCAAGAAATTACGACAGTTAGTCGTGGCAGTTTGTATGTATAACTTTATAAGCTCCCAGCTTTTCATTTCAATGTCATGATTGTGAATTCTAGCCGCAAAGCATGTATTGCCTAGGCAGTTTTTCTTGACCTAATGTGTAGTACTACCATTACTACATGCTGGCGATGAAACAAAAAGGTCCGAATAAAACCAGCAAAACCAGAAAAACCGATGTATGAAACCCGCCAATTCCTTTTAAAGAAACGTTGCAAATATCGTCCAATCCCCTTAAACAGCAGCAATAGCATTTTAATGGACTATCTACTATTATATGAATATTGTTAGAAGTCATACAAGATTTGATTTTGTTTATTTCCAAAAACACGTATTCATAAAAAAATTAGAAAATGTTTTATTTAGTTCAGCATATCCTTCAATTACACCCGAAATAACAGCAATATAGCTTCTGAAATTTTTTTTATTTACCTAACAAGGTCCGTGATGAAATGAGAAATTACATTTTTAATTCCTTCATTCGAGCGCCAAATTAAATTGCTACCAAAAAACCGCGAAGAGACCCTCAACGTTGAAAAAATTTGCATAGAAAAGACATCGAAATGTTTTGCTTTATTACTCAAAAATGAATTTTCTGCCCGTCTGGGTATTTTAAAATACAAAAGTTATTTTTATATAAAAAAATCTAATTTATGTCCTTATTCTTGTGGCAACGTTATATTCATAAGCCTGTCTTTGAAAGTCAGAGATGTTTTTTTAAAGTACTCGATCTATTATTATGGATACAATTTACTGAGTATATTGTAATCTATTACACATTATTGTAATGAAAAATCGTTACTCATATCTTTTTCCATGATCATATCTTAAAAAACAATGAGAAGATTTATTAATTACTTTTTATTCAAGAAATTGCAGATGACCATACATTGGGTTTCATAGTGATGAAATTTGTGTCCCTCCTAACTTTTGAACTATGAAGTGAAAACTTCCTAAAATAATCTCAGTGGTTGACCTAAAAACACTTTCAACGAAAATTAGTTTGACTCTTTGTTCAAACTAATTTTCGTTGAAAGTGTTAAGTATTTTTTGTGATAGGTAACTGGTGTAATTCCTTTAAGTTTCATAGCCAAATGTCACAGAACTCTTCCGCGTGCCTAGTCCGACAGTCCACCTATTTGACAGACCTTGTACAATCCGTACAAAAGCAATTTGCTTAAAATTATTTTCTATGTTTTTTTTTCAAGATCTAGAGTTGAACTATTTGTGTATTGAAACGGATTTACGTACGAATTTTTATTAACATGAAACCTGCAGACCCTACAGATATTATATACATTAGAGCTCATCTTAATGATACACCGTACTTGAAATACTAGCAATAGATCTGATTCATATTACCCAAGCATCACGACTTTGTATATTATGTTCACGAATATAAACCTGTTCAATAACTGTGATATTTGTAATTATTTGTACACCAATTAACCTGGATTGCTAATAACACTATGCAAGAATCACCCGAAAACTTGATTACAATACAAAGGATATTAAATACGTATCAGAAAATCTATTCAATATAAGAACAAGTTGCCGTGTGCGCGTTGGACTCTAGCATGGGAGGGTGACAAATAAAGGGAAGTACAGAGGTAGAATAAATAGTGCAACTTTAAAAATAATTTAAAAAGTTGGTGTAAATTTTTATTATTTATATCCGATTACAACCCGCTTTTAAGGTGTCGAAGCCACTTTTACGAAAAACAGAACTGTTATGAAGTCGTCATATCCGTCTTTGTACGATACAGTCACTGGGTCTAAGTGAAATTTACAATAGCCAAATTGAATGAATTTATATCGTACAAATCCGCGAGAAATTTAATATACATATACTTTTGATAACGGCGATGAACAAGGAACAAATACTTTTTATATCAAAAATTAGAAGCCAATTCATGTGAAAAGCTCTGTTATATTTCAGCGTCATATTTTCCCGAGCCTGTAATAAAAATACGTTGACAATCTAATATTCCGATACCCTCTCGATCCCATTAAGCTGTGCCCCGAGAATGCAATCACTGCCTTAGGTGTACTGGGATTGAATTTCAAATAATAATTTCTATTGTCCATTACTTTATTTATTACGTATAATGAAGATTGTGCAAGTAGCCTGAAGCGTTTGAAGATGAAATGAATTCTTTTTTCCGACAAACCGACTTTGCTGTGAACCGAATAAAGATATTTTTATTTAGACGATTACTATCTTTTCCACCTGGAAATGTATGATATTGCTAGATCTCATCTAACCAACAAAATTCACACAACTATGTCAACAAATTTTTTGAACTCTCAGTTTCATAACTGAGGGTTCTAAAAAATTTGTGTACTCTGTGACGACCTCTGCGGTCGAGTAGGTTAATCTCATCACAATGCAGAAGCTCAGGGTTTGATTTCTGACATAGAAAATTTCGTAACTTTCCGTTATTTACGGTTATTTATGGTCTGGGTGTTTGAAATCGACTAAAGAAAGGTCCATTGTATTACCCATTATATTAGCGTAACTTAATTTAGAGATGTACATTGTGCTCGTGTTTGTTGGCCGATTATTAATTAGAAAAAAATTATGTCGCCCACCTCTAATTTCACTAAAGCATTTTGGTTTCCTTCTCATTTCTTCTTTTTGTGTTATTCAGCAAACAATAATTATTTTGACATTATTCCACAAACTAAATTAATAATTGTCTTTCTTTCATATCAGCATCGTATAACGCTACACATAGATAATATATACAATACGTTATATACGAGTACATGACATACATTGTACCTTCTAAATTTCTACTATGTACTTGTAGTTACAATAGTTTTCCATAAAATTAATGTGACCTACAAAGACAGACGTTCAGACAAACGGTTCAATACGAAGGTTTTATCATGGTTGTGACCAAAATGGGCATGGAATCCTTGTACTAAGAAGCCAAAAGTAAGATAATAGTGACCTTCACAAAAATGAATTGAACTTCAATTTTATAAGTTTAATCTACTTCTTAGTAAAACCAGTGATTGGAACCGGATCATTTGGATAGTCGATGACACGAGAGCGGCATTCGATTGGTCACGGACACAAACTTCAATGCTATTTGACATTTGCAGGAGTGTACTAACATTTTACTGCCCGAATTATTAAAGTTTATGAAATTTAAATCTATAAAAGAACTTGTGAAGGATTATTATAACTCAAATAGCTCAAATTAAAGATGCAGCAGTCATTGACATATTTTTCTTATCTTATATTTATTTATTAAGTGTATTTTAATATTTTTTACATATACCGTTTAGTATAATATTTATATTTTATTAATGTATGTAATATATCGTGTATGTATTATAGACATGCATATTATAAGATACTGATTCGATAGTGAGAATAATGCAACATACCCTGTCTTATCATTTTTTGTCCATCCAAAGTTGTCTGGAAGAAATCGCTAATAGCGATAGACCGCCTATGTATGTAAATTTGTTTCTGTTAACTGTATCTTTAAAACACATAAGCATATCATCATTCATTCATTCAGTAACGACATAGCTCCTTGCAGCTAAATAAGCAGTCTGAAATGACCGGCGCGTCAGTCGCAGAATCTGTGCTTGGTGAAGCAACTTAATCGGGAGTACAGACTGCATTTAGTACAGTGATATCCGTTAGATTGTTGGCATACGGTGGATGATGAAAGTGGATGACCGGGAAACTTAGGGAGACCTACGTCTAGCTAGTCTAGTTGACTACAATTGGCTATTATATTAAGTGTAAGAAATATACTATTTGCTAGCAAGCTAACGATAATAATAAACCCGATGTTTCTATTAACTGCAACTGGTTTTAAGCTATATAATTTTTAGGGTAACTGACGGTATGCCACGCTTATCTAAGGTGAAATGGCGTATTTTCCCACATCGATAATATGTGCTGGTTTTCACTTTCACTTTAAATTTACATTAGTTTAAAAAAATGCCTAAGCGATGTATGATCCTCTAATAGGACTTGGATTGCGTTTGAATGCAATGTGACTATTTTGGTCACTAAGCTGTCTCGACATAGGTTTCTAACGTCGGTAAGGCAGATGAGAACAAATTTTGTAACCGCGTCTAGTTTGCGATAGGCGATCTTTCATACAAAATAAATTATACATTCGTCCGCAGCTAATTTAGGAAGAATACCTTAAGTTTGGCGCGGCTTGCAAATTGGTGGTTTACATTGTAATAAAGCCATATCATTGCGTATTCAGTTCACTAATTCGTGTTGAATCCACCATAACATTTATATTTATGTAGAAACTCTCATTAGTGCTTGCATGGCTAAGTTGATTTCTCTCTCGAGACGTGCAGTGGGGTTGTATGTTACCTCCAGCTATACCGGTAACACCCCGATGTTTCACCTCTCGCCAGGCTCACATTATTAAGTACATTGCTATATACGCGACCTCAGTTGACGTAGGCTCGTCCATAACCTTGCGAGGGAGGAGGCGGAGCGGGAGCGTGAGCGCATATCACTGCTCCGCTCCCGCTAAAGGAGGACGCGTCGGCGTCGGAGGGCCAGCCAGGACCTTCGGCCGCCATAAGCGGACGGCGCGGGTGGGGCCTCTTGGGGTATAGAGGTTCTCACTCACCTGCACATGCCGTCGAGATGGGGGCGCGGTGTGTTCCGCGCGCGCTCACCTCTCCTCCCGTGGGGCGAGTTACAGACCGCCCCACGCCTAGAGAGCTTGACGATGCTGGGGGAGAAAAGTAATCCCTCGGCAGTGGAAGAGGCCTCTCAGGCCCACGCCTGCTAGGGCTGCGGAGAGGCTAGGTCATATACCCGTAGCCCTGGCATAAGGTGAATAACGGAACACCTAGGGGTTTTAGTGGGTATCCCTAACCGGGGAGTGGCAATAGCATGGCACCAGTTCTGACTGGGCATGCTAGTGCCACCCCCGATCTGGCAAATCCCACACTAGGTCGCGAATTATCCCCCCAATCTGCGCTGTTTCTGCGCTTGTCACGGCTTAGTCCTCAATCGGATTTCCCCTGGTAAAAAAAAGGCTCGTCCATAACAGAGGGCAGGCCTAGGCCTAGAGAGCCTAAGCTTCTCAATGTTTACAATCCCATCCAGATTAAAGGAGCGATTCCGAATAGTAATATACTCATGGACAAACCCCGGAATTTTATTGCTCTCATAATGTGTAGGTGGTACTCGCTTCGAAGTGTACTAGGGCTAGGCTTAAGGCATTTCAGGAAAACTGACAGTATAACATCTGCCCTTATCTAAGTGTTTTACATAAGTATTATCCATAATCTCCATGCGCAGATTTCCTTGTGATTACCCTTTGATACCCTTTACTGTCAATCAAACTGCCCCAAGCCAAAATTCAAACTAAGCCCCAATTAAACAACATTTAATATGTTTTGATTTAATACTGGAATATACTGATTAAGATGTCACAATGTAATTTACATTCTTGCTGTCATAATGAAGCGCAGCGTTTACAGATTCGCTTCGAATAATAAAACTCATACGCAAGTGAATGTTTATGGATGGTTATGGCTTTACAATGATAGGTTTAAGACGCTATTACACGGTTAGTGTCCCAATACCATTTAATTAGGGAAAACTTTATCAGATTAAAAAAAAAATATTCGTGCTAATGTTGTATAATGGATCAGTTAAACCGAATAGGAAAAAGAAAGTAGAGGAGGAGTCACGTGTTCGTGTTTTTCTAACGTTTCATGGCCAGTTCCTTTATTTTACTACCCATTCACTTGCCTTAACATCCGTTAAATTTTTATATTAACGGAGGTTATGTAAAATTTTAATCAATACTAATGCGATTGAACGGTCGGTTAGATATAGGAATTGGCTATTAAAGTATTAGGTATAACCAGTCTGGTTAAAATGTATCCATCGAATATTATATAAAATCCTTTTTACTGATTACTGGATGGTGTATTCTATTTTCCAGTACACAATAATTTACGAAAATTGCGAAGAAATGTAAGAATTAGGAGTGTTTATACATACATTAACTGAGGAGTGATCATTTTGCTGTACATAGACAAATAAGACATCATTAATTGTAAAGCAATTCATAGGAGACTGTCAAAAATGTACACCTAATCTCAATTGGCTCAAACTATAATAGGTATTGTAAAAATGTTTACTATAAAAGTAGTGATTTTACAAGGCACTGACTGGTCTTATTAACAAATTTTATACAGTTGTGATAAAGCGCTAACTTGGATTAATTTTCAGGCTTTATTGAAATAGTTATGGAGAATGTTTCTTTTGGTCGCTTTCAACTTTTTCACCTTACATTCTGGAATATATTTTAGATATTCGCGACTGCTTTAAGCCTCTATATTTCAACTCATATATAACTATATTTCCCTAAAACGTAATAATTATATAATAAAATATTATATTGTGTTTCAAATGCAAAGTTTTTATTTAATATAAGTTCCGCTGAAGAACATTCTTTGAAAGTCATGCATATAAGTTATCGCTGTTTAGGCAGAAAAGGCGGCATGAAACTCCCCAGCAACACGTCTAACAAAAAATGGTTGTTTTGGTTGATTGTTTTCAGATTTATCTATCTCAGGGTCTTTTTTTACAAATGCAAAATAGTATGTCATACAATTACTTTTCGAAATTTATGGGGGTTATATTAAACAGAACATAATCAGTAAGAGAAAATTATTATAAAAGGAAAGAAAAATAACATTATCATCGTAATTATAATAATAATCGCTTTTCCTTGGGTGCATTATTATATGGTGTAGACAGGGATAATAGCCGATCAGTGTCACTCCACACTAACATTAAATTTGTCAAGGGGCCCTACGTACTGGCCTTCCCATGGCCCCACGCAAGCACTCCAAAAGTACGGGCCATTTTAATGGCCCGTGGTCTTGAAAGACATACAAATCACAACACATACTAAAAATTCATTGTGCAACACATTACCGTAAATTCCTTATACATTTGGCAAAATAAAAAAATATCCAGTAGATAGAGGATGGAGATAGAGTTGGAAACGTTTGAAGTTTTTCGTTAACACTTCAAATTTCGTGCATTGAAGCTTAAATATATTATAACGATATAATATATGAAATGTAACGTCACGGAGTTTAGAATCCCTTCCACCCCTTGTCACACTTTGTTCCATTCCTACTGCGCGTAAACTGCTCACACACACACACCACACACACACACACACATTCTTTTATTTGCTATTAATATATGTAATGATTATAATAATATATATTTAAAGCTTTATGCCGATCCACTATTAGAAATGTACAATTATCTCTAGAAAATCGCTGTTAAAGATAAGTCCGCCGATTGTACTATAATAGTTATATGATTGTTAATTCTAATGTGAACTTTTTTCTCGTATGCATTAAAGAATATTCTATTCTATTCTCTTACCAAACCTTTCATCCCTAACAAATTAGTTACTGATGTAACATATCAGAAATATGTCTGTGACATACAAAGACAAACCGACAGATGATCTCTGGACAGATAGAGAAGAGACGGAGGCACAGACAGCAAATATTCGATTTCATAAGTGTTCCGTTTTAACTAAAATGAATGCAAGTCCTAAACCGCCTTATTTCAATGGGAAACTAGGTTCTATATTTCCATTTTCGATAACTCGGGCGATACAAAATGCTATTTCAAAATTTCGTTCCGATGTTTTCGAATGAAGTTTCGATGTAAATAATAAATGTTACAGTCATTATAGCTATTTTAAGTTTATGTGTAAGCTAAAATGTTTTTTCAAATTAAGTAAAAATTTCAGTTCCATAAACTATTGAATTAAATATTTTGAAAATATTAGTATATTGAAAATATCACAATACACAAACAATGTCATTAAACTTATCTCTTACAAAATGTCGCTTTAACCAAATAGGTTTTCACCCCTCAATATTAAGATAATTAAAACAAGTTATCGTTTTAGGATTTTTTCCTTAATATGAGATATAATGTAATATATCTCATATTAAGGTATGTAATGGAATTATTATAATCTGGAATTATTAAGAACAATTAATAATTCCAGGTTATCACAACAATGAAACTACATCATGTCTACATCGAAGTTACAATTTTGCACTTGTACGATTGCGTATTCAAAACATAAATTCAAGATTCCAAGTAATTTGACCTATATATGCATTACTAATCGCTTTATAGGGCTTCTTCTTTTGATCCTTGGGGAAGTTGGCGTGTTATGAAACAATATTGTATTAAGTTCGAGCAGTTACCATTGATCAATAATTGAATGTATGTAGTGCATTATATGACCTGATTAAGTTGTTTATGGCACAACTAATAGTTTTAAGTGTATAGAATACAGGTAGATTTTCAATAGTAACTTGAAGTAGAATTTCTTTCTTGTCTACAGTTTAGTTCAGTTCATTTCTAGTTAAAACTTAGTATTTTTGGAGCATTACCACAAAAATTTCCAGAATGTTTCATAGTCCAAAAGTTAGCAAACCCGACCCGACCAATTTTTATCACTTGGTAATAAATTTCTCTTTACCTAGTGTTTAGTTGTTGAGTTATATAGTTAACTTAGAATGAAATGTAATAAAAATCGTTATCAACATGCCTTGTACATTATATAGAAAAAACTTAAATGAAGAAAATAGAGAAGATTAAAAGTCCCTCAGTTATACGTACGACTTTCACTTCCAATTTTTGCTTTTTTATCTTTTTGACTATATGATTGTGTAGTGACATATTATGTAGTATAGATTATACCTCTATTATAAAAACGTTCAAATTTATTCCAAATGTACATGGGAGCTTAAAAAGGGTACAATTCACCCTTAAAAAGCCCGACGCAAAGTAAACTAAGCTCGGATTCGCTTACCGATATTGTATTAGCATGCACAAGGTGAGACAACGAGAAAGGGCAATTCAGACCAATATAAAACGAGGTACATCCTCACAAAATTGTATTCAGCTCACAGCTGAACCAGTAAGAGCGCCTGCTTATTAGTACAAAATACGAAATATTAAAATAAATTATAATCATTTCAATATGACTACTACTTTGGTAAGTTTAAAACTGAGCTTACAAGCAAGATAAGACGTTTTATAAAAAGAGGTCTGCATCTTTTTAGTATTAAAAAACATTAGCTTGATTCTATCATATTCAGGTAGTAAGCTGTATTTGTTGGGTTTGTATAATTTAAAATTATTTTCATATAGTTGACCAAGTCAATAGCCGCAGACCAAAGGGTTCCTTAATGGCAACGTCCGCAATGTTTTACTTGGTGGTGGAACCATAATAAGGATTTAATTAAAAGTACCTCATTTCTTAAAAACTACTCAGCAGATTTAATTTGAATAAATTTCTGTGAATGTTTTTAAGCTACCTCGCTTTTATTTTTCGTAGAAAATTCCAGTCCATTTAAATTTAATGGGGAGGATACGTGTTATGACTTTGGGCAGGTACATCTCGCTTATTTACCATAGCTATCGCTATTTTTAGTTATTTCGCAATTTCTACACAATTTTGTAAAGGAATATAGGATACTCTTCTTGAGATATTCACTCCATATAAATTAGTAGTGTTTGAGAAAAAATAGACGGACGGAATCGTAAGGGTGCCTTTTACCATCGAATTATGACACACTAACAAATGCGATAATTTAGGCATCGTGCTGCTTTCCTTAGAGAGTCCGCTTTCCTACTTTTTCGCATATACTACGTGCTACCTTCAACATTTGTTATTATGAAAGCTCTAGCACCCATATCACTAGTAACATCCTTCATAACAAGTATATACACTATTTCTTCAACTTACCTCCATGCCAGGACTGAGTGAAGGCGGAAGACAGACAATTTTGTAGGCATGTAACTTGCCAATTTCTTCAAAACGGTTACATAGGTAACCAGTGTGCTAGTTAGAGTTATACTTTTCAGTTTATGAAATTGATAATAGCTTCTTATTTTGCTATCTTCCTAACACTCAATACTTGATGTATGTATTCATAGAAGCAATTACGAAAGTGTGTGTTAAAGTGTCTAAAGTAATTAAATTTAGTAAAGTAATTAATTTTATTCATAGTTATTAAACTTTATCCGTGCAGGAACGGAGAAAGAATACAATTTCCTGCGGCCGGGCGGCCTGTCGTAAGAGGCGAAAAAACAACCCTCAGCCAGGTGGTAGCGTATTATATATATGCTCGACTGGATGGCTACCGCTCCTGGTCTAGAGTATGCCGCCATAACAACCTTGTGTTGTGTTCCGGCATTGGTGACCAGGATCCAATTCCTCTTGAGAGAGCAGCGGCGCATTTGTAGCACCTTTAGTGTCGCAAATGTCCATAGGCGATGGTAACCGCCTTCCATCGGGTAGGCCGTCTGCCTATCAGCTGATCTCCTGCAATAAAAAATAATAATAATAAAAAATATTCTTTCAGGTGATATTAGTATCTGCACTGATAGCTGTAAGCTCCTGTGGCAGATTAGAGCCCCAGTACCTACCACCACGTCCCGGTGGTAGCAACGGTGGTGGATTCGGGAGTAATGGCGGCGGATTCGGAGGATCTGGTGGCAATGGAGGTTTAGGTGGTGGTTCATTCGGTGGCGCATCCCCATATAGTGCTGGAGGCGGTTCCTCGGGACACGGCGGTGGAGCAGATATACCCATTACACGTTTCGAAAATGTGAACAATGGAGATGGCACCTATCACTTCAAGTAAGTTTTATTTACTTATGTATATGTATATAAATAAGATGTACCCACATAAAACCGTATTCGGCAAGAAGTTAGGCAAGGAGATAGATAGTCTATCCTTTTTTAGCCTTTTGTGTTAAAAACATTCCTGAAGGGGATGAGATCCAAGACAAAGAATTAGTATGGGCAACCCATAAATTCATCAGATAGCGTAAGAAATTAATATTGGATGCGGTGGTATAGGTACGGAACACCTTTTCTTTATTATAAATAGATCCAACTTTTTTAATATAGATTTTATGGCTAAAGCTGGGTATCCGCTATACTTACAAACTTCTGGCGCTCCGCGCTCGTACAACTGCTCCACGTAGTGGATACGTTCGCTCTCCTGCAGCGTGCAACGGTTCACGCCCAGCGCTCCGATCGGGGTTTTTGTGCTAACACATAAGGAAGCTCAGTCTGTTCATGCATGGTCCTTGTGGAGATGCGCGTACCACCTCTATCAAAGTAATTGCAGATGCGCAGAACACAGTTGGTGCACGAACATAGTGGTCCCCAGCTTTAGGCTGGAGCGAATCGGTGCGGCACCCTCGCTTTAGCCTTAGTGGTTATCTTTTTTTACCAAAAATTCGCTATATATCTCAAATAATAAATAAAAGTATCTCATATCTACACCGCGTCCTTAAGATTTAGACTTTTAATAACAAATAAGAAAAAATAAATGTTTCAGGGGCTTGAAAAATAACCATGATAAGTATTTAAAATAGGCGATTAAAATTATGAGATGAACCTTATATTCACTCCTTGTTAAAAAAAATGCGCAATAAAGTCAAATAGCTAGTACACAATGCGCCCTTATATTTCAGCTACGAAACCGGCAATGGTATTCAAGCTCAAGAAAGTGGAGCTCCCCGCGCTCAAGGACCAGAAGGCCCAGCCGTGACTGCTGAAGGCGGCTTCTCATACCGCGCTCCTGATGGCCAGCAAATCCAAATTTCATACACAGCTGACGAGAACGGATTCCACCCCGTAGGACCCCACATTCCCACTCCTCCACCAATCCCAGAAGAAATTCTGCGCTCCATCGAGTTCAACAGACGTAACCCGTCATCGTGAGTACATTACTAAACATATCAACTTGACAATATTTTCTTATTTTGAATCCTATGTAGTATAGAATTGGGTCGTATCTATAATTTTATAGTTATCTAAAGCAGACTAACTTTTTCGTTTTCATTTTGAAAGTCGTTGCAAGAAATCCAGCTACGAGTGTTATTGTATAACCCATTCTACGAAACAACAGTTTTTGCCCCACTCTTTCACTTCAATCGATATACCTTGCCTTTTTCTTGAAAACTCTACAATTTGCTAATGTTTTCAAAATTAAAATTATTAAAACTATAAAGAATGTTTTACTTCAAGTTAATATCAAAAGGCTACTTTAAATATTTTGCTAAAAACGCGCCTATGGACTCTACCTCATAGGTGGCAGGGAAAACGGGGGACCTTTTCTACCTGCTTAACATTCGATAAGTTAAATTTGGTAAGTTCTATGCTAAAGAAAAGAGTTAGGAATTAATTTAAAAAAATCTCAGATTTTTAATTTAGGGCAAAAAGTTACATAAACATATTTTAGGCAAAACAATTTGCTACAAATTATGACTTTGCAAATATTTTGTAAGACTCATAGTTTCCGAGATATCGCGAAACAAGTGTTTTCACCCCTTTTTCTAAGATGGCGTCTGGGGGACAAGGGTGGCGACCCCACAAGCTTGAGGTTAAACTTCTATTGACCCCCCACACACGTCCCAAAAATAAAATTGCTTCCTCTAAGACATGCTAAGCTCATGTAAATTTCACTGGACTATATGCAAAACTAAATACAACATATTTGAATAATCTTAAATCTTATTACAGTGAGGGTTCCTACAACGGCGGCAATGGCGGAGGCTTTGGCGGTTCAAACGGATATCATTATTGATCTCAATAAAAAAATAACACTTTATTTAACAAAATCGCATGATGAAAAACAAGAGGAAGAACAGAAGTTTGTATTATCAGGGGTCTATAAAGCTACGGACCAAACCCACCCATGTTTCTTTCTAACTTAAGTCTTATAATAACTTCAAACATTATTCTATACACCTGCAGTTTATGTGAATGAAAAAAATGCTATTATCTACTTTTTTTTATTTAATACTTGTCATGATCTTCATTCAAAGCCAAGACTTAAATCTTATATACTTATATATTGAATAGGAAGGTTAATGTAATAAGAGCTAAATATGACTCATGGTTTTTCTACGATTTTGTTTGAATAATGGTGATCTATCGAAGATAAATACATAACCTCACGATGATGGACTGTGATACCACAAAACAGCATGCACTACTTTAAATATAGTTTTTAAGTTATTCTTAAATAAATAATGTAAATAGGCATGATATAAAAATAAATAACGTTTATGTGACACGTGTTATTCTTATTTCAATATTTTTAAATTAATTAATTGAAGTTAATTTAAACTGGTGTGCATAGACATTTAACCAATAGTTTAAATAAAATAACCGCTAAAAATATATGGCTAAACAGCAATTATTTTATTTTAACCATTGGTTAAATGATCAGTATTATGTACACTCTTAATGAATTTGTTGCATCTTTATCAGAAACTAATTAACTGGATATATTGTAAAAGTATTCCATTGTCGACATACGCACTTGAGATATGTACATTTAGACAGTAATCTTGGGGCCGTTTTTTCAATCGTTAGATAAAAGTTATACATCGAATAAAATACACCATGAATAAATTATAATTTACACACAGCTACTAATATAAATAATTTATTTTCGTTTCGAACTAATTAAAAGCCTTAATGTGAAATTAGCAATTCTAAGTATTACAATAAAATGTATTGCAGGAAAAAAATGGTACAACAAATCATTTGTTTAAATTGATTATACTTTCATAACTTAAATCAGAATAGGTATTTTACTAGTGTTATAAATGTTAATAAAAATATTATTGACTAATTATGCCCATCGCTAAAAAGAAATGTAATTAAGTTGACAAAATAGTATATTTTCTTATATTTTAGAATAAATATAATATTTGCTTATATTTCAAAAGTATCTCACACATTTCTATCGTCATATGAAAGATATAATTGATCATGGACAAGCCTCGTGGATATATATAGCTCCTTCGTTAAAACGAGGAGTCCCGTGCCCAGCAGTAAGATGTTCATAGATTGTTATGAATTACACTGTTAAACGGTATATGAAATAGCAAAAAATATATAATAAGAACCTAATTTAAAGTCTGTTCATGCATAAAAATATTATAAACAGTAAAAAAGCCTCTCGATTATTTATGACAGCACTTTTAAATAAGATTGTTGACATTCGAACTAACTAAAATACTTTAATCATCTTACAAAACGTCGCTTCTTAGATTTTGAATGAGCATAGCAAGTTACGAGTATGATGTCATAACTTTAATGAGTCAAATAGTCTATCAATTACTATTTAAATAGTGGCTAAATTTGTTTTAGCATAAACGTAGGGTAGTAGTAGGGAATTTTTTCGTCCGCTCTTTTATGGGAACCCTATGAAGAATAAGGACAGTGTGAATTTAGCAAAGCTAAGTCTATATTTAGCAACAAACTTCCAGTTGTACTACATCATACAGGACAATTGAGTGTGACAATAAACATTTATAAAGAGGCAACAAATACAGAACCTTAATAAAATACTAGGACGACAATGTTACAATCACGATACGTTTTGATACAGGGTGGCAAACTCAAGTAAAAACAATAGGGCGCCACTATCGTAAATTTGTATCAAGTCTAGCAACTCCAATATTAGGTCAAGAGTAAATTTCATACTCACTAGTGATTTTTAGTACGACATCAAACATCGTACAAGTATTAAGTGCTTTAGTTATGACGTACGCATTTTGTCAACATAGTCATAGTTTGCTTTAATAATAATGACTATAATTTTGTAAACAAGCACTTTAACCCAACAGTTATTTAAAGAAAGATAAAGAAGCTAAGCTAACCATTACAAACCTTCAGCTGGTCTTTGTTAAATATCGTCGAATTATAACGAAAAATTTGGCTTCAAAATCCACTACATCCTTGGTAAATTTAAAAAATATTCCAGGGTGACACTGGGTACTGTTACATTCGTATTTAGTTATTTTTTAGCGGATTTTAGACTCGGTTCAACGTTAAACGTTGTTTATTTTCGTGACTATGACTCTTAACCTAATTGTCATTATTACTGGTGGTAATAATGATAATTATCTTACCACAGCATTACTTTTAAGCATACTGATTCATTATTAGTCTTAGTAGTTGTAGTTAGGCACTCACCTCACTTTCCAATGATGTGGGTAAACCTAGACATTCTAGTAGTGAAGAAAAACATCGTGAGAAAGCTCGTACGTCGATATTGCCTAAATTACCCGCTAATTTGCTTAGTACAGGGCTGGCAAGTTTATTGGCCAAAAATATAGCAGGAATCTTAGCCCTAGTATTAAGAAATGAATTTTCCAAGTTTAGTATCATATTAATATGAACCTTTGTTCGTATAGGATCGGTATAAAAATGTCATTGGCCAAACCGCAGAGATAGTCACAATTATTTATACACTTAACTATCTTTTAATTACTGCATATGTCGAAAGAATATACATTGAAATTAAAGAAAAAATTCCTGTTTTCGTTCCTACAATTTTGATTGAAAAAAACGATATTTTATTATTAGTCATCATGTAAATAGTATTTACTGTTTTCAATAATATTTTGATATTTATTCTGATGTCACAGACAGACAGCTTGATTCTATTTATTGATACATAATGATATAATCCTTATATATTTTATGTTATGTATGTATGTAACTTGTATTTAATTTATTTTTTTAATCTGCTTATATTATATATACATAATTAAATCATAAAATATCTTGCTATAAACAACCCTGCCTTTTAATTCTCCCCTTCTCGCTAGACTGATAGGTTTGCTGGAAGAAAACTCTTTGGGTAAAATAAAGAATAAAGGATATTATTCAGTTAGCGAAACAATTAAATGACGACCCAATAATATTTCATTTACTATTTTTTCAAATTATGTATTATGCCAAATAACAAGTCAAGTTATTAAAAGTAGAACAAAAGTAACTCCTTACTAATATTAATCATTTGTTATTTTTAAAATGTAACATGTTCGACTTACCAAAAAGGAATTCCGTTCGAAGATAGCAATCGCAAGCGCACAACTGGCGCATGTCGGTCACGTCTCTGTTTTTTAAGACTTATCCTTCGAGCTGACATATAAATCTTAAGTACAAATTACTAGACGAATTGCCAAATTTAGCTGTGGTGTCGGTAACAATCATCGCAGCCGCAGGGGGTGGCCGCCGTGGAATGCCAAATGTGATGAACCGCCGTGTTTTAGGACACGCCTCTTTCAATATCGTGCAAAATGATGCAAATGGTAGGATACCATCAATATATAAAACACAGTTATACCAAAACGGTTATCATTCTCCAGACAACATTGTTCTGAATAACAACAAGTGCATTCAAAATATGGCTTTAAAGGTGAGTCAGATTGATAATAATCTACATCCATCATCCATTTTTACAATTTCCATGCTCAATATCATCCTTATTTTCTTGAGAACAATTAGCTACGCAGCGATTCTATACAACTTTTGTTCCGTATACAATAACTATCTAGAGGGAACATGTCACCATGGTTTCTCATGTATCATCTCTCTCTCATCATTTGTTAAAGGCGTCATAAAATTTCAGCGTTGGAGACGCCTAGTGTTGCAAACGTCATAAGAGGCTATACGTGATTCCATATACGCGACGGTAACCATCAGGTTTCATTAAGTGAGCCGACTGCCTGTTGGCCCTTTTCAAGCAATAAAGAAAGGACTATCAACATGTTGAACTTCAATTTGAAATTATTTCTTGCATATTTAAAATTCCTATTATGATTACAAAGGGTTGATGTTTATTTGCCGATATCGATTACTAAATTATTTTTTGCAGTGCATCTCGATTTGTGCAGTCCTGTCAATAGTATCAGCAGGCCACTCGGGGACACAATACTACCAGTCCCAAGCAGGCAGTTATAGCAATGCAGCGGCGTATAGTGGCGCAGCTTCATACAGTGGTTCTTATGGAGGTGCCCAAATACCAATTTTAAGTTACGAAAATGTTAACAATGGAGATGGTACATACAGATATAGGTAATTTGTCGTTTTTCATTAGTTTGTTTAAAAATTTCAAATGCGTTAACGCGATAACTCGAAGCCGAGTTCATATTAAGCCTCAAAGAATGCATAATAGTATGATAATAGTAGATAAAGTGCTGAGGAATTTATTTCAGATGCTTCTCCTTAAAATAAGGATCACGTTGCAAATGAGTGCACACAGGCTAAATAGGAACAAAAGAGTTCACTGATTTAATTTTGTTTGCAGATATGAAACTGGCAACGGTATCCAAGCTCACGAAAGCGGTGCTCCCCGAGCTTCTGGCCCAGAAGGTCCTGCTGTCACGGCTGAAGGAGGATTCTCATACCAAGCTCCAGACGGACAAAACGTTGCTGTGTCGTATACTGCGGATGAAAATGGATTCCATCCCACGGGCTCTCATATTCCGACCCCACCGCCTATCCCAGAAGCAATCTTACGGTCTATTGAGTTCAATAGGCAAAATCCTTCATCGTAAGTATACAACGTTCATTACATTTCTTTATTTTCGGATCTAACTTCATAGAGCACTAAATACCATAAATTTTAATGTTTACCCAATTTTATTTCGAGGAATATTTGAACTAACTTAAAATAAGGCAGTTCAAATAAAATCTAAATTGTTTGTTTCTACTCTGGTTTTGATAATTCTCTTTTATTTCAATTGAAGTACCATTTATTTAATTGCCAACAAATCAAACACTACTTAATTGAAATCTGCTAACTTTTCGTAACTAAGCTAGCCTCTCTACCTGTCCGTATAATATGTAGGTAAGATCCAATGAACATTCATTGGGCAACAACTTAGGGCTTATTTTTTTTGTTAATATTCCGAATAGCTCATAATCTGCCCGCAAAACTTTTAATTTAAAGACGGTGTTGACTTTATTAAATTTCATTCCCTAAGCGAGTGAATAGCTAATAGTCATGTAGGAAACATTTTTTGATCTAATTTAACTTTTAAAATCTGTGTTGATACTTTTCGACACAATGAAATAGTACCATTACTATTCAATTCCTTAACAGAAGGAAGGAGGAGTTAGTTTCCGTAAGGAGTTAACAATGTTCGTATAAGAAACAGATCATCATCAAATTTATGTCAAACTTCTTAACAACCCACTTTAAGAGGAAAAGGCTTCAAAAAACTGTATAAAGAAAAGACGTGATCAAAGCCTCGATCTAAAAGTTATTTGGTCTATATTTCGGCATTTTATCACTCACTCATAGCTTTATTGTATCTCAAAGAATTTAAATGCTTTAATTGTGTTTACAGAGACGAAGGTTCATACAACAACAGACGGTACAACTCTGGATACAATTACTAGAACAGAAGAAAGAAATTCACTTGATCTCAGAAACGACTAGCAAAGTTTAAAGGACATGAATGAAAATGTTATAATTTAATTAAAATAATATAAAGCTTCGTAAGCATCAACTATTTATTGAAGTGTTATCAAATTGTATTGTAGTAGTTTGCAAGTTTGTTTAATAAAGCGCTCAATACAACTTTTTTCTTTTTTTCACAATACAGTGTCATGGTACTGATAATTACAGAGATATACCTATAGATTGTATTCTATCATACTTAACCGAGGTTCTCCACTGGCTTCGCTTGCAAAATCTTCGGTTTTACATTAGAACAATACTTTTATGTAAATTTATCGTTAATATCATAATATAGTACCGGGTCTTGTGAATCTGAACTATCCCAGGATCTCCTCAAACACACATAAAATTTTATAAAAACCCCCGTCAAAATCGATAATATAATAAACACTATCAAACTAGACTAAAACTCTCATTAACTTCGGATATATCTATATCGAGGGCTTCATAACAAATGGGGGTGCAGTCAACAGTGCAGTTTTATACAAGGGACAAAATTTTGAATAAAACAAAATTAGTTGATTGTATAAGGCTGAAATTTGGAATACCCATCTTTTTAGCTACCTACTACTACATACTGGTAAGACTTTTTAAATTGTAACATGCATACTTTTTAATAAACGACAAAAAATGGCCTATTGCATATACGCCTCTATGTTGTGAAGTCGTCGAATATTAAAATGCTGCTTCTGGGTCAAAAAGCAAATTTTTTATAGATGTTGAACAAAATACATTTTTAAATTTAATTTTGTGTTTTTTCAGTATTTACACTAAAATTAGGTACTTAGATTGATTCAGAAGTTGTATTTACATACAAGTAGCCAACTATATGTAATTTAATAATTGTGTTAATATAAAGTAAAAAATTATAAAAACATACCAGTAGCCAACTTCTTCAATTGATTTAGAATGTTACTACCACTCACTGTCACTCGAAATAATCATGGAATTACATATAATAGGAATATCATTGTAACTATAATGACATGCTCGTAAATTTACGGCGGTTTTCATGCCAAAATTTGCCGTAATTTTCTGAGCATATTTTGTTGCAGTTTTCCAAACAGGTTACTTGCTTGACTTACTTACAGCGGCAGTGTGATTTTTCTTATTTTGGCTACTTACCTAAAACATACAAAATCGCATTCAGATGGTATTAACGAATAAATTTATTTACTATTTAAACCGATAACCGAAATGGAAATCGAAAGATGGAAAAGGTGCGCCTAAAGTACCTAAACTTCTTAATTTCTTGTATTTCTATTATTAAATTTAATGAGAATGAAAGTAATACGGTGTCTAAAGACCTTTTGTTTGTATACATTATCTAGCACATCTTATGTGGATTAAAATAGGTCACGCAATACAGTGTTTTCCTTATATAGATTTCACAAAAACAACTCATTGATTGTAATCATATCTGGAATCTGCATGCATCTATTTTTGGTTACGCCGGTTCTTTTATGATAAAATCTTCCAATGTTCCAAATTTGAATTTCATAAACATTTTTCCTTGAGACGAAATAAAATCTCTTCATGTAGCCAAGTCATGATATTGCCCTTTTGACCACATTACTTATAAATACATAATATGCAATCGTTGTCAATCAATTGCTATTCTCTACTGGACTTAGATTTTCTCAAGTTTTACCATGTATCTATATCCCCTTTCCTCATTCAGCCCTCATCGAGAATAGGTTATAACAATTCCTTGCCGCAGTCAAAAATAATTTCATTCAAGTTATCCAAATTCGGTATACTCGTAGAATGGTATGCGATTTATTTGCATTTATCGTACCTTTTTGTGAAATCAAACACGCGAAATCTACAGTTTTTGTGACAGTGAGGAGATTTTGACGGGATTTAAGGCAACTGCTAGATTCTCACATAAATATTTCTTCTACCTGTGTTAGGATTAGGGTACAGTATTTGGATCAAGGCCGCAAATCATATGATACGATAAAAACTAAATCGTGATACTATACTACACTACTACTCGTATTTATAAGTACAGTTTCAATATCAGTCATTCGCTTAATAACATAAAAACAGCGACGTGACTTTCTAAAGCCTCTTGTAATTATTTCAATTAAGTTGAATATTGTGTAAAGAAGAAAAACTACACAATTATATTCGTAGCATCACTTTATTTCTATCACAATATCATTTGTTCCATTAATAATTATTATGTATAAAAACAGTTTTCATAACATCGATATCACAGTCCATGCCTATTTGAGCTCTTATAGTATAACATATTTATATTTTTATGAAGTGTTTAGAAAAGCATTTTAATAATGGTAGCCGTTGCTCCCTCCGTTATTGTAGGAGCCGCTGTCGCTGTAAAAATTAATACAATGAAATATTATTAGACAGAATTATAAATAAATGAAAAATATGAGACCATAAACATACTATACACAATTATTAAGAAACAGTATACCCGCCACACTTTTTGAAGGTGGAATTTCAGGGTTCTCACATAGGTAATTTTGATCCTGTAGGTAACAAATTTCTTTAGCGTCAGCTTATAATTATTAGTATAATATACACAATATTTAATATATACACAATAATCCAGAAAAACTAAGCCGTCCGTTAAACCTCCTTGCAATGTATTATTTATTTTATTATCTATTAATAAATTTCATCCATGCATAAACATTTGTTTGATTAAATTTATCAGATAAAGTTCAAAATCCACAGAAATACACCTTTCACATGAATCAACGCAAATTCTTTATCGTTTATATGCTAAGATATTATCATCTAAAAATACCACTACTTACGAAGATGGATTCTGTCTATTAAATTCCAGGGAGCGCTGAATGGCCTCAGGAATTGGGGGTGGGGTCGGCAGATGGGAGCCGACGGGATGGAAGCCATTCTCGTCGGCTGTGTAGGTGAGAGAGATTTGCTGACCGTCAGGAGTTCGGTACGAGAAACCGCCTTCAGCCGTCACAGCCAAGCCCTCTGGTCCAGGGGCCCGTGGAGCCCCACTCTCGTGAGCTGATATGCCGTTAGGCGTGTCGTAGCTGTAATTTAATATATTTTAGATTTAACGAAATATCAATAACCAAACAACACAAAGTAAATGCTAAGAATAATAGATAAACTGACAGAAATCCTTTTATGAAAAATTAACTCGATATGCAGCTGTCATCCAAATGTTTTACTACATTGTGACAACGTGGCAATTGTAGCAATAGGGCAATAAAACTGTATAAGTGGTACATAATGCCTAGAAACGATTCGAACACCAGTCTTATGACTGAGAATCGAGTACGTTAGCCACTAAGATACCACGACTCCACCAGTGTAAGCCAATAAACTATACGAAATAATGGAGTCTCGAGGTCGATTTTGACGAAAACTAAAATGGTAGCATTAAATGTTTGAAACTTAATTACCCTTGTCGGGAATTGAATCAGCTGATTTTAAAAATAAAAACACACCTGCGTTATTGTACCAATTCATAATATACCTACTTTATAAGGATCAATTTCTCTGAAGGAATGACAAGTAGTAAACCAAAGGTTGTTTTTGAAAAAAAATGTTCTAATTACCCTTACATTTCTATACATTTCACTTCAGTATTCGTTAATATAGGCTTTAATAATCCTTTGAATGTTTTTCGCTATTTAGCATAGTTTAGGATTAGGCCCTGAAGGCACACTTGAAAAATTTGGGACGGCCTCTGTGGTTGAGCGGGCTAAGCCTTTGCCGGCCTACCACACTGCAACGCGGAGGCTCCGGGTTCGATTCCCGGTATATTCCAGAGTGGTCCATTGTATATTACCCATAACACAAGCGTAACTTGCTTAATTTGGGGATATAGAATGTGTGTGTTTGTCTGCCGATTATTTATTTATTTATCCTATTTATGTATATTAAACAAGCTCAGCTAAACAATTGTATGGCAAAGTTCTTCATAATGCTTTGCTGTTTTAAGCATTTTTTTTACCCATAGTTATAATGTCGCCTCCTGCCTCCATTTATTTGTTGATGACATTTTCAGAATTGAAAGGTTAACGGCATATGCACGTTCATGTTTGCGGATGCATTGCACAGCATCTAACATTCACTAGTTCACTTTAGGTTGACTTAATTGAATATTAAGTATGAGCTGCACTTTGAAAACTGTCTGCCCTAGTTCCCTATGCATAGGCTGCTTGGGTCACTGAATTAAGTACTTCCCTTATCGACTTCAATGGTTTTTGTAAACTGTTCTACTCAAGCTGTAAACTTACCTCCTTCATGGCGTTTTACCCTAAAAAAAGGAATCCGTAGCATTTTGGCCAAAATTGAATGTTAATAAAATCATAGGCATATTTGTCCATCGATCGGTCTGCATTTGTGTGTCAGTAATTTTTTTTCGAAATCTATTGAGTAATGAAATTTAAAGAATACGTAATCCATATGCCACTACACAATGCTGTAGCAAAGCCGAGAAAAACAATCACAATAGGGAGTTACATTTTTAGTATACATGAGCTTGGGTATCATGGGCACTTGGCTGACGTGGATATTGCAAAAATAGGATGTAATTTCACTGTCCCAGTAAACTATCACGTCTGTCTCTCCGTCTGTATATGTAAGGAAAACAACTTATATATGTTGCTGTACTATAACGTAGTTACCTGAATTTATATGAGCCGTCGCCGTTATTGACATTTTCAAAGTGGAATGGCGGCGCGCCATTGTTGCCGCCGTTGAAACTTCCTGCAGCGACCGCGGGGCCTGCGAATGCGCTGGCGCTGGCCGGTGCATATCCCTGAGGGCCTAAATGATCGAGCCTTCCACAGCTCACACCAGCTACAATCATCGCAGCTAATAAGATTGTCTGAAATATTAAAATAATAATTGTAAAATAAGTGTTAATTAAATATTAAATACTACTAAACTATAAAATTAAATACTACTATAAACATATTTACAAGTAAAAGATGTAGTCCAAATCGCTGTCGGTGGGGAGCGTTCCCAAAACGCTGGCCGCATTCCCTCGCTGTATGGCAACGCTTATTCGTTGCCCTAAATAAAGGCCAGCCCTTTGGTCACGCGAGACTTCTTTCAATCGTCTTGAAAGGTCTCGGTAAAGTTGATAAGCCTCTCGTCCCCATGGCCCCAAAGTCTCAACCCCGAAAGCTACAAATATGTATCCGTCACCGATGGATGCATATTTGCGGCGTTTCAGGGTCTCTTGAAGTGCGGCAGCGCCCCCGGCAGTGACGGCTGTATTTGGAAGATGGGAAGCCGCCAACGTATCGACACACGTTGCGTCCCATACTAAGGGGCGTCCCATCTTCCAAGGTATCAACGACATTCCATCCGGTCGCTTGCCATCGTCACGGCACAGTCCGTTCGGTTCAAGAACAGCTGGAACCCCAACGGTGACAAGAGACCGGCGGATGATGTCGTTGATAGCCGCATGTCGTGAAGTTCTACCAGCACTCCTCAAACAAGATAAGCCATGGTGACCCAGTCTATCAACTTTATCTCCACACCGACAACGATGTGGGACCACGATGTCTGCCCCCAGGCGAATACAGGCAGCAATCCTGAATGTAGTATCATCCAGGAGTGTACCTAGATTCGCCGAGGGCAGACACTGAAGCCACAGACCAGACTCCCATTTTGAAACAGCTAGGAGGCGAGCACGGTCAGTTTCGCCGGTGCAAGATGACATGAGATTGTCATACACCGACTTGCTGAGCGGCCCATCCCACAGCCTCTGCATCTTTGGATCTAAAGGAAAATTTTCGTTCGGGCAAGCCAAAGACCAGGCATTTCTGGCCTCAGTCAAATATGGGACCTCAAAATCACTGAGTGATGGATTTATTATATTACCGATGAGGTCCGCAGTACTATAGACTGAGGACAGAAAGGCAGGTAGTGCTACGTCAGAAATTTTGCGTATCCCCAAGCCACCTAGCCGTATCGGTAAGGAAGCCTGGGTCCACGATCGGTCATCTAAAGAAATATTTAGGATAGAAGTTAATGTTTGCCGAATAATATTGTCTAAATTTTTTAAAATACCGGAATGTTTCCAAAAGGGGGAACAGCGCAATACATATGTAAAGTTGGGAGTGAAAACACAGTGTCTAATAATAAAATAGGCACTATGTGTGTTTAATTGTTTTAAATTTAATAATTTTGATTGAAAAGTGTCAATTTTGTCTTCTACGAAAGATGGGAAAGACTCATCGAAGATGGGAGACCCAAGGAGGTTTAAATTACTTTTATTTACAATTTTTAAATTGGGGGCCAAATCTGTAAAGGCGGAAATAGTGTTGACGTTGTTCTTCGTCGGGCAAGCAGGGAAAAGTTCGCATTTAGAAAAATTTAAAGATAAACCAATTTTTCCAAACTCTTGTATTAAAAAATTTAGATCCTTTTTCATTGTATCTATATCACCTCCTAAGGTCCCATCGTCGAGATACCACACATTGAATTTAGAATTTAGTTGTTTAATGATGGGGTGGATGGCAAGTGAAAAAATGGCTGGCCCGAGAGGGTCGCCCTGCTGACATCCCGTTGCCGAATGTATTAGGTTATTTTGGTATACCAGATAGGAGTTTTCGTTGTAACACTGATGAACATACTTATAGATTTTGGGAAAATGTTTTCTAACCTCAGACAGCAGGGCACACCTATCAACCGAATTGAATGCGTTTTTGACATCCACCTTCAGGATAGCCTCACAGAAATCGGTGGTGGCAAATGATCTCAGTGAATGTACCGCTGCCTCGCAGCCACCTTTGATGCCAAAACCTAATTGAATCGGCGCAAAATAGCTGGAGCAACGGTTTCTTATAGCTCGACAGCATAATTTGGCTGCGAGGCGTCGGTACGTGGTGCCAACTGCAATAGGTCGAATGCCGCCATCTTTTTTCTTTAGAGCACATAAGTTGGCACCGTATATTATTGGGAGGATGTCTTTATTAACACAACCAGAGAGCATTAGATTAATCAAGTCCGTTACATCCTTGAGCAGCAGCTCACCGGCATTGCCGGTGCCCCCATTCAACAAATCTTTAAGATGTTGTGGAGTGAGGCCATCCAACCCACCGGCCGAGCCACTTCTGAAGGACATAACGGCATTAAGAATGTTCTCTGGGGTTACCTCTAAATTACTCGCATTGGAGTCCTCAGGCATAACTTGCAGCCGTGTGCTTCCGGAAGGTGGATGTTTGTCTTCTAAAGCATGCAGAGTTGTCTCATCATAAGGTGCTATATCATCATTCGAGAAAAGAATTCTTGCTGCTCCCTTGATATCCCCAACTGAAAGCTTTTTTTCAATCATATGGCCTAAACGTTTATCCGGATGTTTGTATGTTTTGGTTTCACTAAAGTCAAATTTATCTTCAATATTTTCAATATGTTTGCAATTGTTTTTAATTTTGGATGTAACATTGCCATGCTCGTTTTTGCTAATATTAAGGATATGATAAGGGAGCAGCAATAAATGCTCCCAGGTACGTAAGGAATTTTCGTTTATAACTTTTCTTATTTTCTGTGAAAAAATTTGGCAAACACTAATTCTAGCCCCTCGGGGAATTCTTGTTACTACTGGTGCCAACTGTTTAAATTTTGAAATTTTTTGCCAAAAAGGAATTTGTGTCGAATTATGGGATAATGGATCCGGAATTGATGGAGGGTTTAGCAAAGAGGTTGAAACTTCATTTCGGTTTTTATGTGCTTTGCCAATATGAACTCTCAAGCCTCTTTCACCTTTAAAGTAGCGTACCTGGGTGCATTCATGACATTGAATTAAGTTCTCGAATGATGGATCAGTCTGTGACTTTTGCATTAAGCTTTAAAACTTAAATACAAATATATATAAACTTAGGTACTTCTAAAAACAATAAAAAAATCTTATTCGAATAATAAATAAAACTAATAAAAATATATAAACATAATTATACTAATGTAGAGCCACACACAGTTCGGTTTCTTTTTCAATTGAGTGGACCACAGTAATATTTGGTAATTTTTTTTTATAATTGTAATATTTTCACCAACAATAATTCAATAACCAAAACTCGCTGCAACAACCATATTTTTGACACCTTTGTTCCGTATTGTAAATAGCAAACTGCATTGTAATTTAAAACACTACATCATATTTAAATTTTAAAACCCTAAAATAATTGCTCAAGAAAATTCATGCTTCATAATATTTAGAAGTACTTGACAACTGGGAAGGGACAACAAACATAGCAAATTTTAATAGTATATATCGGAAATACTTGTATTATCTTTTAACGAATCACAGGAAAAGAAATATTTCAAAAATACGGATGGTGACAATTTTGGTAAATCAAATTCCTTTACACATAAACTTCTTACCAATCCGGACATAGTGTTTTTTTTTAAATTTAGTTCTTCAGATGCAGCTATTACCGACAACGACGCCGGAGTTAGAATACTGAATACAGGGATGTTCACGTTTTATATCGACCTGAGTTGCCCTTTTGACGGGTTGCCTCACCTTGCCCGTATTGTTGAAGTTTAGGTGTGCCTGGTTCAAACGATGAGAGATTGTCATTCACGCCTTATGACTTTTGACACCAAAATAGATTCGTCAAAGTCTCAGCAAGTTCTAAAGATAATGATCTATTTAAATCTTAAATAGAAAAACATATCTTAACTTATTATTATTATTTATTACAACTTAGTTTTAAATATGACAATAAAAATCCCTAGCAAACTGATGTAGTATGTAATGTACTGACGCATATTATCACTGTAGTAGTATAAAGCGTCGTCCGTATTACCGTAATAATAGGTAAGAAATGTTTGCTCACGACATTACCGCCATATGCTACCTGAACTGTACAATCATAGAAAATATAGTGGTGTCAGTAAATGGACTAATAGCGTCTTAAGAGCCTTGACCGCCGTCTTGAAAGGCTCTCGCTTGGTATCTGGTCGAAGAGTCGAATGCAGAAAGCAGCACTGTTGGACACGGCCTGTATTGTGAGGAGATTCCTATATCTGGAGCCTTAACCATCGGCAGCATGGACCCTAGGCTACTACCAGCGGAAATCTGGATTTGGAATGGAATAGACTTGGAAAATAAAATATATATGTGAATATTAAGTAATTTTAGTTTGACTACAATCAAACAGTGCACGCATAGAGAGGACTTTGCTTACTTCAAAAATGGGTGTACAGTACAAGCCAAATTCAATGCACCCCTAGCCTGCCTCTAGCCAAATGAAGAGACCCTGGATGGTTTTAGTGCCTCATTGCTTGTACCCGAGTAGCCATGTGTACAAAAAATTTCATTCTCAAGAAAAAAGGACTCTGATAATCAAATAGCCTTGAACATGCGTAAGTATAACTCGCTAAAGCTTATAAATTGGAGGCATAAATACTTTATTCGTGTGATAGGATAAGATGCCCCGCCGTGCTCCGCCCCACAGCTTTACATATAAAATGTATCAATACAAAAGAATGTTAAACATGTTAGCTATCTTAAGAGTTCAATTTTGCTACGCAATTTGACACTCCGATGCCATGACCTATATATTTTATTTCAATTTAGAAAAGTAAGGAAAAGAATATTAAAGACCAAAAATAATAATATCAATTCGTTTCTCTACACCAAAATGTAAACAAGGACGGAAAATAATTATGAATCTTTGGACACAGCATTTTAAGTCATATTACACTTTTTTCTTTCTTAGTTTATTTTTTTTACTGTTGTTTACATAATTATCAGATATTTACAACCCAATGTTAGACCTCCTAAGATTAATCCGTATTTACCGATCATTTGCTTCTCTCATCCAACGCCCATCAGTGAATTTGCGCAAGTTTGTTTTTCTTCTCCGGCGCTGTCCAGTTACTACATAACATTTTAAAAACATTTCTATGACAGCCTAAACATAATCTTAGTGGGCAACGCTGACCCGTTTAGAATATTAGAATGCAGAGGTCCCGGGTTCAGTACCGGTATGGATAAATTTCATAAAGAAACTTCCCAATGTTTACTCTGAATTAAAAATTTCCGATCGGTTCATATTACTCATAACACAAACGTAATTGATCTCATAACGTTTAAAAATATAGGTGCAATGTGCTTATTTGTCTGGCGATTTATAATTTATTAAAAAAAGAACAGTAAGTAAAATAAAACGTACTATTAAAACACTACTGTTATTTAAAATAAAATTTACTTGCTTAACATAAAAGTAGTTTACTGATTTAAAGTGCTTTCTAAATAGTAATATCTTCCTTACAAAAGCCAAAGTTTTCAAGATCAGCAGCTTTTCAATATATCGTATATTTTTAATTTACTGACATTGCAAGTAATTTAATTAACGAAACTTGGATCACAGCCTAAGTTATTGATACTTATTCAAAAGTGTCAGTAATGTAACATTTAGAATTCTCGCAAACTGTCAATGACAATCCAAGTATCATGACAACGTTACCTATATACTTCTGATTTGCCTTTTATGTGACCCGTGACACGTAATCGCAAATCGAGTGTTTGAAATTCAAAACGAAATATTAATGCTCCATCCGTGCCGCTAGAGATTTGGATCTTGTATATTTTAAAGTATTTGAATAATTACAGCGATTTTTGTACGAGGGGAAACTCGATTTAGGGCCATCAGCCACGAGTAGGAGGAGGAAAATTGCGGCCGGAGTGTGGGATTCACCAGGTCGGCTGGCATCTCTAAACAGAACTAAATATATATTGCAACACTACAGTTAGGGATACCCACTAAAAACCCTCGGTATTCCCTCCTTCGCCCTTAATGCCAAGGCCATGGGTATAGGGTCACCCCTGCGCTGTCCTGGCAAGCGGTGACCTATCGGCGGTGGTCACTTCTGATACTGGCACGGGCTTCTGAGGTATAGGATAAAAACTCTTTGAATGGAATAGGGTATAGGATCTGGGAGGGGAGGGGAACTGAGCCATCAGAACTCACCGCACAAAACACGATTAGCTTAATGCTAACCGTTTCACTCCGATATTCTGTAAGAGACTGATATTACACCAATCGAGCCGGCCCTAAGAGATATTATCAAAATAATGATCCCAACATGGCCCTACTACTTTAATAGAAGGTACGGAAGGGTTGAGGAAAAGAATGACAAGCAATCAACAAGACTCTTTGGCTCGTTCCACAATTGCTTACATTTTTCCAGATCTTAAAATTTTTCTTTAATAATGTTATTGTCTTGCGATAATCTTAAGCAATATTTTCAATAAGCAAAGTCCAATGACTGTATCGTAATGGTAGCCAAGAACAATAGCAGACCCAAATTATAGTAACCATATTGATACACCAAAATCACGTAAGATATAAATCAGCAATTTACAAATGCCAATCATTTTATTCATGAGTACAGTAAGCAAAAGTATTAGAAAGGTTTATTAAAATTTAGATAGCGCTATTAAATTTTAATGAACTTTTTTACAAGCTTAGACTAGCTAGTCCAAATCATACTACATTTTAGACGCCCAAGATAAGACAAAGCTTGTGAGATATTATATTCTTTCTACTCTGTATTATAGTTTAAATTGTTACCAACTTGTAATATAGATCGAAAAGTACAGTAATAGCGACGACGACGTCCTCATACAGTAATCAATAATGTACGAGTAGTACTAAAAAAAAAAGATATATGAAATTAGCAAGTAAGACTTGGGAAACCAGTATGCAATATTTTCAGATTTTTCCTGCTGTCGCTTATAAAAAATATCCTCATCACGTTATTATTTTGCATGGAAGTTTTTTATCTGTCCAAAATAACAAAATAATTTTCCTGTATTTTTTTAATTTTCCGGTAAACGACGATTGAATAATAAATATTGTGAAAAGGATCTGTTTTTGCCAAATCGGATCCGGAACCAGAAAAAGTCTTTCAAATGGTTTGACTATCAACTAACCTAATAACACTATAATATTTATTTTCTTGTGTTCTGTACTTTCTTACGAAAATTACAATTCGATTACCTATCAAAGCCTTACTTAGAATGAAAAAATATAAAAGATTCATAAGAAACAACGGGCCAACGCATCTTCAGAAAAATACTGTTTTATTATTCAACAATCTATGAAAAAATAGGTTTGGAGTACATGAAAGTATTTTTCATGCTTTGAGAATATTTCAAGATTTCTCACTGTACGATAAAGGGACAAACAGAATATTCATATTCGTGCTACAAGAAACACTGTAAGCATATGACTTGTTACTATTGTTAACAAAAATGTAGTAGGTACCTAGTGTATATGTATCTTTATTATAATATGTCCCTATTCGTTCGTTTGCGCCAGGACTAATTTTTATATTCATATCTTCAGAACCCTGCAAGATACAAAATAGAACGTAATCTAATATTACAAGTAAAGTTTCTGTTTTAATTCCTAATATTTATATTGAAATACATGAAGTTGCTTCGGAACTTACTCGCAATCTTTCGAGCCGACATGAATACAAAAGTTTTAAAAACAATTTTGAGATTCATTCTCAAATCACAGACCGACAATTTAATATTATATGGTGATATTATATAACTGACACGTAACAATGTTGTACTACGAGATAAATAAGTACAAATCTAAAGATCGACCAATAAAAAGTTGGATGGTATGGATATGTGGTGTGACAGAAGATGTATGTCAGTATGTTGTGCCGACCCAAATAATTGGGATATGGTGAAAGAAAAGAGAGAGGTGATATAACTAAAGAAACCAAAACGGAAAAATTACAACAATCCACATTCACAGAAAGTCTTCGTCATTAGACGGATTTAACGCTTTACGAGTAGGCTGGTTTACACATATTAATACACAAGCAAAATTTAACTACATTTTACATACATTAACCCCATAAAAATATGGGGAAATTAATTAATACATGTACGAGTAAACCAACCTTTAAAGCGGTCTCTTTTAGGAGGAAAGGGTAAGGTAAGGTATAAGATATAAGACGAATCAGCCAAATCTCATAAATTTAGTTGTACATCACAAAACTAAAAGCACGTGGCGGTACTCAATGATATTGTATTATTTAATTTTACGGTCGCTTTCGTTGATCCATTCAAATTGTAAGATAGAAATGAAACGCCTAATACTGGCTTTAGCTAGTTTAGTAATACATACTATTATAATATTAAGCGATAAGGCCGCCCATTGCTCCTACTTTTACTGTTTAATGTTACTAATGTAAATTGTTAATGTGGTGAACAATAAAGTTAAACATCTAGTCTTTGTTTAGAAACAATGAACTTTAGACATAAATATGTCTTCGAACATGCTGTATGCAAAGCAGCTCTAACTTGCAGGCACAACCTTTGTTCTTAAAACGAAGCTACACCAGGCATCGTGCCAAAGCTGAACAAGTACGCAATAAAATAAAATTCCTAATCAAACAAGGCAGTGGAAGTTTTCGCGTTGTTATCCTCTCTGACTGACGTATTTGGCCGCCGTGTTTGAAGATTAAAAGCTTTAAGTGAGTTATCGTATTGTTTCTTAAGTTTAAAGGCAATTTTATAAAAGTAGGTACAGATAATTAGTCGTCAAAATTCATCAATTATTTTTAAAAATTCTGCAATGACTTATTAATGTCACTAATTTCTTACAAGTGTTTCGTTTCTCGGTATAAAATTATTCATATATAACTGCTAAGCACTTGGCCTCTAGCCATTGCTAAACTGATGTCACCCATGAAATGATAGCCGCAGGTAAGTATAAGTATAGCGACACAACTGGAACATACCTCGCGGAAAGCTCGGCGACTACAGGAGCAGGGCTAATCTGTACACGTTGATGTGTCATAGGTTATTTAAAAATCATTGCGAGCGAGTTAAGACGAACTATCCACCGGTGAACATTGTTTAGGTGTGTCGTTAGGCTAAGAGTTGATTCGTAACCCTCTAACTGCAAGTATGACTCTCACACGACCACCAGTCAAAGCTGGAAAATGAGTTATTTTACCAAAAATTACAATCAGAATGCACTGAATGTGTGTGAATGTACATGACCCGCTAACCCAACAGCCAAGCAAGCAACCTTTTTAGAAGGAAATCGATGTGTTTGAAAACCATATACATAAAACATTAATGCTACATGGCAAGTAACATGGCAGTGACGGACGTTACGGTACCTTCAAATAGGATTCTGTTTGTAAAAATGTGTTGCCTTTATATTGCTGACTTGCTTTCGAGTGAAAGATCCAAGTAGTATATAATATGTATAATTTTGTTTCCAGTATAGTGCTTCAAATTTCCACATCAATGTACCAATCAAATATAAAGATTAATAAATAATTTTAGTATGCCTTAAATTAACTAAAACTATGTTATGAAACGTGGCCGATACTTTGGAATGGTAAAAATTAAATAAATTACCGCGCTATATATATATACAAATAGAAAGATTCATGATCGCGTGGAACAAAAGATGTGTATGACAATGTCAGTGTTATTTTGATAGTTGATTTCAATATATTCTCTCAATGCTACTTATGATTGTCGAACATTATTTATTATATTTAGTTCTCTCAAGCTGCATACGCATAGGAGACTTAAAGCCATCGTTTTTGCAGATTCTTATTACGAATTTGACAAGTAGATATGAAACTAAAGTGGAACTATATGCTATGCCTTACACCTAGGCTACGTTTTACTCACAACACAACCACGGTCACGACCGCGATTTCTCCCGTTCCACTTGCATGCCGGCGTTACAAACTTAAACCCAAGTGGAAGTTCTATTCGACCCACCTTTTGACGAAAACGATGACGTCATTACTTCACGTTTTCGCCACGACTAGAACGACCACGGTCGCCTTGTAAACGGCTAACGGAGCATTTTGGGCATTGCGAGCAACTAGTGGAACGCTCTGCCAATGTACGTGGCAATCTCACTAATGATTCGCTAAAACCGTCTGCTTTTAAGGCTCTCAGATCACCTGGTAGTAAGTATGTAATTGAAAACATTTGAAAATATCTAGCTATAGAGCTTAAAAACTATAACGTATGAGTGGTTTTTGAGATGATATTTTCAGTGGATATTTTACATAAAAAAAATCAGGATTCAGGGTTAATTCACCTTAAGTCCCTTTCAAGAAACCTTCATTGTGCGTGAACTAACTTGGTGAAATTTATTATAGCTTTCATTCAATTATGTCTCAACCATTATTTTGGGCTTCATTGGCGTTTGTATTGAAGATTTAAGGCTGTGGCCGAATGCGTCTTACTTTAAGCGTTAAATAATACGCCATTTATTAATATCCACATTACCGTAAATAAATACGTTTACCCTCAATATTTAACTTCATTAATAATGTCACATATCAAATAATGCATTGAGCCCATAGCCATATCTACGTGAAAGGGCCTAAATCTTAAATCCAGATAAAAACCTTTTAAAAGATAGTTGACCTTTTTTAAAGAAATTTAAATACTTGTATTATCAAACGATTTCTGAGTTGACGCTATTCAGCATTTTCTAAGAGCGTATTCATCAGACGTCTTTCTCGAATATGTTTACATTTTGTAAGACTCTTAATTATTTTCAATGTACATAAATGCAGGAATGCACCTGAATAAGAACTGTGCATTTCCACAACATTATTTGCCAGTGCATAGAATCCTAGGTTAAAACAGATCGCCTTAAAATCTTAAAACTTCGTCCACGTCAGTATCGTTTGGTTGATCTCATCATAGTTAGATTGACTGGTCGCGTAGTAGGATTCAGGGTTCTATACCCATTTTGGTAAAAACGGAACTGTTGTATAAATCGCCATATGTGTGTATCGGTCTGTAAATGTATGTCATAGATATTTTTCTCAAAACATCGCATTTTATGCGACGGAAATTTTGTAAGAAGATTTATTTTACAGCAGTTTTTCATTTTGAGTAGCGCTCATCGGTGTAGTAAAACAGTGAAGAAACTTATTAGATATATATGTATATATATTAGACCTAAAACTTTACTGTTTCTTGTTCAATTCCCTACAATAACATAGTAGTACATATATTATAGTATACACAACTGCCCAGCAAAAGCTGCATTTTCGAAATTTCCTGATCTGAATTATCTCCTCTGATTTTATTTCACATTTTAAAACGCATTGAATAAACTCGAACCATTTACAAATGTATTATATATAATACAGATAGATATAAACATAAAACATATCATACTAGATATCAGCAGCACTATTAGGAAATGTTGCAAGTGATACAAAATTCACTGAAACCCAAAACAAACGGTCCGCCGACACGCTGTCCAGCGGCTGCAGCGTGCCGCCATGAGCGATCGACGACCTTCGCCCCACTATTGCATATCCCACCAGCCAAACGTACTATCCCTAATGCTCCAGAGTCCCGACCTAAATCGATTCTGAGAAATGATACATCGTCGATTAGGTATCGCTTCACTGGAAACAACACGGAGATGTGTTTAATACGTACATATCTATGTGCTTTATCGGATAGTCAAATAAATCTATCCACGTATGTACAACCAATGTTTATACCTACAGCGGATATACAGGCTGATGGTTACACTGACGTTACACAAAGGAACCAAAAATAGTAAGTAACATATTCCAGAATTCTCAGAAAGTAGGCACTTTGTAAATTTGAATTTTATAGAATATTTCTTTACACCCATAAAAGTATATAGCATATGGGCAATAAAGTTAAATCGCAAAAAATCCCATTCACCTCTCGCAATACACGAAGCATTAAATCATTAATTTTTAAAAATTCCTTAATACTTATATTTAATTGATTTGATATTAAAAATATACTTGAACTTTTACCCGTGGATTCGCCCGCGTTAATGCAAATTCTGTATAAAGAGCCCGGCTGTTGGGAGAGATCCACACGCCCCCGGATACTTTTCCTAGGCGCGAAGATAATGTGCAATATATTATACCAAAAATAAGGATATATATGTCATGAATATGATATATATGCTCAATATAATAGGCGAGAGCAAGGCACATCGCTTGCGCTGGCTTGGCCATCTACACAGAATGGGGGGGATCGCGCGGTGCAAAGAGCCTATCTGGGCAGATCAACGGGACGGCGATAAGTTGGTAGGCCCAATATCGCTGGAGGGACGTAGTGGAGGCTGATCTGCGCGAGCTTCATGCCGATGACTGCAAGAAACAGTGCTGAACAGGAAGAAGTGGAGTATTCTCATTTCGGAGGCCAAGACTTGATTTGGGTCGGTGAGCCGCAGCAGTTAGTTATAATATGTCATGAAGTGGGTATGTTATAAATCTTAGAAATGTTAACCTTATTTTTTTATTCAAAATACAACGAAGGTGGAACTATACCTGAGAGCAACATGAATTTTGGTTTTGTCATTCTCTTGGTCATGACGATATATTTGTTAGTGAATTGCAATGATATCGCCAATAAAACGCTATAGGAGCACCTTCAGTACTTTTATGTCCTTTTTATATCCCTGACAATGTCGAGACAAACAGTGGTGCAGTTAAGGCGAAAGCGTCACAAACAAACTCACATTTATAATATTATATTTATAATATTATATTTATAATAGTAAGGATTAGGATTTTTTTTATTTGTAAGGGCAGACCCCTCTTTACCCCTAATATAGGCCTTTATACAACTATTTTAATTTTTAATTTTAATATTAGGTTTTCGTTTTTATTTTTCAAGTCAGACCTTTATATGAAATACCATACATCACTCATATTACCCACACATACACAACACACGACGTCAGAGCAGAGTTGACCGAACCCCCATCACCTCGTGATATTGCGCTTCATAGCCTCTTTAACTAGACGCAAGCAAAACCGCTCCAGATGCGGCCTCAAGTCCTAAGATTAGGATAGTAATATTGTAACTTCGGCCCTCCTAATAAATCAAAATTCTGTTGCCGCTAAGATTTTACTAAAATTTTAAACTTTGGAAATAAGTATTCGCAATAAAAACCCAGGTTTTATATCCTACGTGTTGTTCGTGCCAATAACACGCTTACTCACCTCACCATCTCTAATGCGGTTGTAGTTCCGTGGTACACGGTCATGTGTATACAACCACCTATGTACGTATACACAACATAATGTTTATACTCATATCAATATTATCGAGTATTATATTAGAGTAGTACCGTATCGAGCTTTTTGGCGCGAATCCAATATAACAATCAGGCGTAACGAATTAAAATATAAACAAACGTGCAGCAATATTTATTGAGCCAATCCAGATTTGCTTTTTTACATTAAACTCTTATTTAATTTCATATATAAATCTTTGGTTTGTTTGATCTCGACTTATACTTATAAGCTATATAAAATACTACTCAACAATGTTTACATGCACCTGAAAAGCGTTTTGCAAACACAACGTGAAGGCGGAATTATAATATATTATTATGTTGTAAACCAGCAGCAGTACATAATATAACATAGCGGATCTATGTTTTTTTTTTATTGCCTGAGTTCAGCAGACAGGTAGATGGCCTACCTGATAGAAAGCGGTTACCATCACCTATAGACATTTGTAACACCAACAGTGACACCAATATCCTGCCGCTCTCTAAAGGGAAATTGGGACCTACCCACTAATGTTGGAACACCGAGGTTGCTATGACGGCATAGTTTAGACCAGGAGTGATAGCTATCCAGGCAGGAAATACCGTACCACCTGGATGTGGGTTGTTTTGTCGCGTCTTTCGACAGGTTGCTCGGCCGCAGGAAATTGTATTCTTTCTCTGTTCGTGAACGGATAAAGTGTTTACATTGAGTGTGATTAGAATTCCATTATTAAAGTGCTGTGTTTCGTGTACTTTTGACACTTAATTACAAGCCACTACTATACATTTTTCTATTTAAAAAAATCCTGTCCGATCCGCAATAATAGTTGACTGTCTAAATACCTGAAACACTTTTTACTGTGCCGAAACAATCTTAAAAATAGGTTTAAAAATAAACTAAACGACTAAAACAAAAATAGAACCCTTATAAAATAATCATATCTGATTGTCCTTCCGAATATTTCAAAAACATTTTCTCAAAAACTGGTGATTTCTATCAACGAAATTTTGCAAAAACTATGTGTACCATATATTTATATGTATATTGCAAGAAAATTAGTAACAGTTATAATATAAATTACTGAAGAATCAAAAACATCAGTGTAAAGAGACATGAAGACGGTGTGAAGACTATAGTTTACTTGACGAAATACGATTTAAAAAATCTTGTGCCGTATTTTACCGACAAGGCTAGAAGAGTCTAAGGTGGACTGGCAGGTTTTAATCTCCATGTACAGGTTTCCTCACTACGTTTACGCTTAATGACTCGAGAAACATTTTTATAAAGTTACAAAAATGTGACTTTCTCCATTATCTCTTGAATTTAAATGTCGCTTAACCTCTCTGGGTGGAGAGCAGATAGTCTTAATAAATAATGTTGAACAGAATATCACGCGTAAACTTGATGATAGCGGGTAATTTCAAATAACTTTTAGCGAACTTTTAAACACTTTTGTTTCGTATCTCTCAACGCTGCAATTTATTTTGATGTCAATTGAGTTACTGTTAACAATTAGGCGAGTCTGCTGAATGTTTTCGATTGATAAATTAAAAACTTAACAACTCGTTGTATAAAGAAAATTAATTAGTATTGTTTACATTTGCGGATGATTTAAAACTAAACAGGACTTTTCCTAAGAACATAATCAAAACGCAAAGTTGTACATGATATGAATACTACCGTTTTCCCGACTTCACTTGTGTAAGCATTAAAGAAAGGTACGTAAGGTACTGTACTCCTTGTACATCCTGCAAAACGAAAAATATATTTTCCAGTATAAAATGTATTAGCCACAGTTCTCAGTTTAATGGGTTCGCAAGAGAAAAACAACTATTTAAGATTTACGAACATAATCATCTATATATTCCTTTAGCATAATACGTAACAAAACACTTACATTTTAATAAGCTGTTCACAATTTAGTTCCTACAACTGAGTCAACTATTCTCTATTATAGTTTCTCCTGTTACAGTTTGTCTGATTAGTAATTATATCTACTTGCGCGTTTCGAACAGGATGATGCTCTTTTAGGTTTTGAAGTCGAATCACCAATGCCAAAAATGTAACTCCCAGTATCGATTGCATTGTATTGTTATTCTACCCTCTATAAAAAATAAACTTACCAGCCGTCAAACACAGGCTATTATTTACTGATAAAAGGAAATGTAGACTTGCTGGATGCAAGCTAACAAATGTATGTTGTATTATGTTCATCGTCGTAGATTCAAATCTAATGTTTTATTTCAACTCGCACTGGAGAACAGTTTTTAATAATTATACATATTATCTATAATATTCTTAAATTCTAGAAATGCCCTGTCTGTTGAAGCCATTACCTCCCTACTCTACGTAATTACGTAACAAATATAATTAAATATTAAAAATAAACTTATTAATAAATTAATTACAAACAATATATAAGTTCTAAATCGTCGTCATTTGAGAACGTTCCCAAAACACTGGCCGCATTTCCCCGCTATATGCGATTAAAACATTACATCTATTACGTAACTAGATGGCGTACCACAGATAATTTTTCTCTTGCATTTTATTTCTTCTTTTAAACTTTTTTTTTAACCCAGAATACTCATGAAACTCTTAAAGTCTTGTCTTTAGTTTGTTTGGCAAATAAAATGTTATGTATTTATGCTTTAAATATTTTTTATGTCTATTTGATAATTTACAAGACCTTCATCTTGGCGTTGCCATCGCTTATAGACGCTTTGCTAACACCAGAGTCGATACCAATGCGTTGTCTGCCTCTAGGTTAGGTTAGGGATGGGCTAAAGGGGATTAGCTACAGGCTAACCGTTATTCTCTGAAAGCAGCGTATAACACTAATTGAGCCAGCGCTTAGAGCCGTAATAAAGATATTAATGATCCCAGCACAGCTCTAGCACGTCAAATACTTTCGATAATGGAGATAAACATAGCTATATGAATAACCTACCTGAATAACCAAAGTCTACATATTGAATTTGAAATATAAATATATTGTAATTTGCTAACAGGGATGAAGATAGGATACTTTTTACCTCAAAATATAGAACACTTTCAGCGGAATACGCTCTAATATTGAATAAGGAACAGTAGAATACTTCACGACTCCGTATTACTTTATAACTGGGAAAATCTAAACCAAATACCAAATGATGCCAAGTAAAATAATTTGCTTTTAACACAACCATTGCCAATTTATCCGATAAATCATTGAATGCAACAACAATAAATTGATAATAAATCGTGTTGCTGTTCGCCTTGACACGTGGAGTCGACATTTTGGCGCCATACGTTCATGTGTTATACAATGATGAAGAGTGCTCCCAAACAGCTGGAGACTTTTGAAATGACGCATTCTTGCATTACGATGACATAACGTTACAGATATCACGTATACCAGCCTTTGAAATACTATTGTATTACCCTATTTTACTTAGAGGGCAAACGTTCACACCGTTACATTGCATTAAATTTTTATGTAGGCGCTATTCGCCCCCGGAAAATCTTACCTATCTCAATAAATAAAGTATATCATTTCCCGGTATAAAAATATCTTATTTCCATGTTTGAGACTCCAAAACCGAAAAGGGTCAGTAGTTTTCCGTGGAAGTGTAATAAACAGGTTACTTGCGCATTTATAACTTATTAGAAGAATAATATACCTAAAGTTAAGTTTTCTTACATTGTGTTCAATACTATGTAATTTTATGATAATCATTGTTCAATACACCTATATACTATACCTAAATCATAAAATTTTCATTAAATATAACTCTTTCTGCTCGTGGTTAAGGAGCTAGTATGTATAAAAAATGTATGAGAATTTTATACAAAAGAAATAGTAAGAGTTAGAAATAATAGGTAAGAACAAAGCGGAAATGTAATTACATAATCTGTTGTTCGTGCCTACCCCGCAAGGGACCTGGCGTGAAGTTATGTATGTATGTATGTATAATTTAATTTTATAAAAGTATATTAAATTGATAGGTATTTGATGAAAAGGAAAGCTTTAATCTAAAGATAAGTGAAAACTAAAGTACTAATCATACTTACAAATAAAACCTTATAATAAATACTAAAAATAAACCATATATACAATTATAAATGAATGTGAAAAATCCAGTGCCAGACACCTATCAGGGGGAAATCTTCCTGAAAGACTAAACGGATCCCTTCTTTGAAACGTGCCTATGATGTATTAAATTATATTTTCAAACAAAAGGAGACTGACAAAAATGTATTGTTACGACCTGAATGCCGACAAAAGACAAATTCACACCTGCGTCTATAGAAACACATTTTATTACCTTTTTCGGCATTTGGACTTATATTGTTTGCTTTGTGATTAAAATTTGTAATTAGAAAAACAGCCTATTGTGTATTGTAATATTTTATAGTAGTCATTAGCTAGGTGTGAATCTTAGAAATTTAGTCCACGCGGCCGAGAGACATATTGTATTTGTGCAGTATAAAGCAATGCCCCAATGTCTACATTGAAGCATTGCATCTCTAGATGGGCAGTCGAGCGACAAGCACAAACGAAGTGTGTACTATATTCGATAATCTATTTAGTGACGGACTTTGCGCATGTATGTGTGTGTATTATATTTGTACCTGTGTTATACGTGTTTTTTTTTATAGTTCTAGTGAATTCTATAGTAATTCTAATGGCATTTTAATTCGAGTCCTGCAACTCGTAGCAGTATGATTCTTTATAATCAGGATTGGCAAACAATATTCATGCCTAAAAAGACACTTGAGATGCTAGTTCATATCAAATAAAAGGCATTTTTGAATGCTCAGAGCGACCTTTTAATTTTACCGATTTTGACCTCATGCGTCGGTTTACGAACACATATGGTTCGAAACTAATTATGGTTATTTACCTAAATACACTTTAAAAGACATTTTAATTTTATACCAGTCACTTCCTTTTCGGAAAAGGGTATTTTTTAACATAAAATACGAGCCTTCAATGCAATTGCTAGAACGAAGAATGACATTGTCAAGGTCGACTGAGGCAGTTTGCACCGCATAATTTGCGGGACGCTGCACACTGGATGGTTCATAACTCTCCTTACCGATTTCTCCCGACAATTATTTCATTTGTATCGAGATAGACTAATTAAGTAACTATTTATTTAATATTTATGTTTATTACTTCAATAGTAAACTAGTTTTATGATACGAAGGAAAGCAACTAATTGAAAATTCAGCTGAACATAAGTATAACACCTCAACACGTCCAGCACCAAATTAACTCATTTTACAGTATGCTGTCCACTTTTATGATTTAGGCTGGTGTGCATAGACATTTCAACTATGTGGGTAAGCGATTATTTAATTTAACCTTTGATTGTATGTATGTCTATGCACGCCAGCCTTAGAGAGGTAAAAAATGCGCCAATGAGGAAGAAAGAAAATATTGATTTCTAAAAATGCGACACAATAATAATTTATATTAATAAAAATAACAATGAAAATGTGCCACAATTTACAAAATTAGGTTGGCACTCAGTTTTTGCTGTTCCGAAACATCCGATACAGCAAGTGGAGCATAAGGTCCAAGCTACCGGTGGTTAAGGCTCCACACTAATTGTTATTATTATGTTTTACCCATTCAAAATCTATGACACCTCATTTTGGAAGGTCAAATTTTGTCCTTGTTATTATAAAGTTCCGCATAGTATAGTCGCGTCGCTACAGCCATTACATAATGGTAAGCGAATGCTATCTTGCGCAAGCGCAGCGTCCGGGTCCCGTGGTAACGGGCCGCGGACAATCCGGAATGCCGCCGATTTACCTCACGTTGCTTCATCTTCGCACATACATCCACTGTTGAAGGTCGTTCGGATATTGACAGCTATAAAATTTGATGGTAAGTAATCATTACTTTTATACCGTAACCAGCGCATACGCAAATGCATGTAGCGTGTATCGATTTATTAACGTGAAACTATGAAATATTTCAAAATATTTTTCAACAAATATTTATTTGTAGTATCGCTATTACTTGAAAAGATTTCTTGAGTGGAAATCAAAAACGTTATTAAAGAACTCTTCGTGCCAGCTTGGTCGGTGTGATAACACGCTGTCACAGAATATCAGCATGAAACGGTTAGCTTTGATCTAATCCTGTTTCGTGTTATCAGTGAGAGTTCCAATGACCAACTTTCTCGTTGCTCTATCCCAAATTTTCTCTCCGCTCCCCTATTCCTTGGTGGATATACAAACTCTTTGTATGTTAAATTTGAATTTAATTTTTTGGAAGCATGGCTGTCTTTCAGTTGTTTCTGCCACCGTTGAAGTTCTATTTGAAAATATATCTTGTAATAACGTAAACCTCTCGTATTCATTAATCACGTCTTCTTCACGTCCAACATTCCAATCCCATATTCCATCACTTCTATCCTATTCGTCCTATCCCTACCTATCCTGTTAATCCCATCCTAAACTGGTAACGAGTTGACTGCGCCTCTGGTGTTGCAGTATAGGCAACGGCAACCATTTTCAATCAATGAAACGAACGTCTGCCTGTTTGTTTGGATATCTGCATATGAGCTAGTGTATATACCTACTAGCCTATCAGTATGATGATTTAATTGTTGTTGTACTGCACGTACTTACCAGATAACTGACATCAAGTACCGAATGTTAATGGCATATTGAAATCATGCTAATTGGTATTTGGAACCTTAACACATATAAGAAACAAACCCGTAGGAACTATAAATACTTGTTGATGTTGTTTTGGTGATTTAATTTCAGTGACTTTGGATATTAATAAAAATAATAGTTTGTCCATCTTTTTCGTAAAAAGTACCAAACTATAGACGAACAAATAAACAAACAAAAATGATTTCAAAATCACTTTATGTTTATAGAAGCTGCTGCCCGCGACTCCGTCCACGTGGAATAGTTAAAAAAAAGTAAGTAAAAAGACCCCCTAATTTTGAAACGTTTTTCATTTGTGCTCCGCTCCTATTGATCTTAGCATGATGATATATAGCCTATAGCCTCCCTCGATAAATGGGCTATCTAACACTGAAATAATTTTTCAAATCAGACCAGTAGTTCCTGAGATTAGCGCGTTCAATCAAAGAAACAAACAAACTCTTCAGCTATCTTCAGCTATATTAGTATAATATATTAAGATTATGATATTTTCTTACCATAAAATAATACCAAAAATATTTTAATGGTGTACAAAATTGATCCAAAGTGTGGATAAGATAGTCGACGAAAAACATCTATACTATACTAATATCTGATTAGTTCATTCCTTCTGCTGTCCTGTTGGAAATAGTTTCGTTTCCTTTTCCTTCCCGAGTAAACCTTCCCAAGTTTACAGTTTAAGACAGGAGATATGTGGTACATCATATCTCCGGCGCTGTACAACGACCGTATGCAATTTGTCGGTCTACCGGCCTAAAATGAGTCCTAAACCGCGTTCACTGACATGCCTTATCCAGGACACCTAATCCCATTTTCCTACTATTTTACATTGTCTACCTTCCATGATAATATGTAAAGTATAACATATTGTTACGACCTGAACGCCGACAATAGACAAATTCACACCTGCATACCGGTAAACATTTTATTACCTTTTCGTTTAAAGTTTGTGATTAGGAAAACAGCCCACTGTGTATTGTAATCTTTTATGGTAGTCATTAGCCAGGTGTGATTCTCAAAATTCAGTCCAGGCGGTCAGGCAGACATATGTCATCTGTGCACTATAAAGCAATGCCCCAATGTAGATATCGGTAGTCTAGCGACAACCATAAGCAAAGTAAGACTTGTGTACATTCGATAATCTATTTAGCGACGGACTGCGCGTGTCATTGAATCGTGCATTACGTTTGGACTGGTTGTGTTCAGTTATATTTGTACTTGCGTGTTACATGTGTGTATAGTTCTAATAAATTCTATAATAATTACAACGGCATTTTAATTCGAGTCCTGCAACTCGTAACAATATTATCATGGAAGGTAGAGTATGTGTGTGATAGTACTGCCATGATATTATACAGTAATCACCACTCCATAAGAATTGTAACTACTAATACCTAGGTGCAATTCATTCATTGTTCAGCGACTAATAACGCACCAAGGCGTGGTGCCTTTCAAATTGTAATATTACGCTCACATTCAAGTGAATAAAATGTTAAACAATGGCATTTACAAGTAACGGGAAACCTTTGAATTTTATATGCTAAAATGTTCTATTGTCCATCTTTGAGTTCTAATGTCGAACTGGGACTGTGCCAATGCGGAATTCACGGATAGAGATCGTCTAGATACACTTCTATCATTTGACCTAAAATTCATACAGATACGAGGTTTCAAAAAAGCATTGTTAGGTTATATTTCAAAATAACAAACTTCAAACTCGTAACAAACGAGCTACAGGACTCGAATTAAAAATGCCGTTGGAACTATTATAGAATTTGTTAGAACTGTACAAACACGTATAAACAGGTACAAATATAACTGGACACAGCCAGTACAAAACTGCACGATTCAACAAATATTTAAAATATTCTGTACATATTATATGAATATTATAGACGTATACCAGAATTAAAGTGTCGAAGAAATAACATATTGCATGAAACTTTTTTTATGAAATACAGTTTATACTTGGGGTGTATATATCAGAGAGATTCAATGGCGTAGAGTCGGACTGTCAATTTATATTCTCCATTATACCGTGAGCTAGGATTGCGCGAATAAGACATTACCAACACTGCAACCCTGCCTAGTATGGCTAACAAGCATGCGGAGCTCTACTCAATACATTCTACCGTCCTCATGTAAAGGATAAAATAAATAACGAAAGAACTAAAAAAATACTGCCAAATGTTATTAATTTTAATGACATTTATTGCTTAATATCGTATTATTACTAACTAATTATTACCGTCAAAGCAATTCTGCTAAGAACGTATTCTTAGCAAAATTCCTTTGACGCAGACAAAGATACTTTGAACTAAGGAAACGCAATTCAATAAACATTAGATACATTTTGAACTTATGAATTTAAAAAATACATACCGAGTACAGCGAAACTCCGTTTTGAAAACGTTTAGAAGTGATAGTTAATTATCTATTGACACTATCCGCTTGAAACTATAATTATTATCTGTTAATTACTCTTAGGACTAGTTCTTCCTTTTTTTAGCTTATAAACACACACACATGTAGCGCTATTTGTTTGTAACCTAAGTATGTATACACCAATATAATATATTCTATATTCCTGAGCTTACTGGTATATCACGAACTCCAGAAATTCCTGAAAATGAGGTCACAAAGGCCAATCACTCATGTATCAAATATTTATTCCAAAGTAAATTGAGGTAATCCTTTACTCTTTACAGTAAGCCTCAAATACTGAGCTTTAGCTACAGACACTATGAAGTCAGGAATGTGTATGCTAATAGACATTGTGCTCATAAATCGCTGTAAGTTATTATATTTGTGAGTCCATCTCTAATACCGTTACAATAGAAGTAGATACAGATAAACAAATGCAATATGTCTTTGTTAGTCATGGTGTTGGATATATTTATACATCTGTAAGGTCAGACAAATTATATAGGTCCGAATATTGGGCTATTAAAGTGATAGACCAAAAGAGGTTCCACTCTCATATAGATGTTGAAATGGCTATGTGTTGTCACGAAATTGAATAAGGTGTGAAGAAGTACTAGAAAACAAAGGTAAAAAAGATTGAGCTAGTATGAACATGTAATAAGGAGAGATTGAATCAAATGATAAAAAGAATATACTGGAAGGTAAGACTTAAGTGTGAAATTAATTATTATATGGATCAATTGGGTGAAGAATCACATAACGATTTGGTGTAACAGAAAATGTATATTAAAATACAATAGAGGAGTATATGTGAAATAAACTAACTATAGTGACTCCAAATGATTGGAAAAAGGAAAGAAGATGTTTTATAGCAAAGAATTTATTTCGCGTTATATGGGTTTGAGTATTACCTGAGTGAAGTCACATGGAAAGCCCTTAAGACCCTATAAACAACTAACACAAGCCGTCAGTTCTTCGAACTTGTACAAAGCGCGGATTAATTACCACACTGTAACATAAACCGACAAGCGCCAGGAAGGCGGTTTCACTCTGCGTCTAACATTGCTTACACGGCTCATCTCGTCTGGCCCACATCCTAACAAGATTCTTCCTAAGAGTAAGTAACAGAAGAACAACTTCGTAAAATTGTGACGATTCTAAAATAATATTAACGTCAGACAGACCTTCCCACATCAGAGGAACAGGTACACCCACCACGCTTGTCTTCCGCAATTTAGTGTATTTCATGCATAGGTAATCTGAGTTTCCTAAATATTTTTAATATACACATTAGACCAGAGAACAGGTTCTTTTCAGGGGCATCTACCAAAGAGGTCCACGAAATCTAATCGACATCGATAAAATGATATGTGGATGTTTTATCCACCTGTGACAATATTTTCGATGATGAAAAAGTATTACAATAACTTTCATCGGTTAAAAGAGCAAATATGCAGGCAAACACATCGCATACACCTAGATCAAAATTGGACACTAGTGAAAGCTCAACTGGCTTATCCAAATTTTGGATTTTGAAAATATTACAATCACTACAAATTTCAGACAGAAACTCATAGTACTCTGTTATGCTGGGGCTTCATTGGTGTTAATTTTAGAGATTAAGGCTGTGGTTGAATACGTTTAACGCGTAAAAAAACAACGCCGTTAATATATACATACCTACGTTATTTGTCAATATTTAACGTCATTAGCAATGTGCATATCAAATAAAGCCTTAAATCCATCGAAATATCTACCTGAAACGGCCTGAATCTACGAGTACACTGACGCAGATGCAGCCCTATCTTTAAAAATAATTATTATCTTAACTAAAAAATATTTAAAATTAATTCAATATTTATTTTATCTGTGCAGGAACGGAGAAAGAATACAAATTCCTGCGGCCGGGTGGCCTGTCGTAAGAGGCGACAAAACAACCCACAGCCAAGTGGCAGAGCATTTGCCCGACTGGATGGCTACCACCCCTGGTCTAAAGTATGTCGCCATAACAACCTTGAGTTGTGTTCCGGCATTAGTGACCAGCTTCCAGTCTCTCTTAAGAGAGCAGCAGCGCATTTGTAGCACCTTTAGTGTTGCAATTTTCCATAGGCGATGGTAACCGCTTTCCATCAAGTGGGCCACAAACTTTTTACATCGTAAACTACAAAAGTTCCCGTAGAATATCAAGTCTTAATTTATTGAGAAAGTTTCGTGTCAAAAAGAAAACTATTTATATTTACACATAATCCGATCAATCAGTCAATCAATGTTTTGGATTAAAATATAATCGGCGGAAATTCGATAACGCCTGTCAATCCAATATTAGATTAACATAATGCTGTAATCGTTGATCACATTTAAACATCGTTTCCTGCATAACAAAGAAATCACCGGAATACGCTTATTTTATATTTAAAATAGTTCCTAAATGCACGCGAGAAACGGAAGACCCAAATTAAATCACAAAACATTCAAAACATCCATTCTATCAGCGAGAAGTAAAGTGTTTAATAAAAATGCAAGATGACTATATAATATGTAAATGCATTATGATGCTATTTGGTGACGAATTATTGTAAACATTCCACTTTAAAGTGTAATAAAAGCGATTTTTGTGCAATAAACAGATTTTTTATTGCGTAATTTCAGCAGTCAGGTAAACGGCCCACTTGATGAAAAGCGGTTACCATCGCCTATGGACATTTGCAACACCAAAGGTGCTACAAGTGCGCTGTTGCTCCCTTAAGGGAGACTGCAAGCTGATCACTAATTCCGGAACACAATTCAAGGTTGTTATAGCGGCATACTCTAGGCTGGCCATCCATTCGGGCAAGCACCCTACCACCTGACTGTGGGTTGTTTTTTCGCCTCTTACGACAGGCCGCCCGGCCGCAGGAAATTGTATTCTTTCTTCGTTACGGATAGAATCTACAATATTATAAACTCTAAACATGCTGTGTCTGTACGTTGAAGCTATTTGAAAAAGAACTGGAATAGCCTATATAAAAGATGAAGAAGCACTTATTTCTATTTGTCTGTTTGTTCGGGATTCACGTAAAAACTATTTGGCCGATTTCGGTGCGGTTTTCATTGATCGACAGCGATAAATTTATGCTGATTAAATGGGTGATAATTTTATCCCAGAGATCCCGCGGGAATTTTCTCGCATGCGATTTGAAGTTATAAAAGTTAGCTTATACCGACACATTTTCCACTTAAATAGATAACTTACTTTTTTAAATTCTACAATACTTTGTATCCCAGAAATCTTCCACAAATTTTACCGGGTGTTGTACAAATTAGTTAAGTAGATTGCATAAATATTAGCTGATATCGATACGATTTCACTAGAACGATAGCTTAAGTCCTTTTTGGAGTGATGCGATATTTTATATTTAGGGAATCTCATAGGAATGTTCCCAGGAGTGTTTTAAAGCCGGTAGATTTTATGTAACATAAAAAATAACTGATTCAGATCCACCAATATTTTACACTTTTTAGTTGCTTGAATAGTTTTAGAAATAATATTATAAGCGCCTGTAATAATTGTGCTACTGACACGCGTATATAAGTATCTCCTTTCGTACAGTGTAGCCGATGGGCGCTTTTTTACAAGGGTTGCTTTCGAGTTTCCTACAATTCACTCATCATATTCTGACTTAGTGACAATGGGACCACTTCGGGAATGTTTTCTTTCGAATAAAGAAAAAAATCGGTCCACAATTTTCTTTCTTTCTTTCAATTGACGGAGAAATCGCGTAACATACATCCAAAAAACCCTACGGTTGAATTGAGAGCCTCCTTCCTCGTTTTGGAAGTCAGTTAAAACTTGAATTTACTTTCTACTCTATAAACACCACTACGCAGTGCATTATTGGTATTTAAAGAAAAGAAACCACTAGAAACTCCCCAGCAACCTGTCTAGCTAAAACTCTTTTATTTAAATCGGACAGGAGCATTAATTACCCTTACCCTTTAAGTTCCCACCAAAAACACTACAATGGATTTACAAGAATGTTTGAAATTAATAAAATGTAATAGCTGACTAACGTCAAAAGCCCTTGGGCCAATGCGTACATTCTTGACATTTTAAATATGGAATAGAAATGCAACGGCTCAACTGCTCTGGAATGCGCTTTGGAATTGGCGCCATAAAATAACATGTGGGATTACAAGTCAAACAGGTTGCCTCCTATTATTTTTATCTATCTATAATTTCTTTGAGGGCAATTAATACGACAAACTTACTTTTACTTCTATTGAACTTTTTCTTTTTATAGAATTGTTGGATAACGAACTTTTTAAACTTCCTGTTTATATTTACCTGTGAACTCTTGTAATGTTTGTTTTTGTGTGACAAACAAAACCAGTCTACTAGCAGTATTTCAATCGAAACTTAACTAATTCCATACCTAGAATGACAAGTACACATTGTAAAGAAGTAACGAAACGTATGGAACTAATTTTCAGATCTAAATTTTGTACCATTTTTAGAAAATTGGCACTTATCCTCTACTTAAGTCATAACAACTGTAGATAGATACACTTTATTGCTCACCAAAATAAATAAATACAAAAACATAATGTATAATTAAAATACTTCTTGACAAAACAATAGGCGGCCTTATCGCTAAAAGCGATCTCTGCCAGGCAACCTGTACTTATTACCTCATTTTATAATTTTATTTTCCTTTCTATCCTCATTTTATAACACTAGCGGTCCCGACAGTCGACGTCCTGACTTGAAAAAAAATAGAAACCGATTGCAATGCCTCCTACCTGGTCCAATTGTGAATCTAAACCATCCTCGAATCTACTTGAACACACACAAAAACAATCACTCAAATGAGTCCAGCCGTTTAGGAGGAGTTCACTGTCAACACACGTACAGAAGAATTACATATATAAAGATATGTGTGCATTAGAAAAAGACTATTCTAGTTTCTTGATAGAGGAAATTGTATTTGTACTTCGCGTTGATATCGAATTCGCCGCAATGGTAGGCAGAGGTGTTTATTAATTATCACAACACAACTGACAGTACTGCACGATCATACTGTAACACCGAGTGGCGATTGGTGAAATCGAGTGAACGTCGATTTTTAAAATTGTATATAAAATCTATTTTCAAAGCTGTATTAAAATATTATAAATCAATAAAATAAAGAAAATTTAGCTTAGTTAAATTATGTTCTATTTATAATAAGTTGGATTCAATACAACTTCGTATTTACATTATATATAGAGGAATCCTTCCATTCTTAACTCCGATTCACACATGGTCACTTGTTATGTAAAGAAAACATAGCAAAACATTATTCTTTCATTTCGTAGACGATTAAAATGCTTCTAATGAAAATCGTATTTGAACTAGACTATGTACTTAATTAAGCTTGTAAAAGACAACATTGTATCTGGTAAACGCATTACAATGTGACGCAATAAGCTTGTTAAGGTAAGGTACACGTGTAGTCTGGACGAGGTTGGTAAACTCCTCGAAAGAATTATCGCGGACCGCCTCGTCCAGCATATGACGACGACTGGGCCGGATCTGGCGGACAATCAGTTCGGTTTCCGCTCAGGGCGCTCCACATTAGATACCATCATGCGTTTGAGAAGCCTGGCGGAGGACGCAGTTTCCCGGGGCGAGGTCCTGTTGGCGGTGTCACTCGACATCGCCAACGCATTTAATACTTTGCCCTGGGAGTGTGTCAGGGAGGCACTTCGGTACTTCCGGGTCCCGACCTACCTCCGTCAAATAGTCGGGGCATATTTAGAGGACAGAGCCGTCATCTACCCGGTCCACGCAGGGTGGAGTCGACGAGCCATGGTATGTGGTGTTCCACAGGGATCGGTATTAGGCCCTCTTCTGTGGAACATCGCATACGACTGGACATTGCGATGTAGGGTCCCCCGGGCGTCAGCGTCATCTGCTATGCAGATGATACGTTGATCGCCGCCAACGGGAGGACCCATAGGCAGGCGTGCATACTGGGCACGGCTGGGGTGTCACAAATTGTAGGCAGGATCCGGCGACTTGGTCTGGAGGTGGCTCTGCAGAAGACCGAGGCCGTGATATTTCACGGCCCTCGAAATCGACCACCTCCAGACTCTAATATCGTTGTTGGAGGCGTCCGTATCGGCATCGGGGGAACTATGAAGTATTTGGGATTGGTCCTCGATAGCCGATGGGACTTTTCGGCACATTTCAAGCAATTGGCCCCCAAGCTCAAAAGGGCAGCGGGAGCGCTTTCACGCCTGCTGCCCAACATTGGGGGGCCCGAAGCCACGTGTCGAAAACTCTTCGAAGGCATCGTGCGGTCTATGGCCCTATACGGGGCCCCCGTATGGGCAGACCGCCTGGCGGCCAGAAATATAGTCTTGCTGCGGCAAGCGCAGCGAGTACTGGCCGTCAGGGCGATAAGGGGATACCGTACGGTGTCCTTCGAAGCGGCCTCGCTACTCGCCGGATCCCCACCATGGGACCTCGAAGCCAGGGTCCTCGCGTCACTTTACCAATGGCGCAAGGAGGCCCTGGCGAGGGGCACGAGACCGGCTCCTCAGGAGACTGAGGCCTGCCGGTCGGAGCTCCGCGACGTCGCCATGGTGGTCTGGGAAGAACGCCTCAGACATCCCAGCGCGGGCCTCGCCACCATCGAAGCGGTGAGGCCTGTTCTGCAAGACTGGACAAGACGTAGACACGGCACCCTGACGTTTCGGCTGACACAGGTCCTCTCGGGGCATGGCTGCTTCGGGAGGTACCTGTGTCGCATAGGCCGTGAGCCGACATCAGGGTGCCATCATTGCGACACCGGCGACGAGGATACGGCGCTGCACACACTCCACGAGTGTCCTGCCTGGACAGAGCAGCGCCGAGACCTCGTCGCCGTCACCGGACCTGACCTCTCGCTCCCGGCCATGGTACGCACCATGGTCGGGAGCTCAACCGGATGGGACGCCGTCTCCTCCTTCTGCGAGCGCGTTATGCTTGCGAAGGAGGAGGCGGAGCGGGAGCGTGAGCGGACGTCCTTGCTCCGCTCCCGCCAAAGAAGGACGCGCCGACGCCGGAGGGCGGATTTCGACCTTCGGCCACCGTAAGCGGGCGGCGCGGGTGGGGCCCCTTGGGGTATAGGGGTTCTTACTCACCCGCATATGCCGTCGAGATGAGAGCACGAGTGTTCCGCGCGCGCTCATCTCTCCTTCCGTGGGGCGCGTTACAGACCGCCCCACGCCAAAGGGAGGATGACGATGCCGGGGGATGAGTCCCTCGGCAATGGAAGAGGCCTCGTGAGGGGGGCCCACGCCTGCCAGGGCTGCGGAGAGGCTAGGTCATATACCCGTAGCCCTGGCATAAGGCGAAGGACGGAACACCCAGGGGTTTTAGTGGGTATCCCTAACCGGGGAGTGGCAATAGCATGGCACCAGTTCTGACTGGGCATGCTAGTGCCACCCCCGATCTGGCGAATCCCACACTAGGTCGCGAATTATCCCCCCAAGGTTCTGCCCTTGTCGCGGCTTAGTCCTCAATCGGATTTCCCTGGTAAAAAAAAAAAAAAAAAAAAAAAAAAAAAGGTACACGTGTAGTGCACAGTGGAAGTGTGCTTTATTAAACCAAGAGAAATTTCGTATTAGTCATACTTTATAGAAAAGACTAAATTAACAAATGCAAATCATTTAATTTGTCTAAAAAATATCAATCATTACAAGAAAGCACAGAACAATTCATAATGACGTTAAATGATTTAAAGTTATGTTTATATAGATCACTGTACTTAATTGAAAGAAAGAAATGCATTCTCTAATATCGATTTTAAGACGCAGGTCGCTGGTCAAAGGCGTTGACATCTCAACTCGATACAAGTCGGATTGTTTCGTTGTAGATTCTTGAGAAGAAGCTTTTTTTTTTTTTTGAGGCGGGGAAAAATGACTAACTAACCGATTTACGCACTCTCTGGGCCGTCACTAGGAAACGGCACGAATCCACGGGGGGCGGTAACGCTAGCAATTGTATGCTCTACTTGCGCTCCGTCCGCTATGGACTACACAGAGGAGTGTGGAGACTCCGAGCGATGCCGCACGGGCGAGCAACCTCAATACCCACTAAAAAACCCCTCCTCCCTTCGCGGCCCTGCGCTTTGATGTGAAGGAAGGACTGAGATGTAGAACATAGTTACTCAGCAGTCGATCCAGCGCATAAAGTGCTGAAGTGTGCCCTGGGAGAACACACTCCACTACGAAACGGGGGTAGTTGTTAAGTCCCTTGCTTTACCTAGTAGCTAAGGGCCCCTATCGTTCCGGATCCTACCTCAGGGAGGGAAGTAATGCGCGTACCTGCCTCTCCGGGTGCCGGCTGAAGGCCGGCGACCTCGAGAAGAGACCGTAGCACGCGCCCTAGGACTTCGCTCCCTATCCCTTTCTGCGGCCTCTTTCAGAGACATAACTGTCTCACAAAAAGAAACCGCAGTATCCCAGCGGTCGTCGCTCTGCAACATGGCCGTTACCAAATCGCCGAGCGATCGGACGGCTCCTAACTTTGTCTCGAGCTCGAAACGCTGCGGCGCCCAGGCAGCGCACTCGACAAGCGTATGAATCGCCGTATCGGGTGCGCCACACTGTCGGCAATCCGGAGAAGGCAAGCAGCCCACAATGCGAAACAGATACTGATCGAAACAACCGTGTCCGGTCAGTATCTGCGTCGTCCTGAAGGTGAGGGTGCCGCTAGTGCGGTTAACCCATTCCTCCAGTTGTGGCCTGATTGCGTCCACCGTAAAGCCGCCGGCCGCAGGGTGTTCGAGGTCACGAGACCAGTCGACGAGGCAGGAAGCGGTTTCCCGCTTCCTGACCGTCTCTATCTCGACTTGACAGAAGGTCAGTCCTCTAGCTAGGGCATCCTGCTGGGTACGACGAACCCTGGACAGGACGTCTGCCTGGAGAGGCCAGGGCAGCTCGCCTGCCAAGAGTGTCGCCGCCGTCCAAGACACTGTACGATACCCACGTATGGTTCTCACGGCCAGAACCCGCTGCGCCCGGTGCAGCAGGGTTCGATTGTGGCGGTGAAGCGAATCGAACCAGACGGGGGCACCGTAAAGGGCCATACTCCTCAGGATGCCAGAATATAGTTTCCGCGTCGCACCCCCCGGCCCCCCCACGTTGGGAAGAAGCCTTGAGAGTGCGCCCGCGGAACTCACGAGTTTGGGAACTAACTGCTCAAAATGCGCTTTGAACAGCCATTTCCCGTCTAGGACTAGCCCAAGATATTTCATCGTGGGCCCTACGCTAATCGCCACCCCCTGGACTGTAACGGACAGATCCGGGGGTGGATTGCGAAATTTCCTATGGAACATGATGGCCTCCGTTTTCGCGGGGGAGACCTTCAAGCCCAGCCTAGCTATTCGATCTACGACTATCGCCAACCCGTCGTTGGCGACGTCCACGGACTCCGCGAATGACGCGGCGCGTGCCGTGAGTAGGGTGTCGTCCGCAAAGCAGATCAGTCCTACCCCGGGCCTGACCGTCACCCGAAGGATCCAGTCATAGCCTACGTTCCAAAGGATCGGCCCGAGGACCGACCCCTGTGGAACGCCGCAAGCGACACGTCGCCGACCTAACTCGTGATTGACGGACTCACCGCCCTCCCAAAGGATGTGTCGATCCCGCAGGTACTCGCCTAACAGCCTCGTGAGGTACGGGGGGACTCCGTGTGCACGGAGCCCCTCCCTGATCGTCTCATGAGGGAGGCTGTTAAAGGCGTTCGCTATGTCTAGCGACACCGCAAGAACGACGTCCTTCGCTTGGACGGCTTCGTCCGTCACCGTTCGCAGCGTCTCGAAGGCGTCCATCGTGGACCGCCTCCTCCGAAACCCGAACTGCGTATCTGATAGCCCCGGCTCCACGGTGTCTAGATGCTTCACGAGCCGCTCCGCCAAGATCTTCTCGAAGACCTTGGCGACCTCGTTCAGCAGCACTAAGGGCCTGTAGGCGGACGGATCGTCGGGAGGTTTACGACCTCCCTTGGGAAGAAGGCACAGACGCCCCTCTTTCCATTGCGACGGGAACCTACCTGCGCGAATACAGGCTTCGAAAAGGTCCCGCAGCTGGCTGCGTAGATGTTTTGCAGCCAGGAAGAGGAGGCGACCGGGGACTCCGTCGGGTCCCGGAGCCGTCTTCCTGCCCCGGAGCCGGTCCAGGGCGACGTCGAGTTCCCCCTCGGAGATGGAGTGAGGCTCCTCGTCCGTGGGGGTGTCGGGAATGGGTGGACCCATACTGGGGGGAGTGAAGTTCCCCGGATCCGGGAAGAGCCCATCGATCACCGAACGGAGCACCTCGGGTTCGAGCGTTTCCGTAGCCGTGGAAGTGCAAGGCCGCAACTTGTTGCGGGCCCCACGGTACGGACGCCCCCAAGGGTCCCGATCGAGCGTCTCGAGGAGCTCGGCCCGAGCCCGGGCTTTCGACTGCAATATCGCAATCGAAAGGGCCTTTCTGGCCTCCCTAAACTCTCCCACGAGTCCATTTTCCGCGACATAGTCCGGAGGACGGCGCGCCCTGCAGCGTTTGAGCCTGCGGCTGATGATGCGAACTGCCTTTCGCATCTCGCCGAGCTCCTCGGTCCACCAGTGGACCGCCTGCCTGCACGAAGGCTGCCGTTTGGAGACGCGTGGCATCGCAGCGTCGCAAACCCTCGTCAGGGTCTTGCGCATGTGCTCTGCCTGCGTGTCCAAATTCGCGAAATCGGCTGGGTAGGCCCAGCTTTCCGTACATGCCCACTCCTCGGCCTGCTCCGGATCGAGCTTGGTAAGGGCCCAACGCGGGAGGAGAGGGGGGCGACGTTGAACAGGGCTCGGACCGGAGGAGGGGGTCGTTAGCTCAAATCTGATATACCGATGATCAGAGAGCGACTCCACCTCCTCCAGCACCCTCCATCCGGTCACTCTGCGGGCGGCCGCATGAGTGGCGAATGACAGGTCGATGATCGATCCACCCCGTGCGCGTACGCAGGTCTGGACCGACCCCTGGTTCAATATTGTGAGGCCGGCTTGAAGAGCCCAATCCTCAACTGCCCGACCCCTAGGGTCCGTGATGACGTTTCCCCAGGAGAGGTGCTTCGCATTAAAGTCGCCCATCACGAAAGTCGTTTTGGGTGACAATCTGCGAACGGCAGCCCCGACGGCGTCCAAGCGAAGCTCGAACTCCGCCAGAGGGCGGTTCCGCGAGAAGTAAACGCCGATGACGACGATACTCCCGCTTTCCGCCACCGCATAGCCCTTTCCTCTTTCGAGACACGTAAGCGGTGTACCAGATCCGGCCCTGGCCACCACCGCTACCGTGTCGTCGAGATCGCCAACCCAGTTGCCGGCGGGGGGAACGTAGTACGGCTCGCTAATAACGGCCAAGTTCGCTCGCCACTCCGCCATCGCCTGCAGACACAAGTCCTGGGCGGTGGGGGAGTGGTTTACGTTGGCCTGAAAAAACGCTGTAGCGGGTGTACTAGGCATTGGAGGTGTCCATTGCCTGCACCGCCGTCGCCGCAGTTGCAGCCGCACCTCGTCTCGTCCGCGAGTGGACGAATTTGCCCTTTACGAAGGGAGGTAGGCAGAACCTCGCCAGCGTAGGATGGGCAGCGTTAAGGCCCCCCGCCGCGCACGCCACGCAGTGGGGTTTTCGCGCCTTGCAGTCCGGAATCCTGTGTCCGCTTTTACCGCAGCGGAGGCACAGTTTGGACCGGTCCGGGCACGTATCCGGGCACTGTTGGGCGCTATGACCGACGTTGAAACAGCGGTAACAACGTATCGGTCTAGCCTCCATTGCCTCCACCCTCGCCGAAGTGAAGCCCACCACGAGGTAGCCCAGTTCGGCGATGGTTTTGGCGGCAGCGACCGGGCACAACACGTATGTTGCGCCCAGGCCGCCCGGTCCGGCACCGATGTGCTTCGCGAGCACGTCGTCGCGCCTGCATCCGCTGGCGCACACGACCGCGTCGCGTAACCCATCGATCGTGACCGAGTCATCCAGCCCAGATATGTAAAGCTCCCCACGCTTTACTGGGCGGATGACCTCGGCCAACCCTGCGAGGGCCCCGCGAAGGGCCTCGGCGACGCGATCCGCCTTGGCGGCGCCCTCCGGTCCCGGTTGGAACTGGAGGAGGGGCCCATCCTTGGCGGTCCGCACCACCTTCAGCCCCTCGCGGAGACCCATGGCGGTGATGTCGACCACCCCCGAAGCCTTCGCCTTAGCAAAGACGTCGCGGTAGCCGACACCTTTCGCGACCGCGTCCGGCAGCAGCTTAATGACAACTGCCGCCGTACTCGGCTCGCGGTAGACGGCGGCAGGCTTCGGAGCCTGCCTACGCGGTTGCTGCCTCCTTCCCGTCGAAGGGGCAGCAGCTTGTGCCTGGGGGGGGGAGGGGGCCCGTTGGCCCTCGCCCCCTTACCCCTTTTTCGCCCGACGACCGTGGTCCACGCCCCCCCCTCGGGAGCGGGGGTGGGGGCGGGGGCCACGGGCGCCGGCGGTGGCGCGACGGCGACGGCGACTCGAGGGCGGGGGGCGGGGGCCGCGACGACCGGTGTCGCGGCCGCGGGCGCCACCCGACGCCTGGGAGCCGGTATCGCAGGGGTGGGGGCCGAGACGGAGGCCACAGGGGCGGCAGCGGCGGCGGCGCGTTCCGCCCTCCGCTTCCTCCTGAGCGTCCGTCTCACCCCTCCCCTGTGTTTCTTTTTTTGTTTTGGGGGCGGCGGCTGTGGGGAGCCCGCCACCCCTGCGGCCGGGGCCGCCACCACCACCTCCATCGGGGCCGGGGTACTAGCTTCCCCCATACCTCGACGGACGGCGGCGGCAGCCGTGGCCGGAAAGAAGCTTACATTAACAAATGGGCTGAGTTATCTATGTACAATATTATAAAATTCTAAACATGCTGTGTCTGTACATTAAAGAAATTAAAAAAAACAACTGGGATTGACTATATGAACGATGGAGAACACGATACATTTTGTTTAGATCTCTTGTCTGTTTTTTTGTTTGTTCGGGATTCACGTAACAACTACTGGACCGAATTTTTACTGAACGATAGTAAATTTAATATAATAAAATCTGTGATATTTTTTATCCCGTGAATCCAGCGAAAATTTACCCGGGAGCGGTTTGAAGTTGTTCGGGTGCATAAAAATGGACTTTTTCCGATACAGTTTTCACTAAAAAGATATTTCACATTGTTTTTAAATGCTGTGATACTTTGTGACCCGGGGTCCGACGGGACTGTTAGGTCAAGCGTGGACGAAATCGTGGGCATTTCCTTGTATATTATAATATTTCTTTATTCCATCAGATACTTATTATTGCACTAAATATTATAATGATTTATATTAGAAAAAAAATCCGAATAATTCTTCCTTTTTAGGAAAATACATTATAAATAGTACCTATAGTTTCATAATTGACTCAGTTGTCCACTTCAATGCATAGCAAGCATCCCGGAGAGATATTATTAGTTGAATGCGATTCCATGCGTTCACGTGGTTCGAGCCTTAAATTAGGGAGGCCCTGGGCGAGGCTTTCAATTTGCACGCACGTTCACCGGAAGCCAATTTGTAGCATAACAAGCTTAGCTACCATTAAAGCTTATCAAACAGCCTATATTCCAATTTATTCGTTCTTATACTAAAAGTTTTAATAGAAAACATTTATAAAAACTGTAGACCAAGGCCAAAAGTTTACACATGTAAACTCTATATATTATTGTAGGATGATCCTTGGAGTTTTGGATTGGGTGGAAGAGCGAGGTGGATTGCTCGTCCGTCTCAAATGAAGATCTTCCAGCGAGGCTATTGTTATGCCTCGCAGGCAGAGGCCCATCTCCCTTTTTTATTGGACTAGACTTATGTTGTTGATCTCAAGACCTTACAACTTTACCAGGGTTTTTGGGACGAGACGCCCACGCAGAGCGCTCGAACCTGGGGAGCTCATCTATTATTACTGGAAAGTAATGTTCTTTGTAGGTGTCAAGAATCGTTTGCGACCTCAATTATTGCACAACGCCATCTATTATGTGTTCCAATACATTATAACGGTTATTTAAAATTAACATAAATATGTAATTTTAAATTAATTTTCTTCACTTAATCTTTGATTTGCATTTCACGGGAAATTTACATTTTCCGATAAACTGCTGTTAAAGTACGAATCTAACACGCTCTTGAGGTTATAACAAACAAATATACAAATAAAGTTAGTTTATTTATTTCTTGGTACAAATTTAAGTTAATTAACATCAAATCAACTACGAACTATTAAACGTGTCACCGTTGGCTCAGGCTACCTCACTTTGCCAGCGAAAGATGGAACACCGAGGGGTATTAGTCGATATTCCAGACTTGGTTCATAGTGTTTGAAATCGGTATCTTCGACATGCAAATTTCTTCAAGCTGCTTTCCTTCAGCGTGAACACGTGGTAAACAAGACGTAAGTACGTTGGCTATTAAGCTACTATTATACATCTTAGACACATTGAACGAGTTGAAGGACGCTTGTTATATTTTATACTAACATATAAAGCTGAAGAGTTTGTTTGTTTGCTTGAACGCGCTAATCTCACGAACTACTGGTCTGTTTTGAAAAATTCTTACAGTTTTACATAGCCCATTTATCGAGGAAGGCTATAGGCTATATATCCTCATGATAAGACCAATAGGAGTAGAGCACCAATGAATAATGTTTCAAAATCGACGGGTTTTTAATTTACTTTTTTTTTACCATTCCACGCGGACGTAATCGCGAACAGAAACTACTTATGTATATAACTTTAATGTAGCTGTGCTTCAGTTCAGTTCATAATCGGCATCGAGGGAAGCGTGATCAAATAACTACAATCGAACTACACCTTGTATTTAAGTTATTTATTATAACTAAAACACATTGCTTGAATGAATGAATTGGTTTCTATAACCAATAGCAATTGTTTATAGAAACTAATCTTAATCACGTGTTTCGAATGTTATGATTAACCTACATTCTGGTTTCATAAGACGTAAAGGGTAAAGTGCAACTGACGCCCGAAAGTCAATAATGGCCCGTTAATTTAATGAGAAAGTACTACTTACTACCTTTTGTCTCATAACTAATCTTGAAGAGGGGAAATAGGAGATGAAAAGGTGTACGGACAATTCCTCAAATCACGAATATAAAATTCATATTTAAGCACTTTATGGTTGAGTTTTTACTTCAGTCAGAAAGTAGAAATATAGAAACGAAAAAGAGTTTTTTATTACAAGTTTTATTAAATTCGATTTATCCCTTTAGTTGTAAAAAGATAAAAACCGACTTATTTGCACATTTTTTTATTATAGGTATTCAAGGATGCTGAATATTATATATGCAGATAAATAAGGATTTTATACAGGCTATTCCACATATCTGAAGAGCATTCACTGCGATCACGCTCCAAGATCATGAGTCAGGGCATCTCTACGAATGCCGATGTTAATATAATTTCTAGTCTTTCACATATATAACGACTGTATGTTAGTTTGTTGTATAGTAAATAAATTTAATGTTTTATTTGCGGTTTTAATAAATAAGTTTACTTTATTGAGAAAATTGAGGAGTCTGTCCGTGATTTTACAATAATTTAAAAATATAAAATCTTAAATGATTGTTGCTCTATATGTCTATAAATGTCAATATGTAGAATTATTGGTACTCTTTTAAAAAAATCGTGTCGTATAGAGTCCGAAAAGACTAGACGGATTGCAATAAAGAAATGGATTAAAACAGGATATTTACTTCAAAATTTCGTGTAAATTATATTTCTTTGTCTTGTCAATTTTTTAATGCAACCAGTAGGAGCCTATTAAAAATATAGGGTCCGCTTTTTGTCAATACCAAATTAAAAACAATTGATATATTTCAAAGTAAAACTCCACAGCTGAACGTCAGTCATTAAAATTCCCGCCAAAAACGCATAATTTCAAAAACTTCATAATTCACGCAAGTAGAGATGGAAGTCAACACTAGTCTTGTTTAACACAAGTTCAAGACTGCGGTTAGCCCCATTGAGTCATCAGCGACCAATCACGAAGAGCTACTCCTTTCATTGGCGATATTAATAATTACGAAAGAGAAAAAGATATCAAATAAATGTTTACCTATTACACTTAACCGAATGAGTCAGTTGATCTGGGAAATTTATTCCACGATATATACATTTCAAACATTACAGCGAGTATTGAAAACGATTTAATTTGTCTGCCGGTATTTATTTCAAACAGAGAAAGTATTCGTTTGTAAGATCATTACGGTGTATACTTCATTCGAGACTTCTATATCAATAAGATAAAAAGTTCATTTTTTATTTATTCAAATGTGCATTCAGATTTTTGTTTTCTATTAAATTTGTATGTACATTAAAATTTAATTTCATTTTACTAAAGAAGTTAAAACGTCTCAATTCATCCTCTTAATTAAAATACTGTTTGGCTATTAGTGCATATATGTACTCAAAAAGCTTTCCAGATTTTTCCAAGAACGAAATGGTGGCTTTAAAAACCGTATAGGTATTACCAGGGCTTTTTTTGTGAAGGCATGCGGGGGCAACATGACTCTAAAGGAAATCAAAAGAGTACATTATATACTTATAGAAAGAAAATTAGAAAATATTGAAAAATTGCCATAAAAACTGAAAATTGAAAAAAAAAATAGTTTTGCTAACCTTTATAAAAAAATGGATTTTTAATAGATTTTTTGGAATGACGCGACAAACAAAAAATTATAGACTTACAACTTTCGAGAATTAGCGTGGCCCCAAAAAAGAAGTGACAAAAAGGGATGGGCATTATGTGTGCAACCTTCCAAACGGATAAATATTAAATTAAATAAACGAAATACAATATTATTTTATGCTTTAGTTTTAAAATTTCTAGGTTACAGTTTAGTTTTAAACGATGTACCTTATTATTAAGTAGTTTGAATTGATTGTAATCAGTTTATATATCATAATAAATAAAATTTACATTAAATAAAGCTTTAATGCAAATAAAATTATTTACGCTCCGCATACAAGGCCTTGTGGACTAATCTTTTAAATATTTCTTTAGTTGCATAATATAATATCATCCATGATATAGTGTTTTGAAATGTGTTAAACAGCAAATTCATTGTTGTTGAGAAAATAATTAAAATTATTTCTGCCATGGCATTTAAAAAGTATGATTTGACATGACAAATGACAAGATATTTTAATGTTTAATCTTTTAAGAGAATATTGTTTTACAATTTATTGTAGAACTAGGTGTGCCCGTGACTTCGTCCGTGTGGATTTTTCTCGGAACCCTATTTTTATTTAATGTACTCTAATTTACTCCTAATAACAACAGCTGTCCGCCAGTGAAAGTCCCGTCAAAATCGGTCCAGCCATTTCACAGATTAACCGGAACATGCAGACCGACAGATTTTTGGATATAAGTACCGTATATACTTTCATATGTATAAGCAAATGAACAGTCCGTAACATGTAGTGCTTGCGCCGCAAAACACTTACTGGGCGTTCCATCAGTAGCTCACAACGCCCAAAATGCTCCGTTAGCCGCTCCACAAGGCGACCGCGGTCGTTGTGGTCGTGGCGAAAACGTCACTAATGACGTCATTATTTTCGATCACACAACGCTCACGACGACCCATGTCAAGAGGTAGGTCAAATAGCCGTTCCACTTGGTTTTACTATTGCAACGCCGGCAAGCAATTGAAACGGGCAAAATCGCAATCGCGAACATAGTGGTTATGAGTCCCTAATGGAATATAGCCCTTGTAAATTCTCCCTCCCCATCATAGCCATCAAGAAAAAAAATGAACTTTAAATGAAGAATGCAAACAAGAGAAAACCCTCATATAGTGTCAGTGCTGTCATCGTAAATACATAGTTGGATCACGATATAAAGAAAATCACTTTAATTTAATTACATATTAAAGTTATGTATTTTTGGATTCCGTAGCCATTTTGGTATAAAGGAAACCATTCTCTTTTTGCCAAAATATAAAGCAGCCTTATTACATAGTCACAAGTAATCATGTAAATCCTAAGGAAACAATATGAAATATGATGATTCAGTTTTACACAACTTATAATGCCGATCGGCAATTTTTGCTTGCGCAGAAAATCGCTGAGCGGTTTCCGACATGTAAATTTTAGTCGCAAGTGAAAATTACAGATGCTTGCGATGCATTCTCAGCTCGGTTCCACTTACACGTTTCGTACATTGTCGCGCGCTAATAAAATTGGTCTATTGCGCAAGTACACCGGGAGGAATTATTAGTTGTGTAAAACTGTAAATGTTTTGTGTATCATTTGGTTGTTGTCAAACAATTGCTTGCTCTGAAACATAGTACTCAACACGTTTGGCCGCACTGTTATTGTTGGCAATCACCTTCGAAATGGCCCCGCACCGTCTGGCTTACGATTATATTTACCAAAATGTTAAATTTTCCCAGAGTTCACTCCAGTTTTTCATGTTAGCGTTCAATTAATTAGTCGATTACTTTTAATTGACACTTTGAAAGACTTTAAACACTGTTACTGCAACATTGTATAATGTAAACAATTTGAAACTGCGCAGTTTTAATTTCGCTTTATCAATATGTATGTTTGTGTGAAACGTTACACATATACCACCTTATTCATAACAGTTACAGGAGGTATATTGGCTCTTTGCAATGAAGTATAAAAAGTGTTTTTCATAATAACTTCGATGCTATTATGAATAGTTAACACTTTTTTAATAAACCGATAAACCTCGTGTAACTGTTACGAAAAATGCTCATATCCACTTTGCGGGTAGCCGCAGCTGTTATTAGTTTACTTATCCGCTACTAAGCATAAAGACATGGCAGATAAAACACAATAGTGCACATATTATGTATGTGTGTAGATAAAACACATAGAGGTTATATTATCGAACATTTAGATTTATTCTAAAACAACTGTCAACAGACAATGTATCCTCCGTTCACGATAACTTGTCTCGCAGGGTGACCAACGATCAAAAACATTAACGTTTAAAGCTAGAATCAAAAAGATCTCAAATCGCGATAGTTACTAGAAAATGCCAACAAAAATTAAAAATAATTAACGTTTTATAATAATGTCTATTTATAACTTACATTATAAAATGATATTAAGTGATTAGACTTAATTAATTAATTTTAGACTTTGGTAACCCTGCGAGACAAGTTATCGTGAACGGGGAATAACAGCGTAAACAGACACAGGTAATACCCTCACAAAAATAAAAGCCTCTTGGAATGTTTAAAGCGCCTTCCTGCCGCCTGTCTTTACAATTGTACACGTTTTTAAATTTGGAATTAAGGCTAATACTGTTATGGAAAAGGGACTTGAAATAGATTAACGGACCATTATCCGACTCTAAGTGTAACGATTATTGGTGTGCATGCTATTCCAAGGTAACAAATTTATTAGCCTTCATTAAAATTTAAAAACAATTAATAAATACAAATAAATTATCTTAAAACTTAGTTTAAAAAGTTATTACCTCACCTTCGTTAAAAGTATTTTAAGAAGATATAAAACATTAATGACGAGATTCAAATAATTTTGATTGAGTTACGTAATAATCCTAAAGAGAAGTGACAGCTGAATACTTTATGGCTTCCATTCCAATGATATAGGTTCGAATACTGGCCGAAATTCTTGCATTGCTTCTAGTAATACAATGTGCATATTGTTAAGACTACGTACTGATTCTGCTCCTGTTTTTGTAATAACCGTAACATTGTGTAAATTCATTTTTATAGTGTCACTGTGTATCGTAACTTTTATGTATTTTACAAGACTTTATGTGGCACGAAACCCATGAGGTTTTTGTGCGACAGTCGAGCACGAATATATACGTATTTGTATATTTACTTGTAAAATTAGTTTGACTATTTTTTGTATCTATTGCCTTTTTCCTACACCACCAACATCACCTAATTCAAATTTGTTCTTTATTAGGTTTCATGGAAGAGATCGCTTTGAGCGATATGGCCACCTATTGTATTGCCTAGAAAATATTATAAATATGGTTTGTTTTTGTAATTGTATATTTAGTGTGCAATAAAGTGTTATCTCTCTCTCTCTCTCCTCTCTCTCTCTGTATGTTTCATGTATATTAATGTAAGCACTTTGAAAAATAAATTTAAAAAAGTGTGAGAAAAAAATCAACAAACGACTGCCAATAAATGCATATTGCGGTATTTTAGGACCTCCTCCTTTGCGGCAGCTGCACCAGCTATAAACACGGTCGTGTCTAAGAAAGTGTTAACGCACGTGGCATCTCACACTAAAAATGAAAAGAAATGGCATTTCTAAATTCAAAATACGATTTTTATAAATCCTTAAACCATAAATTATGTCATAATGACATTGACCTTTAAGAAACGGTGTCATAGAACGCGAGCGATGCGTCACCCACAGGAACCACCTGTTGTTAGAACTCCGACACGTCATCCCGCCGTAATGTGGTCCTGGGTAAAGCTTTTCCGACAGCGGTCCCGCTCGTAACAGTCTTACGCATTTCAATAAGATATTATAGGTCGTACAAATTTATCTTCATTTAATTTTGAAGTGAAACTTCTATAGGATCGATCGAATAATTCACCACTTATAAAGTAACTGGCTCTTCTTATGGTTATTTAACACCTGACATTATCCTACACACCTATGTCCATGGAATATTTTTTAGTTACTTAGCTTTGTGTATGGTGATCAGGACCACCCCAATATTTTTATTTTTCAATTATATCCATATAAATATTGCTGTTTTGAAAAAATGACTTACAGATCGACAAATGTAGCAATTATAGGAGAGCTCGTTTTTACTATAATAGCTGTGAAATATATATTTTATTAAAATTCTTATAAATTTATTTAATTAACATTTAAATATTTGATTGACATTAATAACACTACTAAACATCCATTTTGACTATATACATAATAAATAAAGATATACATTTCAGATCGTTTATACCTTCTTTCCAATAGCTTTAGAAGTAAGCTGATTTTCATAACAAATTAGCTATATATACCTTTTATTTATTTAAAATTATAATGACACCAGTTTTGCTGCTTCGAGGGTATTTCCTAATACCAAAACCGACTATTTAGTTACTAGGGAAAAGACAAGAAGATGCTTCTTCAGTCCATTGACACTATTTATATTCAAAACAAACTGTCACAAGCAATGTTCTGAAAAGTATCTTTCTGACCTGACTGTAGGTAAATTAGCCGAATTCATTTTTCGATCATTACTCATACCATGAATCAAAATATAGTTATAAAGCTTTAAGAAATCCTCAAGTTCATTATTAACCAAAAGATAAATATTTGTAGCAACAAAGCCGTGACCCACTAGTTTATTGTTTTTTTTCTATTTTCTAATATCATGATGTGTTTTTAAGCTAGCTTGGTCGCCACATAGCGCGTACTATGGCTGATTGCTACCTTTCTAACAGTTTATTTATCTTAAACTTAATATAAGCTCTAATACAAATAATATCAATTTTCTACCAATTGTAAGGCCAATAAATAATATAAAATATGATAAAGGAACCGACCATTAGACCGTATATTTATTTCTTCTAAACCCACAAAAATGTAAAAATAAACCATACACAAAAAATATAGTATATCAACATTCCAAAAAGCCGTGTCTGTACATTGAAGCCATTAAAAAAAACCACTAGAATATACTATGTAAGCAATGGAAAACGAGATGCATTATTTTTTAGATTTCTTGTCTGTTTTTCTGCTTGTTGATTTGTCTATTTGCCGGTTAATCTGTTTGTTTGGGATTCACGTAAAAATTACTGGCCCGGTTTCGACGCGGTTTACGCTAGTCTACAATAAATTCTTAGATTAAAAATCTGCGCTACTCATTATCCTGGGAATCCCGCGGGAATTTCAAGTCAATCGAGTACGAAACCGTGGGCATATGCTAGTATAATAATAATATGATTACATAAAAATGCATGCTTAATGACATATTTTTGTATAATTAATAATGTTTATTGTAAATTAGAAATTTTCATAATTCTAATTATGACTATATATTTATATTTCAGACACAAATGTTTGTTAATGAAGTAATATAAAATTTAAGACAAATATCTTATTTTGATGCATTAAATTTTCTAAGTATTAAATCCGGTAATCCGCTTCGTAGCCCATTCGAGACAAACTTTCAGACAAAAAGACAGAAAATTATTAAAACTAGAATGTATGATTAAATCTATATTAAATAGCAGCTTTGACTTAAAATCTAACATTAATTTGAATTGAATTTGATTAAGATATCAAGTTGAAATTACAGAGAGACATGTGTAGATAACATTTAGCACTCCTTTGTTATAACTTTTGTATTATTATACTAATACATAATAGTACTATTATACTTTTGTGAAAAATGTGTAAAAATAACTTTCACATATGCTGACAATGTATTAAAACTAAAATATGTGAAAGTTTAAAATATATCTGTTTTAATTAACGTTAAGAATATTCCCACACTAAAAGCAAAATGATTACAATTAACAAGCATACGAAATATTTTGATTTCGCACACAGGTGTAAAGTAAATACAAAATTCTAAAACTAATGCAGATGTAGATAGACGTTTAAAAAAGAAAGAATTAAAATTGTTTCTTTCTTTTAATTATTCTTCAGTCACGGCCAAAAAGAGATCGATTGTTTTGAACGTTGACAGAAAAATTGTTGTGACTGAAGACGTGTGACGGAATAGAATTGCACGATAGAAAACATATTATTATTATTCTACTGAACCCAAAGTATTGGGAAAAGGTGAAAACAGAAGGAAAGATGGACAATAGAAACGTGTAAATTTAAATAACTTACTTTAAATATCATGGACAAATGATAACGCTTTGCTTTTTAACCGACTTTAAAAAAGGAGGAGGTTCTCAATTCGTCGGGATCTAGTTTTTGCTTTTTTATGTATGTTCGCCGATTACTCCGAGATTTATGATCCGATTTACGTGATTATAAAGCTATTATTATTAATAATATATAATATCTAAAACATCTTGAAGGCGGTGCAAAGTAAAACATAAAAATTACTAAGCTCCGACTTTAAGATGTTTTAGATAATATATAGTAATAATAATAGCTTTAGAAATAAGTTGTTTTATACTTTTTAGTTTTTGAAGTCGGTTTTTAAACGAAGTTTTTTTATTTTTACGTTTAGGTAGTACTTTCTTTTAATGTACAATCCACTATCGACAATTGACATAACTGATTCTGTGCACAGAAAAAACTGGAAATGGTCATCGAAAATACTATATTTGAAAATAATTGCCACTAAAAGGCATATACATCACGGCATCTAGTAAAGCTTTATAAAACCGGGATGTGTGTCACATGTTACAATAAATTATAATATTTTTACATAAAAACAAAAAGCGTTAAAATAATATATTATCATCTAACTTTATAAATATAATTATAGAAAATACGTATTCAAACCATGAAAATAACTTTTACACAACAAGACAATAGTTACTTGGTAAAACAAAAGGCGACCTTATCGCTAAAAGCGTTCTCTTCCAGGCAACCTGACTCAAAAGAAATTCTTAAATTATATGTAATTATTATGCAACAAAGAAAATATAAACAAAAATGGCATACATAACAGCAGTTTACAGTCCAAAATATTGTAAACCAGCAAAATTAAAAGAAAATAAAAATAAATTTTATATAAATAAACTTGTGCTCATCTTAAAATTTCTTTATACTCTATTCATTTGCAGCTTAGTGATGTAATAAACAAACTTCTCTTTACATTCAAAACATAGCATTTATTTAATACTAGCTGTACACGGCAGACGTTGTCTAGCCCTTAAAAAATAAAAATCTAGAAACTGATTGCAGCGCCATCAACCGGGACCAATTGTTAATCTAAACCATTCTCGAATTTACTCATAAAAATTTCATCAAAATCGGTACCACCGTTAAAGAAGCGGCGCACCTACCGGGTCTATTCGTGAATCTAAACCATCCCGAGATCCACTTGAACACACACTTGGTAGGGTAGGTATGCTAGGCATACCTATGCAAATGCATTTGCCCGACTGGATGGCTACCACCCCTGGTCTAAAGAATGTCGCCATAACAACCTTGAGTTATGTTCCGGCATTAGTGACCAGGTTCCAGTCTCCCTTAAGAGAGTAGTAACGCATTTGTAGCACCTTTAGTGTTGCAAATGTCCATAGGCGATAGTAACCGCTTTCCATCAAGTGGACCGTCTGCCTGTCTGCTGAACGCCTGCAATAAAAAAAAACAATTTTTTTTACCTAAATCATGGAACGCGATTGCAGCGCCATCTACCTTGTTAAAATTTGAATCTAAACCATCCCAGAATCCAATTGAACACAAAAAAACAATCCTGACATAAAATGAGTTTAAATGCAGTCACCATTGCCGAATGAGGCCGGGAAAGATCATATCAAATGAATGGCTGACTGGTGTTCTGACTGATGTTATTTTTATTGATTAATATTTTAATACTTATTACCTTATTCCGGACGAAGACAATTCCAAAAACACGACTTTGTTATATATATATGTGTGTATATATATATATGTATATATATATATATATATATATATATATATATATATATATAATAAAAATCAAATAAACCACCGTGCTTAAAACCGCTGACACATAGTTTTACTATAGCATTTATCCCTTAAAAGTGAAACTTTAACCAATCTTACCTTACCTTATATACTAATACTAGCTGTCCCGGCAGACGTCGTCCTGCCCGGTAAAAATAGGGGTTGATCGTAGAGGGTTGAAAATCTAGGGTTGTATGTATTTTTGTATGTTGTATCATAAAAAAATAGAAATTAAAAAATTTGTTTAAAAAATAAATAAAAAAATTTAGGGGTGGGCTACCACTAACATTTAGGGGGATGAAAAATAGATGTTGGCCGATTCTCATAGATACCGGATAAGCACAAAAAATTTCATCAAAATCGGTCAAGCCGTTTCGGAGGAGTATGGCAACGAAAACTGTGACACGAGAATTTTATATATTAGATATAAAGCTGAAGAGTTTGTTTGTTTGTTTAAACGCGACGAAGTCTATGGGCTTATATATTCACGCTAAGACCAATAGGAGCGGAGCAGTAATGAAAAATGTTTCTAAATCGGGAGATTTTTTTTAACTATTCATCGCGGGCGACATCGCAGGCACAGCTAGTCTGTATATAAAAATATGCGGTTGTTCCATAAGAGATTTCAAACGCAGGTCTTGTAGAACAAAAATTCAATACTATGTTTAAACTTTACAAAATGGACATTTAAATGTATAGAAATATATAGTTCAAGTATAAATTAACGGTCCAGTAATTCTGGTTGCAATACAATGCGTGCATTTGAAAGGATCACGTTGCCTTCTTCGGTAAGCCACGTGAACTCCTTAGACTTAAACCCACTTTGGCCTGTTTCAGACAATCACTGTAATATTCCATGGGTATTATAATTATTTATACAAGTTGAGTAAATTTATTTTGATTGAACTTCGCTTATTGTATTATAGCAATGCGAAAATGTATTTAAATTTGTGAATTGTATACAAATTGTATGAGTAGTGTGGCGACCGAGGGTGGAACTGCCCAGCAGCGTAAATCAGTTTTAGAACTTTTAGAAAGAACTAGAAATTTCTGGAAGGAAAAGACAAAGACGGATATATTTATAAAATGATAGACGATAAACGAAAGAAAGAGATAGATAGATGTTAGAAAGAGATAGACAACGAAAGAAAGAAAGAGATAGATGTATAAACGAAAGTTCCCGAACAGAAGATTCGGGAAAGAAAAGACAAAGATAGATAGATGGGTTCTAGAAAATTCTTCCGGGTATATAAACAGCGTAAGCCGCACCTACCGCGCAATTTAGAGTTGAGAGTTGAGTTTAAAGTTGAGTTCAGTCCAAGACGGTAATACGACAAGTGCGATACTAAAGAGTTATTAAAGGAGGTTAATAGAGGACAGAGACGAATTAAGTGGTGAATTTAGTGACAAGTTTGGTGGACAGATACGCGAAGGAGGTGTGTAGCGTAGTTCGAGAGAGGAACCAGAAGCGAGCTACACGCGATAATATTGGAGGTAGTCAGCGCTATATCGGCGACGGTATTGAGGGTGTGACAACTTGTCGTCGGAACTGTGCATCGTTGATTCGTGCGTATAGGGGGCAACCCTGCAGAGAGGTACTACGTGCGGCTGTGTAAGTCAATAAAAGCTTTTAAATTAAAAACTGGTGTTTTCTTCCAATCCAAAGTGCGAACCCCCGCTCGCACGTAACAATATTATTGTTACAAGTTGCAAGACTCGAATTCGTTAGAATTACTATAGAGTTTATTAGAACTATACAAACCCGTATAATACAGGTACAAATTTAACTGAACACAACTAGTCCAAGCGTAATGCACGATTCAATAACACGCGCAAAGTCCGTCACTCAATAGATTGCCGAATGTACACAAGTCTTGCTTCACTTGTGGTTATCGCTAGACTGCCTCATCTCTCAATTGGGGCATTGCTTTATACTGTTCAACTGCAATGTCTCTGCCTGGCCGCGTGGACTGAATTTCCTAGAATCACATCTGGCTAATGACTACGATAAAAGATTACAATACACAATGGGCTGTTCTTCTAATCAAAAATTTTAAACACAAAGTAAACAAAAAAATGTCCAAATGCCGAAAAGGTAATAAATGTCTATAGGTATGCAGGTGTGAATTGGTCTTTTGATGGCGTTCAGGTTCTAACATTAGTTTGACATTAATTTCTTGATTCAATTAGACAGTAGTTTCCTAAAGTTAGTACTTGAAACTGATCCTATTCAGATTTGGAAGTTAATTTCACTTATTATGCAAAATATTCATAAATCTTTTAAACGACACTTTATACCGTCTTTCGTCATTACAAACGTCGAGCGCCTGCAACAGCTTTCAAAGTGCATGATATACTTTTTGAATGGTTTGAAGACAAATGCCTATCTATTTCTTCAAACAATGATTGTATAAAGCGTTTGCATTTCTTTCCAGTTGTTTTTCTCTATTACATGAAATTGTATTGTGCGTGTCCAAAGCACTGCCGTTATTATAGTTTAATTTATATGATCTATAATTTACATATTTTTCTTTGATTGTTCACTGTATGTTCACATAGCTAGATACCCTGAATGAGTGAATGCAAAACGTGTTGAATCTTTATAAAATCGTAATACCAAATTAAATTTGTAAATTGGTCATAAATTAAAAGTTAATAGATACTTAAATTTTCCAATGCCTTTAAGGTCGCTTGAGGTTAATTATGTTCATTTCTACGATGGCTACAATGAACAGTGGACTTTCTAAGACTTTTATTGCTTAATTTAGAAGGATAACAAAAATTTTAATAATTGAATGAAGATTTATAATCAAATTATATTATTATTTTATAAATTATTTTTACATATAAAATTAAATATCTGACTGTAATTTCAAATTGAATACCAATATTTAAGTGAAAACTGCTTTTTACGATGTCTAATCATGAATGTTCCGTATAGCGATTTTTGTATCTGATTCTATTTAAAAAAATTGTCTCCAATGAGCTTCAAAAAGGCTAAATGAAATTCAATTAAATTTTCTTAAATATTTTATTTGTTAGAGTTCATAATACCCGCGTAAACAAAGTGGTGAACACAGCTTATTCTAACTCTAATTAATACACTACCTATCGTCCTTCAAAATTAAATGTAGATACCGTAGCCTAGATCACTTTCTTTGCGTAAGGCGTTCAGAAAGCTAGCTACTTTACCACATTGGATAGCCTTAGTGATCCATTATTTAAGGAAGCTGTTATGAAATGTTTTTTACACACATAACTTTATCCTTATTACAAAGGGTCAAGATTTCCAAACTCTACGGTTCAAAGGTATCTAAATCATATGATAAATAGAGCCTGATAACCTAGACGTAGAACAACCAATTGGCACAAAAATCAAAAAATCGTCAGCTGGTAATGTAAAACATAAATAATTTCAAAACCCCTGTTAGATGTTTTTGTATTATATAGATATGTAGAATTATGATAAAAAAGAATAGAGAAAGTTCCAGTAACATTCCTAGGAGGCATTCGTAAAATTCTTTATCCACATGCATCCTTGCCGACACATGTATGTGGATTAAGGGGACAGATATTAATGTAGCCATATAAAGAATCTAAAGAAATGTCTTCACAACTCGTCATTCAAACTGTAGTAGACACTTATCAAAATCAGATGTACAATTTCAAAACCTATCAAGTGCATTACCATACATTTTACACGACATCACAAAAAATTACATGAATTTTGATTATATACCATTTCAAACAATTTATTTCGCTTATTTATATTACATATGTTGACAAAAACAATACATCAGTAAATGAATAAAAGCAAAAACATGAATTTAAGAACAATGTCAGTTGATAGATTTTGAAACCACGCAGCTGAAATTGTTTGCAAATCATTCAAGATAAAGAGAGCAAAATAGGAAGAGCTGAAATCATAACAACTACTACTTTGTGAAAACATTTGAAAACAAGCTCGTAAAGAGTTAAGCTGTTAGCACGTGATAAAGTCACGCTCGCGTCACGTTCACTAAGTTTCTGTTTCGCAAACATCAGCCACGTGAATGTAAGGGTTTACTTATGTGATTAACTATGATAAAGCATTAGTGCTGTTATTGCTGATATGTCCCATGTCCTATTGTAGAATTTTTCTCGTTTCTAGCTCCTTGTTAGGTGGATAGATAACATTTGAAAGTTTTTGGCGGGAACTGAAAGGAGATGTTGTGCTGTGCAATTTTATTTTCTAAAAATGTGTAAAATTACTCTAAAACGAACAATAGTTGTAGGATATTGATAGTTTTTGAGTAGCAATTATGTCTAATGTGGCCTTTTGAGTTGTCACAAGAACTCCGTTGAATGGCACCAGCTGATAACCTACAGTTCAGCTGTGCTATACATAGGCTTAAGAAAACGAAGAAAATATATTGTAAACTAAGATCGGGCTTAAAGGCCTAGCTGCCAAGCGATAAACCTAAATAAATAATAGATAACATTTTAATGTACACTATTACAGAATACTTACGAACTGGTATTATTCTAAATGTGTATAAAGGGCGGTCTTATCGCTAAAAAGCGATCTCTTCCAGACAACCCGTGGCAAGAATATTGCTGATTACGAGTGGCGATGGTGGTATACATAATTATTTTACAATTACTTATATCTAATATATAAAATTCTCGTGTCACAGTTTTCCTCCGAAACGGCTTGACCGATTTTGATGAAATTTTTTGTGCTTATCCGGTATCTATGAGAATCGGCCAACATCTATTTTTCATCCCCCTAAATGTTAGGGGTAGTCCACCCTAATTTTTTTTATTTATTTTTAGACAAAATTTTTAATTTCTATTTTTTTACGATACAGCATTAAAAGATACATACAACCCTAAATTTTCAACCCTCTACGATCAACCCCTATTTTTTACCGGGCAGGACGACGTCTGCCGGGACAGCTAGTTTTAATTATAAATCTATAACTATATTATATAAACAAATATACACATAACTTATGTACTTATTTATATACATAAAAATAGTGATAAAAAATAAGCTAACATAACATGCACAATAGTTGCAACTGTTATGTTTTAGCTTATTTGTCTAATGAATAAATATTACGAATTATTCATTTTCTGTATTAGTTAATATCTTACTATAACTCTTAATTTTTGAAGAAAGTCAGTTCCACATATAGATTTTTTTTAATAAACTTAACATTAACTTTATTTATATATTATATACCTAGTTTATTTTCAGGATTTTCTTTAAGATTATTATTTGTAAGTAATTGTTAAAATAAGAACATGGATAAGAAATATTTCCATAAATTCTGAGATGATAAAAGATATCTGCTATTAACATTATCACACACGTATGTATGTGTGTATTTCACATTTCTTTAAGTTATATGAATTAATCATATAATAATTCAAATATAAATAAATAGTTTTTAATAAAAAGTTGTTAAAAATACGATCCTTGGACACTAATGACAACTGCGTTTTCTCGTCGATACTTAATCAAAAGTCTATTAAATATAATTTAATTTATTATCAAAGAAAGCAATAAATATGTCTTAACACTAATCCTTTAATAACTTTTGGTTATTTGGTGTCATGCATAGATATCAATTTTCTAATATTCATTTATTTATTTTCAATCAGAGACGCTAACTCGATTGCCCGCCTATCACCTCAAAGATGACTCAGACACAAATTAAAGTCGTGCTCATGAGTCACAGATGCCTCTGCATAACTATAACGCAACATGTATGGCTGTAATGTGTACATTACAGGCGCTATATGTGCGCCTGCGCTGCTCACGCCACAGTCCAGCGCGCGCGGGAACACGTGCTTACTACTTCATAACTTAAACCCACGTGATGCACTCTAACGATTATAAATATTCTTTCTCCGGCAAATACTCTCAATAACACTATTTTGCTTCAAATAGGTTCATAAACGGGAAATATCAAGAGTTATAATGTCAAACAATACAATAACAAGACAGATAAATGATTTTTTTGTTTGTGCTGTAAATAGAATAAATATTCTGTTTAGAGATTTATTAAAAATTAAGTAAAAAATGTAATTACACTGAAGATGTTTGATGGTATTGTTACAATATGGGCCACCTGCACATTTGTATACAAAGCACATTTATTACCCGTCGGTATTTGAGCTAATAGCTTTGAAGCGCTTTTATGACCGTCTTCTTTTGTTTACTTTGTGTCAAAAATTTGTGATTGGAAAAATAGCCCATTGTCTATTGTAATCTTTATGGTAGTCGAATGCCAGGTGTGTTTCTTAGAAATTAAGTCTACAAACGTATTGTATTTGTAGAGTATAAAGCAATGCCCCAACGGAGCATGAATGACGTGTGTATATTCGATAATCTATATAGTGACGAACTTTGCGCGTGTTATTGAAACGTTAATGACGTTTGTACTGGTTGTGTTTGTATAGTTCTAATAAATTCTATAGTATTCCAACGCATTTTAATTCGAGTCCTGCAACTCGTAACAATATATATTAATAGCGAATATTCACAGTTCTTATACAGTGCTTTATTAAAAAAACTATTCAGTATACATTTCATGAAGTTTTAAATCTATAGCCATAGAATAATCATCTCCGCCAGTTTCCAAAGTCATGTAACATTAACAAATAAGTAAAATTGCTGCTGTTTAACGAAATAGTAAAACTTCTGCGCATGTTCTCGAGTCTCTAATTGCTTGTTATCATTCCGATATGGATATAAGCCTAGGGCTATTAATAATTTCACCACAATTTCAAGACTTATATGCAAAACTGGATCGCATGCGTAAAATCATTTTTACTTTCACTCAAACAATTTGTTGAATCATCATATCAACTCGAGTTATGTTAAAGAATCATTTCGATTTTTTGTTTCCCTTCATTATTGTATATACCTACTTGGAGAAACATTTATGCATAAACTTATAGTAAAACTAGCTGTCCCGGCAGACAGGGGGGGGGTCTTGTCAGAAGCGTGCACGTCGCGATCCCCGCTGGCCCAGAGGGCCACAATTCTGACCGAATTGACACATGACTGCAGTGCATGATAGGGCGTCCCCGCAGGCGACGCTCACCGATGCGCCCCCGTCGGTGTGGACTCTTGCGCATGCGGCGAAGGGGGCCGCCACCCTTCACGCAGCGCCAAACCTGGCGGGTCGAGAGGAGCAGAGTGCCGTATAGGCACGTGGAATGTGAGAGGTGGTATGAAAGATAAGATGGACGAAATGATTGATATAATGAATGAGAGAAGCTTGGATGCCTTATGTCTGACAGAGACAAAGCGGAAGGGGTGTGACGTCGATGACCTCCCCGATGGCATGCTTGCTCTGTGGTCCGGCGTGGACCTGGACAAGCGTGCAAGTGGGGGGGTGGGCGTCGTACTCTCATCCCGCTTTGTGTCTGGAGTGAAAGACTATTGTCTGGTGAACCCGAGACTTCTTTGGGTCCGTCTAAAACTGGGGATCACGCGAGTTTTTCTGGTCGCAGCTTATGCTCCCGTAAGCTCAGCGGATCCCCAAGAACTCGAGAAGTTTTGGGAGTCTGTGAGAGAAATTCTGGATCTGGCTGAAGGGAACGAAAGACTAATTATGTGTGGTGATCTTAATGGCTGGGTGGGGACCAAACGAGACGGCTTTGAGACTGTCCTTGGACCCTATGGCGACAAGAGAGCGAACGATGCTGGTAAGCCAATCATAGACGTATGCATGGAAAGAAACTTGCTTGTGTCGAACACCTTATTCCATCATAAGGATATCCACACGTATACATGGAGAATGAATGAACAGAAAAGTATGATTGATCTGATTTTAATAGATAGTCGCCTCCGAAACACAATAATGGATACAAGAGCCTACAGAGGCCCCACTCTTGGAACGGACCACTACCTGGTGATAAGCCGGTTTGTGGGTCTTTTCAAGAAGTGGAGGCACTGGCGAGAGCGTACCAATTTCGGGGAGCTTGAAAGAATAAGATGTGAAAAATTGGAAGATGTTAGTGTAAGGAGTATGTATGCGCGCCTAGTCGAAGAAAGGCTTGCAAAAGCGGACTTCTCCGACTTAGATGTGGATAATGACTGGGATAATATGAAAGAAAGTATAGTGGAAAGCGCAAAAGAAGCATGTGGATGCGCAAAGAGGCATATAACAACGAAAGGAGACGAATGGTGGGACGCGGATGTTAAATCTAGCGTAGAGAGAAAGAGAAAAGCCTGGCTGGATTATATTGCATCTTTGCATCAGAATGACAGCATGAAAGAGATGAAGAAAGAAATGTATCGCCTCTGCAAGAATGAAACCAAAGCTTTAGTGAAAGAGAAGCGTGAAAGAATAAAATTGAAAGAAGAAGAGAAGCTGACGGAGAACTTCGAGGCAAATACCAAACTCTTTTGGAGAGAGGTTAAGAAGTCTCGGGGATTTTCGTCAGCTTCCAGAATGGAAAGAATTAAATCTAAAGCAGGGGACATTCTTGCTAACCCACAAGAGGTTTTAGCGCGATGGAGTGAATATTTTAGAGAAATGTATGATACTATCCCGGATGCTGGCACCACGACTGAGTCTGTGACTGACTTCGAGGAGTCAGCATCCGAGATCACTTTGGAAGAGATCGAATGGTCGATAAGAAGTCTGAAAAATGGAAAGGCAGCAGGAATCGATAGTGTGTCTGCTGAAATGATCAAATATGGTGGCACCTGCGTCCGGGACGCTTTCCTGTCCTTATGCAACTTGTGCTGGAGGACGGGAAAGGTTCCCAACGACTGGAGGCGCGCTGTCATCGTGCCCTTGCATAAAGGCAAGGGGTCACGTATGGAGTGTGCCAGCTACAGGGCCATCAGTTTGATCAGCACAGCATCTAAAGTGTATGCGAAAATTGTTGAAAGGAGAATGAGAGTGGTATCCGATGGATTACTGTGGGATGCACAAGGAGGCTTCAGAAATGGAAGGGGATGTATGGATCAAGTTTTCTCGCTCCGCAATATCGTGGAGAAGCAGCTGGCTACGGGCCGGAAGGTTTTCTGCGGTTTTGTGGATCTAGAGAAAGCATTTGACAGGGTTGTGCGGAAGGACCTCTGGGACATATTGCCCGGATATGGGATTGATGGCCATTTGCTGCGTGCTGTACAGTCCACTTACGAGGACTGTATGGCATGCGTGCGGGTGGACGGCAGCCTGTCGCCCTGGTTTGACGTCAATATTGGCGTCCGGCAGGGCTGCGTGCTGTCGGCTTTGCTGTTTGTCCTATATCTGGACAATTGTCTCCAGAGATTAAGATTGATGGATGTTGGGGTGCGGATGGGTGATCTAGTTGTTAGCAGCTTGCTTTATGCGGATGATGCCGTGCTTTTAGCCGAATCGCCATCAGAACTGCAAACACTAGTCACAATGATGAAAGATGACTGTCAGGCGAGAGGCTTACGTTTGAATGCGAAGAAAACAAAGGTGATGGTGTTTGAAAGAGAAACAACCAGAACGATTGCAAGGATAATGGTCGATGATGTTATGCTGGAACAAGTGAATGAGTTTGTATATCTTGGATGTGCTTTTAGCAGAGATGGAAGGTACACCGCTGATATAGAAAGAAGAGTGAATTTGGGGAATAGTGTGAATGGAGCGTTAGGTAAACTTCTAGGCGCTAAGAACCTCAGCCAGAAGGCCCAGCTTGCCATACACAACGCGGTGCTGGTACCTACGCTCACGTATGGAAGCGAGAGTTGGGTATGGAATAGAGAGCACGAAAGTAGAGTAAACGCGGTCGAGATGCGAGCACTGCGCAAAATCTGCGGAGTGACGCTCGCGGACCGCGTTCGTAATACCGAAGTAAGAAAGAGAGTTGGTCTGAAAGAGAGTGTCGGGGTGAAGGTAAGGAAAGGAATGCTCCGGTGGTTCGGGCATGTGGAAAGAATGTATGATGAAAGAATGACTAAACAGATATACAATGCAAAAGTGGATGGATGCAGAAGTCGCGGAAGGCCACGACACACCTTCCATGATCAAATTGATCGTGTACTAGCAGAAGGTGATGTCAGGAGCCTTAAAAACAGACGAGCGTGCATGACAAGAACTATGAATGTCAAAGAAGCAAGTGAGGTGTGTAAGAATAAGCCTAAATGGCGCTCTGTTGTTCGTGCCTACCCCGCAAGGGACCTGGCGTGAAGTTATGTATGTATGTATGTATGTATATGTACTATGTCAATCAGCTAAATCTACATGTCATGCCAATACGTATAAATTAAATTTTTGGTCTTCGCCCGTCCGTCCAAAAGCCCGCTCGAGATCTTTGTCTCGTAAGATGCTATGTTGCTACTAGCATATAAGCTTATTACTCTCATGAGATTTATTAAAAATAGTAATACATATTCATACTTTGATATTATTTTTTAAGTGTTGAAAACATATGCTCAGAAACCACTTTCTTTTCTGTCATTTATTAATAAAAGGAGACGACAATCTACCCATACGTAAACCATACGTATTATGTTTATCAAGATAATTAATATGTGTAGTGAAAACTTGGGGTACAAAGTATTTACGAAAATTGCGCGGACGGAGAAGTGCAGAATCTTAATATATTTTTTAAATTATGCGTAACAAATACATTAAGGGCTGTTTACATAAGTTGGCTTTAATTTATTTAAGAAACACAAAACGTATTTATCACCCTTAAATACAATTAGCGTCTTGCACAACGCAAAATTTGCCGCTAAATATGTTTAAAGAACTGTCAATACGTTTTGTGCAAAATGTATTTAGGCAATATGATATGATTAGGTAATATTATTTAAAGGCGATCGTTATGCGAGCAGCCCTATATCAATAAAAAAGCACACTAGCATGTATTTGTCACACACACGCATATATACTCTTTTGTTTATTGACAAAGTTAAATTAACAAATGGCCTTGGTGAAATCTGTGTTTATAGAAGTACATAGCCTTTGACAACAGAACCTTGATAATGTTCAAACATATAATTTAAAATAATCCTGGTCGAATTTCGACCACTGGGCGACTACTAGTGTTCCTAAAGACATGAAAATGGCTATGTTTTTTTCGATGTATTGGGAATAAACTGATTATTATTTCGAGTAAATTCATTTTCATACGATACGATTATTACTGAACTTGTTGATGAGCTTATTCTTTTAGTACATATTCATACTAACGTATAAAATATGAATATACGTTTCTTCCATTTATAATCCGATATCTTTTGATTACAACACACTTTTAACTTAATAAAGAAGATAGTCACAAAAACAAGTCTTACCATAATAACACAATTTATGTGATTTATTTGTAGTCTGTCATAAGTCTAGCCGTTATATCAGGGTTAATAAACAGAAAATTCCGCGGCGTTCTAGATTGTAGACCCTCATGTCCGCTGCTCTGAATCAGCACCAAAGATCATACATATATGGGTGACTGGCCAATTTAGCAATTGAGGAAGTCCCAATAAGCTTAGTTCGATGTGCAACCTATATATTGAAACGCATCAAAAATAACAAATTCTCATGCGAATATTCTTCGGGTACCTTTTGCCTGTATTCATTTAGCGAATATAATATATTTTTGACTATTTTTGTTTTAGAACTATTTCATGCCCATTAGGTTATGGCCATAATCTTATGTCAAATATGGACATACAGTTACGAGTGCGGGACTCGAATTAAAATGCCGTTGGAATTACTATTGAATTTATTGCAAGTATAACACAGGTACAAATATAACTAGACACAACCAGCACAAACTGCACGATTCAATAACACGCGCAAAGTCCGTCACTATATAGCTTATCTAATGTACAAGTCTTGACCGAATCGTAATCGTGGCTTTACTGCCTCACCCCTCCGTTTGGGCATTGTTTTATCCTAACTATACAATACAACACTCGACCGCGTGGACTGAATTTTCCAAGAAAACCTAATCCTTACACCTGCGACCATAAACGAGCATAATAACAATAGGATATTTTTCCAAAAGAAACCAAATGCGGGAAGGTAATAAACTGTGCTTTATGGCAGGCAGGTGTGCTTTAGGTACTTTTGTCGGCATGTAACAATACAATAAAATACTACATCTATATTTGTAGTGCTAATTTTTGAATAATCGAATAAAAGCTTGACATATAAATATTATATAGACTTTATTGCACAGGGCACACCATAATACACAATTCCAAAAAACCTATTTAAAATACTTTCAGTTATACATCGAGCAAATTATAACTTAACCAAATATAAAAGAATCCAAATATTAACTATTTAAATCAGACAACTGCATTTTTTCATATTATTATAATGGTCAGGCTCCATTGGGATAATGTTGTATTTATTGACTGTGACCAAATACGTCTTGTTTATATATCTTCAAAAATTCCGCCAATGAAAATGATAAGTATGTTTGGTTTGTAAAAATAGGTAACTAAAATGGGGACTAGTTTTTGAAGTATATAAATGTTTATGATTAATCATTTAGCCGTCATAAGTTGTGGTCACGTACAACGAGGAAATTTTTTTTTTTTGTGAATCATTTTTAATTCCCAATGTGACTAACGGAATAAAATCAATGTGTTAATTTATTAACCTAATGGTATAATTGCTTTCATAAATAAATAATTTATGTAAATAAATCTGCGAGCTAAATAGTTTTTTTACATCGAATAGGTTCGCGTTTGGCCGACATTGCGTTGATGTCAGGTGGAAATGCAGTCTAAGATGAAACAGGTTTCACTGTTCACGTGATTTTAAATACACCTAATCTTTATGTTTGACAGTTAAGTATATTTATCTATTCCTATTAATAAATATACCTAATAATCATTATTATTCATAATTAGGTAATAAAATAAATAATAGAGATGAAACATAATTATGTTAGATTTTTGTTAATAATTATTGTCATAAAAGTATTACAGCTAATTATATTTATTTGTAAATGATAAATAATAGCAAAAGTGGTTCGGGAATAGGGCCCAGATTCTAATTTAATAACCGATGCAAATAATAGTAGATAGTCATCTGTCTTGGGGCAGATTTTTCAATCATCATATAAATTTTTATCAGTAAATAAATTATAACCTGACTGAATTCAAAAGTGAAACAATTCAACTGTTTTATTCATACGGCTGTCATTTCTTATTTCTCCATGTAATACTTATATATTATATTCTGTGAATAAGTTTTGTTTACTGATTGAAAAATCGGTCCATTGTGTTAGTATGGAATGAGAAAGAATATTATTGGATTTTGTTTAGTTGATTTTCTTATCGTGTGGGGGTCAGAAACTTTTAATTAAGTGACTGTCAATCCTGTGGTTTTATCAACATAGTAGGTATAAAATACCTTAGCATTATAATAACTATCGATACAAAGTTTAAAAATACATATAAGGAAAGAAATAAAAAAGAGGAATATGCTCACATATTCTTGGGCCCAGATTGTAAAAAGATTAGTGATTTTAAAATTAAAATTTCCTTTTATTATATTGATTCTTTTTTTATTATTGTAGTGGGTTTACTTATTTTGAATGAATTGATCGTGTGGTGTTTAAGGGTTTTTATATTATTAATTGTTTCAATTCATTTGCATATATTATTTATAGTAATTGATAACTTATTTTATTTGTGACATTATTTTTAAGGTTTCTCGTCTTCCAGACAGAAACTAGGGCTGATGTCATTACTTTTCTTTGACTCAAAAGTCCCATCTCCTTTGAACGTGAAAATCTATATTACTATAAAATTTTACACATTCCGTGTCTGAACATTGAAACGATTTAAAAAAATGACCAGAATAGACTATGTAAACGATGGAGAACACTGCATTTTTTTATAGATTTCTTGTCTGTTTGTTCGGAATTCACGTACAACTACTGGGCCAATTTCAATGCCGTATTCGCTGATCAACAGCAAATTCTTAGACTTAAAATCTGCACTACTTACATCCTGGGAATTCCGCAGGAATTTTCTGGGAAAGATTTAAAATAGTAAGGTTAAAAAAAACGAATTCCAATGTGATTTATTCACTAATCGATAGCAAATTTTATATGATAAATGTGTGACATTTTTTATCCCGGAAATCCCGCGGAAATTCAATTCCAGCGTAGACGAAGTACATGTTTATATAGTGCATGCCTTGTATTATAAAAAGTAGCTAGACAAAAAAGGTTTGTTCAAAATGAATTGATAAAAATTAAAATTGATTACTGTTCTGAAATTTAGACCTAATATAATAAAGCCCGCATTTTAAAACAATAACCACGCTTGACATGATGAACGGTAAAATTGAAACGTGCAACGTTGTGATGCCTCAACAAAACATACAACAGTGTATTACTATAATACTATCAGCGTAGGTATAACACTTAAATCGAGTGCACTCCAGTGGAATACCTTCATACTAGTATACTCGGCTAGGGTTATCCGACCTTGCTTGTATCAATCTCTATTTTGAAGTAGATTTTCATTTATAGAGTTGACCTGAGGCCTTAAACGGGCGCTTTTCTAGAATCGCATTACGAAAATGACAGTTATTTATATAGAAATACTTGTAGGTGCTGCTAAAACATTATGACATAAAGTCCTAAATTATTTTGTACTTATAAATAAACCTTTAAAAGGAAAGATTATATTAATATCACTATAAATTAAGGCTATTCCATCGAATCAGCACGGTGAGGCAGGTGTGGGCTCAGGCTAATGGGCGCAAAAACGTTATTTGTTAGAAAACAATAGCAAATGTTACATAATTTTCTCGTCTTACACAATTGTAAATAGTTACATACAAATTATATTGAGGCGTGGAGTGGAAAATTTCTAGGATTCCTTATGCGTAAAATTACTAGTAATATGTAACTGAGAAGATAGTTAACTATTTTATTTAATCGCAGTCTGAATGCGACGTATATGGATCTTGTAATTTAATGGTGTATTAAAAATAATCGTAAGACATATTAAACACGAACAATACGCGATTCTGAAATGTAATCGATAGAGTCGTATTTGATCCAAAATTACAATCATGTAAATAATCGACTCGCTTCTCGTGTGAACAATCAAGATGTGTCATTGTTTTGAGTCAATTTATTAGACTAGATGGCCGGTTGGCGGACAAGGCTGGTCGAGATTCGTACTCTTAAGTTGATCGCGTCGAATCATCGGCACTTCCGTCGATTACGACGCCCGAGTCGGACTCGAAACTATCCACTACGGGTGAAAACTATCGAGAATCATCGGGACGTTTGAACTATCAATATCTCATGCGGCCTTCACATAGTGTAAAACAAAGTCGCTTTCTGCATCTGTCTACTGTATACCTGCTAACTCTAGCTTCTAAGCCACGCAACGGATTTCAAACAGTTTTAACAATCAATTGGACATTTTTTTGGTAACGATTACAGATTTCCATAAAACTTAATTAGGTTTAAAATTGAGAAGTAAAATAAAGCTACTTCCTAGGGTTTGGTCTAAGATGACAGCTTAAACATCTGTCGTGATTCTTGTCGCTCTAATTAAAGGAAATATAGAAAACTAGTGGAAACGGCAACCTTGTCCTGCTCTGAAAAAAATAAAACTTAGAACCCAATTGCAATGCCACCTACCGGGCCCAATTGTGAATCTAAACTATCCAGGAACCCAATCACTTACAAAAATCATCTAATCTTAGAATCCAACGCCACCAAGGAAGCTGTATTATTAGATTTTTGAAAAATCAATATACTCGTAAGCATGTTTGACGTGAGCAGTCAATTGCGGAAGAAGGTGAAGTTCCAATTTAATTTATTTAATGTTTTTTATAAAAGTTGGTCCGGTCGTACTTGAGTTCTGAATGGTATAATCCGGATTTGTTTGATATATACAATGTTTTTATAGGATTTTGTTTAGTTGAATTAGGGCCTGTTTTTTTTTAAGTAGCATTTAAAAAATTTGCATACTTGTTTTACAATAAAAACACTAATTGACCAAATCCTACAAGAAATTGAACACTCAGTTAAGATTATAAACAGATATTATATTTATAAATATGTATTAAACGACAGTATCATATGACAAAAAGTACATGAAACTAGAATATTGATAAATATAGTGAGTAAATTAACAAAAACCGATGAATGAACTTTGAAGTAAGAGAAGACGTGTTCCAAAATAATCAAGTTTGTAACCTAAAAACATACCGGTATCGAACCAAAATAATTGGGAAAGATGAAATGAAATTGGGAGTAGCGAAAACCAAGCACAATACTAAACGCAATAAAAACAAAACGTATATGACGGTCATTTAACAAAAGCCAACAACATTGTACAACAAAAGTATTAAAACCTTAATGTGTCGAGGTGGATAACATGGTAAGTGTCATTTTAACTTCCTCTTACACTTTGCACCTGGGAGAGCATTACACTGGTATCACTTCGAATTTACTTTTAGCTGCACTTATTTTATAACAACTGCAACCTAAGTGTAACTTTTAAAATGCAGGGAGAAAATAAGCTGAACGTTTTATGGTAATGCAGCGAATAAATAATGCAATCATGTTTTAGTAGTCAGAAATATCTATATTCCACTCGCGAAATGTGTTTACTGAGAAGTTTTACAGTTATACGCTAATGACTTTGAAAACTAATCAATGGTTCTACTTAATTTGTTGATTTAGTGGAATACTGTATTAGGAATATTACAATTACATCGTGCTGAAAGTGAAAGAAGAAAAGACGTCTCAATATCAATGTGTAATATCTGCTAATATCCGAGGTGACAAAAAAACTCACAACCAGTTAGTACTACATTCCTCAGTCTAGATGGCTACTGTACAGTTTGTACAGTTGCATGAGTAGTTGTTAGTAGTGGTAAATGCTGCCAGTTCAACTTGTAGTAGTTGAAGACGTATGTTGCGGTGTTCTTAGCGAGTCATTAGCGAGTTGTAGTCATTCCCTAACAAAATAATTGTGAGTGCTATTTACATTTAAATAGTCTCAATGCCTACTTGGCTTACGGTTCAATATACAGTGTTTGGCTGACGCTACGAGGGCGTACAGTTACCATGTCTAGCCTGGACTTTGCTGCCATAATAACCTGGAGTTGCGTTCCGGCATTAGCGACTTGGTTCCAGTCCGTCTTTCAAAGCTGATAGGACATTGATAGCATCTTACAATTGTTACAAGTGTTACAAATGTTCATTGGCAACTGTAACCGTTTCCATGGGGTGTCGTCAGCCTCCTTGCTATACCTTCCCTATAAAAAATAAACTAGTACCAGCACGGCGTGTAAACAAATCTTTGGCCAAAACTAAGCAGCACATATTCTAAATGTTTTAATTTAATTGATTAAAATAAGACTACTTCTGTTGCTACAGTCTACAGCTACAGTCCGAGAAGAATGGCGACGAATTGTAAAGCTTGCCACCACCCCTGTCATGAGGACCACGACCACTCTGCCAAGAGTGTGACGACAGAGAAGAAGACTTCTGTTGGTAGAACAAAACTCTTTATAATATAGGATATTGATTGTAATAAAAAGCTCATAAAAATGTTTACCTTTCTCTTGATATTCATGCGCAATAAATAAACTAGATATCAGAGATAAAATTGAGATGTTGTGGTCAGTTTGTGAGCGTAACAACACAATGTTAACATGAAACAAATGACCCTAGCTTTCTTTCTTGCAATGTATTTTTATGTGACTGATTTACAGCCGTTAATAAAACTACCTAAATCCAACACTGTCACTTTCACATAGACAACATTGTGACACAAATTGAGATGGAAATTACCTTAAAAATAAACATCCGTTTGCATGAAAGTTCTCATCTACTCGTCATTTCTTTTCCTTAATTTTAATTACTTACTAATTCAATAATGAAAATATACGCACAACAATCACTTTTATACTAACTACCTCTTTTCTTTTATAATCGTGTAATGTAATATAACGCGTAATGTATAATTTTCTAACACTTTGCGTCGTAAATCATATTTTAAAGGCTTCAAGGCTTGATAAATTGAAATTTTGTAGGCCTTTAGTTTCAACATCTATCAATCGTTGTCTTATGTTGTAAACAAAGTTTGACAGTAAGACTTACTTGTTGTCTAACTTCATCAGATAGATTTAACTCTATTGGAAATTTGTAACATTAGGAATGTGCCCGTTAGGTTTGTGTAAGGTATAAAGATTGCATTGATAAATATTTTTTTCATATAAGATTTTGCACTGTTTATATATGTAGGCAGTGTCGAATGTTCAGGACTATCCAAGTTTTAGCATAATATTCCAGTAAACAGGAACTTGATAAAGCCGAACCTATATATATATATAACTCGCACCCAAATGCACAGAGTAGTATAGTATAAGTATTTGAATATTTACAGGAATTCTAAACTTGAAAATTACATTTTCGTGTACAATTAGCAAAAAGAGGTTCGTTACAATTTAAAGAAGAATAGTAGATGATAACATAAGATGTGAAAGTGACGCGATGGTTTGCGCATGAGCGTAGCGAGACCGCTATAATTCGAGTACCTAAATAGGCCTTTCACCCGAGATTAACACTTTGCTTTTCATTTCGAATATGACAAAAGTAAATAATAACTGATTCGTTAAACAAACAACTACCTGTCGAATAAAATCAGGCGTTAAATCCATATCTAAATCTGATGAAAAGTCACGTACAATAAATAATTTGAAACATCAATTATATTTTTTTTCGAAAATGATTGCAATAGTAATCCGAAGAGTAATTCTAATTCCTAATTGGTTGCTAATCAACCGGGATATCATTGACTTCCATCGGAAAGGTACTATTAGAAAGAAAATGTCATTATTTAGAACAGGGACATTTAATAACGTTTATTATTATTAGTTTCATATTAAGTATCTGCTATAAAAAGTATTATTACTTTATTTATTTATGTACTGACTGTACACTACAAACGCCAAAACGTCTCAAAGCTTATTTATATATAGTAGTTTTTTTTTTGTCAAATTTCGATCAATACAAGGCAAAGAACGATACAGAAACCGGTTGTAAAAGGATTAGCATCGATTAGTATATTTTATAACACAAAGCGGCCTTCCTTTAAAGGACGGTTTTTTATCTCGCACCTAAAGTAAGCCACTAGCTTAAAAGGGACAAATTCATGACAAAGGGGGCTAATGATAGTTTTATTGTTTTGCTTCACCTTGCAGAGCACGTATCTACAGGACTCTGCGAGTTTTATACTCAACGAGATCGAATAAATCTTTTTTTTACGAGGTGCAATTCGTTTACGGGTTTTTTACCGTGTGGGGATCACACTGGGGCTCGCCGGCCTGGTCCTATCCCGGTACAGGTAGGTTGCTACTGGCCGGAATACCCACTAAAACTCAGCATGTTTCTTCCGTTCGCCTACAACCTCTGCCACAGTAAATGGCTATTGCCTACTCCGCGTAGATCCTAGTAAACATCGACTAAACCTCTTTTTCAAAGAGGTGGATTCCATCATAGAATGCATAAAACACAATGGCACAAACAATATTTTGACACAGTTTAGACCGAGCAGCGGGTTCAGGGCACCGATCATACTTGAACGATTCCTTTAAAATTCTCAATGATCCAACTTAATTCGTTACTATCACTCAAATGTGTCACAAAAACTTCCTCGTCTACCTTAAGTAAAAGTACAGATGGCGCCTCGACCCCGCTCGAAGCGTATGCTCTGCTCTGATTAGTCGTTTATCAAATTATAACTTTTAATAAGTTAGGACGATCTTTAAGTTATAGAAAGAACAAATCAAATTAAATTAAGAATTTTAAAAATAATTAAAATGTAATCAAATCATATTGTGCGTTAAACATCCAAACAACAATCAATCTGATTCATAGCTCCCTCCGACATATCAATATTATCTAATATATAATTTCGTGTCACAGTTTCGTTGCATACTTCACGGCTTGACGATTTTGATGAATTTTTTGCTTATCTTTATTATTGTGCTTATCTATGAATCGCCATCTATTTTTCTTTTTTTTCCAATTTTTTTTTTTTTTTAGACAAATTTTTAATTTCTATTTTTTATATACAGCATTAAAAATACATACAACCTAATTTCAACCCTCTACGACAACTATTTTTACGGCAGGACGACGTCTGCCGGACAGCTAGTATTCAAAATATCAACTTTTTGTAGAGCGTTCATTCTCTATAAGATTGAACAGCGATTATATTCAACCAGTCGTATGAACGGTACAAAATCAAAGAAGCAAAAAATATTTCCTGTTTATCTTATGGATTAAAAAATCGATGAGGATAATTAATATTAATATAAGCTCATCTTTACAGAATTATTTACACCAAAAAACTTTGACTGTTGAAAAAAAATTTTTTTTTTGATCACCTAATATATATATATATATATATTTATTTCTGTACACTCATGCCAGAGGGCCTAGATGCGGGAACCTTTTTTATTAAACAACGGAGTACGCGGGATGATTGTGTGACTTTTCCACACGTTTGGCAGTTGCTATTAATACTTGAGAGTTATCTATGGTTGCTATGGAAAAGTTCAATTATACAGACATTTGGGGAGAGTCTCTGCAACCCGCGCGCTTTAATACTGACCAGTGAATTTCTTCGGTTGTTACACCGCAATATTAATAGTCGCTTATCAATCACACTATCGACTTTTCTAAGTTGTTACCTCGCCTGCAGGAAGTCAACACGTGCTGTATATCAACCGATTCAGCACCAATACAGATAAACATTAAATAGAATGTATGGTACTTGTGAGAATATACTTGATGAGCTGGGTTAGGAACAGAATTATATGTCGAATCATGCCACGTGCATCCAGTGTTCATCTGATCTTAATAGGTTGTCGTAAATAATAACACAGCGATGTACACACAACAAATTATGCCGAAAAATTAATTATGACCTCTACTGTAATTTGAATTTTTGATATTTATTTATACAGACGTGCAAATGTCTTAGATACATCCAACTATCCAGGAACAAACAGGGAGAGGAGTGTGGGATTCTTATCGACTTCATAGCTGAGATAAAGCCAATACGGTCTTCGTCCAATCAGGGTCGCGGATTGCAGGCAAGCCGACGCAAGGACCGTGACGAATATGGTCCCTTGCGGAGAACCAGCAGCGCCCCTATGGCTTTCGTTTCTAAATTGGTACAGGTTAATACAAAGCTACTTAGGAAGCCTGGATTACGCTTGTGCTAAATCTTCTTATATATAAAAATGTAATGTTTGTCTGTATGTCCTTTATAGAATCATGAACTATACATTTGATCATGTGATGATGTTTAGCAAAGTTTTTGCGCAAGAGCCAGAGAAGGTTTCTGAGTTGGTTCACAATTTAATCCGTAGGTAGCGCTGCTGTCGGCATATTATTGATGCTTTTCCGGGCAGGACGACGTCTGCCGGGACAGCTAGTGTCGTATAAAAGATTGCCTTTCTATCATAGTTGTTCACTTTTAATTAAAGTGAATTTAATTATGTATTGACCTCAAGCAGAAATTATATTAATGCTAAAATTGTGCACACCTGCTTATTTGTGTCCAAACCTACAAATTATGCCAACACAAAAAACAACGGAAATCTGAACAAGTTATACAGATTTAATGCCTTTTTTGTGAATTTACAATTTGAATCTGAATCAATATCAAAATGTTGACTAAAATTGGAAATGCCACCTTAGTCAGACACGAATTAATCGTGTTAGGAACTCCCGCATCTGTCTCGGCCTTCGTGCCTATGACACAGTAGACAAATTGCACAAAAATCGCATACGCTGGTATGATCACGTTTTATGGAAACCAGTATGTATGGTGGAGTACGAATTTCTAAACATGCCCCTCCGCATTTCTGGTGGAAGAGGTAGGGCTAAGAAATGCTGCTTTGAAATGTAAATTTGCGATTGACAATATGCATGCCAGTGGTGGATTATCAATAAGGGACACCGAAGACCGCACGATATGAATAAACAAAAATAAGAATGCGAACCTGGAACTTCCAAACATAAAACTGGACAAATTAGTACTATGAATATTTTTTTTATTGCAGAAGTTCAACAGACAGGCAGACAGCCCACTTGATGGAAAGCGGTACATTTGCAACACCAAAGGTGCTACAAATGCGCTGCTGCTCTCTTAAGGAGACTGTAACCTGGTCTCTAATGCCGGTCACTAATATTCGAGATTTATATAAGCATAATTTTATCCTGGAACTTTATTGTTTGGGGTTCAAATTCTAAGCGAGTAAGCGCCTCAAAAGATGTAGATAGTGAAGTAAAAATAACCTACTTGAAACCATTACAATTTTGCATTTCGTATTAACACATAAACACATTGCAACATTCGTATGCACGCCGGATGCCAGGAGATCGCCGATTATATGGATATTAGCGCAAATGCAGTCAATTTTCTTTTGCAACGCGTCGCAGTACGGAAACGGCACGTCTGGATGGCGATGCGACGACAGACGACGACTGCATGCGATGCGATGCGATGCGAATACGAACGCGAGCGACGCGTCACGGGCCGCGGTGCTCCCGTGTTCTCACCAACTCAGAGACTCCGAGTGCGGCCACCAGGCCACAGTCCACGCTTCCACGGACAATCATTCCACTCGAGACTGCCGAGCGTTCCGCACGCACGCCGCGTTTGCTCTCGCAAGCGAAACTTTACTCGTTCGATAAATCGTGAATGAAGTGGTGTTTTTGACTATTCCTACGTTTGCATACAGCCGACACTTTCTTTTAGTTACGAACAGTTTTGGTTTTGTGTTGTTTATTTTGTTTTGTGACTGCAATTGGAGGAGGTGATCGGTTTATTTTCAATACTGCCGTCTGTTTGCGGTAAGTGCCGTCGTGTTGAGTTTTAAATTATTCATGCAGGAGCCCCGTCCAGCTGATTTACAAGAAGAGATCGCGCCGTGAACTGCATTTTGCCGAGCGAAGGTCGCACGGTTGGTTGCAATCAAAGCGGTTTCTATGTCACCGTATTGGCCCAAAGAGGTGCACTTATCAGCCTATTGTTGTTTACCTACACTTACAAGTTGATCGCAATTAGCTAATTAGTTTTCTAGTTTATTCATTTGTATCAATTATATAATTTAACCAGTTGTCAACTCTCTTAACAACTTAGTAGTGCTATCGATTAAAACCACTATTCCAGTAATATTCCGCTACCTTAAACATTAGGAATAAATTAAAATGAGAGTTCTGAGAATAACCACAAAACCGCAAGAACGTCTAATTTTAAATTTATATATACTTAAATCTAAAACTATTAAAATAATCGTTAATGAAAATATAGTTTAAAATGAAATCAATAAAACGCATTTCATAGATAACATGGCTCGTAACAAGTATCTAGTAATGGCTTTCGTTGATGTCTTTTATGAGCGACGAAAATCAGATATTTTTACGGTACATCAGCCATTATAAAAATCGTAAAAGAAAACCATATATTTGAAGAAGTAATGATTATACAAAGCTAATAATCTCCATTTATAACTATTATAAAAGAAATATTAAAATCGATCTATATAACGTAAGTTATGAATGAATGAAAACACTTTATTGTTCACGAAAGTTAAAACTACGTTCTTAAAACTGGATACAATAAATGTTGAACAAAGGGCGGTCTTATCGCTTAAAGCGATCTCTTCCAGGCAACCTCTTAAACTAAGGAAAAATTAAAAGATGACAGTGGCGGTGTAGACAATAAATAATATAAAATATTCAAATTTTATAAAATAAGTAAATATAATACAAACATAATAAGCTGCACTATTATACCTGAGAGGACCAAAAATAATTAAAAATCATGATTTTAAAAGAGGATTCTGACTTAGCTTGTCTGATGTTGAGTGGCAGTGAGTTCCATAAACGGACAGCCTGTACTGTGAGTTGTCAACGAAGGAAGAAGTGTGTACAGGTGTCATTAAGAGAGATTATTACTAGAGCGCAAATAACGGAAATGAGAAAGATGTAGGCAGTCAAAATTCCTTTAAATAAGAAATACGAGGATCAAAAAGGTAACTTTACTTCCCTAATGATACATGATTATAAACAAAAGTGCCCGCAATTGATCACAATTAGAGTAAATATTTTGACACGATTTATTATCGCCAGCTGTGGCGCTTGTGGCTTCATTAATTTGTTTTAAAACCATTCGGATAGTTCCTATTCTATAACTGTCTTTATAATGATAATTAAATGCCTATAAATAATTTGATTTATTTGAAGCTCGGGCTTCACTTGCGGTAATTTTATGGTTATTGACTGCGTCCAAATGCGTGTCATTTATATCGTTAAAAATGACGCCGTTAGCGCATAGCTACATTAGTGTGTATACAAACGTTATCTGTTCATATTTAATGTCATTAATAATAATTATATATGGCATTATTTGGGGCCCATGTAGGGAGTGGCGAGTCCCCGTCTACCCATTTTTCCATGTTCCCCAAACATTGCGACAGGCGGCAGACGCCATAGTCCATCTATTCCCGCACCCCTAGTACCACTAGCACTTCATTTCCTACAATAGTCCTACACTGCCCGGAGATTGTCATTGGGTGCATTATTTTATGATGTAGATAGGAATAACCTCCGTTCAGTGTCACGCCACATTTACATTAAATTTTATCAAGAGGCCTCCACGTGTCGGCCTTCCCATGGCCCCACGTAAGCCCTCCAAAAGTCCGGGCCATTTTTATGATCCATGATCTTGAAAGACATACGGTATAATAATAATATCGTATCACGAAAGCACCTTAAACCAATCGCTACATTTACGTGAAACGTTCAATAACTATAACATTATCGCCGGTGAAGACGTAGCATTAGACTTTTCCTCATTCTCTATTAGATATCGAATATCATTTTGTAGGTCGTTAGGGTCAAAAGGATTAACTGACCTCAAATAAATCTTGAAGCGCCTCCCAGACAAAAGCCAAATGTTTTAATAAAGCTGGCGCCGAAATGCTCGTTCTTTAATCTGTATAGTTTATATACAATGTTGTACACTAAAGTCAGTAAACCCGTAGAGCAGGTAAGCTTAAGTGCTTATAGAATTGAAAGAAAGAGGAAATCTTTACGACTTGCTTGAAATATATTGTAAAGTTAGTATAATATGTGTACCAAACTTTTTTTGAGTACGCAAAACGGCCTGACTGCCCACGTGATGAATGGTGGTTTTTTTACCTCATATCAGTAGCTTCCCCCTTAATAAGGAAGTGGTCAGGCATTTAAAATAGCTCTATTATAAAAGTTGTATACACAGAATTGAGCATACATTCCGTTTATAATATTTACAATTAATTAACAAAGATAAAAAACGAATAACAGTCGATTAATAGCCGGTTGCTATATCTTACTCACCGTTCATGTGCTGTATCTACTAAAGATTGAAATAAGGTTAATAACCATTAATAAAACTTTTAAATGAAATAAAAACAATAATAATACATAATTTTTCCCATCAGTTTTAATTCTAAGGACAGTGTAAATTTTCCTTTTATTTCTTGATCCATTACCTAGGTCTTGCTATATGATTAATGGTGGTTATCATTACCTACATTTGCAACGCCTAATGTTCTAGCCACATTATAGTGCTGTGAGAAAGTCTTGGTTAAGAACTCAATCCTAGTCCCTGCGGTGCCAGGAGAAACCGTTCTTGAGAACCGTTGCGCAAAAGAGCGGCGCGATGGTAGGAAAATAAGTAACGAATTAATTACTTTAATTTACAAAGAGTATCTCATCAAAGAATATCAATAATTAGGTAATTATAATTCTACATTTGTCAATTACCTTCGCCTGTAAACACATGTTATTAAATATGGCTATACACGATTTGTAAATCTAGCAAATATCAAGTATTCACGAATAGTTCATTTTTTTAAATATTCTTCTGGTATATTGGATTAAGCGAAAGCTAAAGCCTTGTAACAGAACCCTCAAACAAAATGTTAACGAGTTCTTGCAATAACTCAAACATATTTCACAATACAGTTGAGATGTTTAATAATCCACAATGTTTACTCAAAATAATAAAAAAATATTCAACAATTACTGTTCATTTTTACTTAATACTATCCATTTTTTGTAAGTAAAACTGTATAGCAAAACATCATGCTTGAAGTTGCCGCCAAAACATCCACTAAAGCTGCTATAACAAAATTATCTTGAGTTAAAACTCAAGAGAATTTTTTATAGCGGCTTTAGTGGATAAGAGAAGGCAGGAAGTCATTGTTAAGCAAAAACAAATCACTAAGTAATAATAACATCGATAAGATATAGAAGAACAATTTAATTAATGTTAGATAATAAATAATGCTAGTTAATTATCTTCCCAGTTTTATTAATGCTTTATCTATTTGTTTTACTCCATCTATCAATGTTAGCGACCCGTATCCACATGGTAACATTCGGATTGAATTAAAGACTAGACCAATAAAAATTTCCTCCTCTGCACTAGAATAAACCATTAATATCAAGGATATTACATGACAAATACTTTAAATATTTAGATATATACGTCTTCATTTTACACTATAACATGATAGTATTTGTAGATTTTGTAGTATTCTAATTGAGCACTAAAGAGCTGTCTCTTACACAAAACCAGGTATAATAAAAATGGTAATAAGAATGATGTTAGTATAATATATACATAATTATTGAAGTGAAATTCTCTAGAATCGTTGTGATTTGAAACGACAAAAAAGCGACACTAAAAGAGATGTTTATTGATTTAAACACTATGCTCATAAAGATAGCGTTGGAAATATTTTGAAGTTTGAAGATCATTAATACATCAAATGGTAACTAGAGTATTTGTTATTTATTAGAAGCATCTCGGGTCATTTGTTCAAAGTGAAAACATGGGATCTGAATAATATGTGTATATAACACATCTTAAATATATGAAATGTAATATTTTGCATTAAAATTTAAAATAATTTTTGAGCTTGGTAAAAATATTATAAAAATAATAAACCTTAATACCCCTAAGACTCTATATTTATCTCATTCTCTCTTTGGCTACTTTTTGAAGCTTCACTTCTACCGTGTGTAAATTACACACACACTTTTTTATACTCTATGTACATGCATATTGCTCTATTTACTAAATAGAGAAATACAATAATCCAATATAATAAACATTATAATTAGATATATAATATATAGACACTTTCTTTTTTTCCTCTAAGGTTACCTGGAAAATGTCGCTTTTAGTTACAACGCTGTTTTGCATTTTATTATCAAAGAAAGAACTATTTTGTAATTGCATTACAAAATTCATATTTAAGTACCTACTTAAATATGCATTGTGTAATGTTTGTTTTGGTGAGAATTACAGTATTATCTATTTATTCATTTACCCCTTTTTGAAATATCAATCATTATGATCTTGACTGTTGTTAGATGTTTATTTTAACTAGCTTTCGTCCAGTACATGTTCATACTTTTCCTCTCACCTTCTCCCAATCATTTGGGGTCGAATGTCATTTCTTTCTATTTTCCCTTACATGCATACTTCCGCAATCATATCACAAATCATCATAATATATAGTTATTTTTACTAATATTTTTTTTCTTCAATCAGAATTGATACAACCATAATAGAAGAAGTCATTATTTTCAAAATTTAAACACTACAAGATAAAAAATCAATCTTCTACCAATGGTAATGAATTCGTAAGATATGAAGCCCAGCATAATAGGGGCATACTATTCGCCGTCGGCCGGAAGTCGAACACTAAATGTTCTAACTCTCTGACCCCTTTCGGAGTTTCCAGTAAACATTATGACCGCAGACATGTCTGACATGGATCTGTCACCGTTAAATCTTAACTAACAGCCCAGTTAACGCCATGTCAAAATTGTGCAACCAACATTAAAATTATAACTTTGGTTTACCTCGTTAAGAGAATACAGTTACTACGAGAATTCGCAAAGTTTATTTTTCTGATGTCTTTTTTCTAGTCCACTTGCATTTACTTACTTAAGCTAGAATTGGTTGTGAAGTATGTATGTATATATCACCGTCAAATTTCAAATAACGTTTGATTATAATCTATCTCGCAAGATTGCAAACTGTCGAAATATTGTGAACCGTAACATACAATTTAACGTATTATTTTTCCGTAGATTATAATCTGTCGACGTGAAATCGTCAAATTGCGAAATGCCATGCAATATAAAGTACTACGCGCACTGATTGGTCGATCTTATGGCAAGTTGTTGCGTCTCCATAAAGTTAGAATTAAAACACAGGTGTCAGTCAGTCAAACTAAATGCACTTCAAAAATTGTGACATCAAGTATGTATTTATTTTTCAGTAGGTAATTAATAATTCTGACATAATGGTAATAAAAATAACGATTTTCTAAAAATCAAGAAACCAACTTCAAGAGTAACGGTGCCGAGCAAAACATGAAAATTACTGTATACATTGTTACAACAAAATATTTCAAAATATATAACGGTTCGCAATATTTCGACAGCTTACATACAATCTCGCGAGATAGATTATGATCTAATGGTATTTAAAAATTGACGGTGACATACATATTGTAGATTGAGACAAACCACAATTTTTAAGAATAACAAATAAAGCTACATTTTGCTTATTATAATAGTTGTAAAATTTTAATTTGTAAAATTGCAAAGATTTCGAGAATGGATAATGCTTACAAAATTTTTTTTTTAAAGATTATTAAAGAAAGAGCATTATTTCCTTTTACAACAAATCACCGTTTTTGTCCTTGTATATGGGATGCACGGAATATATTCCTGTGAACTGAAACTGAAACAGTTTTGGTTCGAGTGTTCAAATTTTATGACGTCATAATTGTAATGGATTATTACCCATTGTTTGAACAGCTTAGTGTCTCTATCACTCCAGGTGATTAGGAGGATTCTAGAAGCCAATCTATGTCCGTCTCCTGATGCTAAGCCACCTCCCCACCAATTTCCAGCCAAATCGGTACAGCCGTTCTTGAGTTATAAATCGTGTAACTAACACAACTTTCTTTTATATATATAGATGACAGCATGGTGGTATTTGCTATATAATTTATTATGATGTTACTTATAGTTAATTCGTCGTCAGTCAAAGATATACAATTTGACTGCGGCTTCTATTACGTACTTGACACTGCAAGCTACACAAACCGTACAAAGCCTTATGTAAAGGAATGAAAAGGAAGAAGTCTTTAAACTACTTTAGTTTAACTGCTAAGTAGCTGAAACAATCTACTAATAAACTTCCTTCACTTTATTACTGGTATTTAATTAGTTTTATAAGTCATTCAATTATATTTCTGTAAACTATCAATATAAAAATACCATTTCTTTAAAACATATAACAATTGCCCCAGTAACCAATGTTTCATTTCTCTTTTGAAGTTATATAACATTAACATTTGAGAATCAATCTTTGAATTCGAAATCTGTATATCAAATATATAAAAAGGATTGTTTGTCTGTATGTCCTTTATAGAATCGTAAATTTCATCATGTGATGATCTTTGGCAAAGTTGTTGTGCATGAGCCAAAGAAGGTTTCTGAGTTGGTTCACAATTGGACCCGGTAGGTGGCGCTGCTGTCGACATATCGATTGAAGCTTTTCCGGGCAGGACGACGTCCGCCGAGGCAGCTAGTTAAGTGATGATACCGTGTTATTGATCGACGACATCTATTTATATCGTTATTTTGCTTAAATAATAATTATTAAAACAATGCACTTGTTGAACAAACATTCGTATTGTGTAAATTTTCACAAATAAACGACACTAATCATTTCTAAGAGGCGCGCTATTGTTAATTTACACCTACGATTTTGATTTTAACAACTTTCTGATTCGATCGCTTGGATAGCAACAAGTTGCTTGTACGACACTAAACATTACCTTCACTTTCAAAGTTTCGATACTGATCACGCTGTTGCCGAGCTTAGTATTAAAATACTTATCTACTCTTATCTTTATTTCATTTAGACTGGAATATTTTAAAATAGATTTCTTACCACCGAACAAACTACAAGATTACAAAGGGTCATTTACATGCAGAGAGTTTCTTGCCTTGAATATACGATTATTGAAAGCAAATAAAAATATGACTACGTAAACTATACATACGATATCGTACATGTTAGGGTGATAATCGGCTTGTCATTGTATATTGACGACTTTGTGTTAACATAATTTAAAGGCAAGAATCGTATTTCGAGTTCAGTTAGTCACCAGTCACTAGTTGCAAGCATGGGTGTAGTGTGCGAGGATGTTTTAATAATCTTTGCTCTTCTAAGACAGTAATTAATCAAACTGAAGCGAAAAAAGATGTTGGGTTTAAAAGTAGATAGAAAGAAGGAACGCTTGTAACTTCTTGTTGCAAGTTCAATGAATTTAATATTGTCAGCAGATCCAATTTTTTCTTTTTGAAGAAAAATACCATGCTCGTCGTCGTATTCAAATCGTGATTTATACGATACTCGCATGAACTTGAAAAAATGTGATACGAGATCTAGTTTAGAGAAGTCGAGAAATCATAAGCAAATATTTAAATGTGACTCGTGTTGTAGTGTAAACAAAACTCTTAATGGTAATTACCTTGTGATTATCGAATGACATACTCGTAGGCGAGTTTTTGTTTTTTGATTGAATGTAACATGTCAATGCGCTTATTGTGTAAATAGTATCGCCTACGAAAATAGTATACGACTTCTCTCCCCAAAACGTGCGATAAACTCTCTCCATGTAAGTGGCCCTTTAGAGCATTCAAACTTTCATTCCTTTAAATTTCTAACTAAAATGTTATTTTTTATTTGTATCCTATAGAAACGTTCCCATTTTCTTAGTGCAGATATAATGCAAGTTTATTCCCGCAATAAAAAAGAAATATGTAATTATTTGTTTTTTTTTAATAATTCTCAAACTAGTTAGGAATTATAAGAATTTTGTTAACTGCTGAAAGACATCGCTTTGAGCAATAAGGCTGCCTATTACATTGATCAGACATTGTTGTAGTATGCATTTTTATAATCGTATATTTTAAAGAGCAAACTATATAAAAATAATCAGACAATTTTATGTAACAAAACACATTTTATGTTTATAAAAATTTCCCGATATAAAAGTAATTCATATTCACATTTAGGTATCTATTAAAAAGATAGGTATTTTAAACGAAGCTATAACTATGCACAGAATAAATATCAGTTATATGTAAAAAAAGTTATACATAGAAACAAGTTTACAAAAAAAACATGCACAACTAATAAAGATACATCTATTTATATGTTTGTTTTTACAGTTATTGCTTCCTAAGCGATCCATAGCTTATGTTTATTTTCAAACACGTTCTCTCAGTACAAGATAAAAGGCAACAAAGCAAACCAAACTTTGGCCCATTTCTAAGTAGATACTGTTTACTTCGCCATACTAATTACTTACCACATTCACACGGCTGTAGTCACTAATAAGATGTGCTCAGTAACTGCGCTCATTCACTAGAACAAAAATATTTTTAACATGGTATTTGATAACGACATTTTACATATTTACATAATATGTTCTAAATTCTACTACTAGTTATATATAAGGATTATACTAGGACTAACTATCGTTTTATTATTTAGTACTTTAATGAATGTGAGTTCGATTTACCACAATATCTCCATTTTTGGCATTAGTCGAAAATCTACCATTTGGCTGAGGTTGTAGGTTGTATGAATCCGGCTTTCTTCTTATACCTATTTGCTTAAGTATTACGTATTCTATAACTTGTATATTCACGAATATTTGTCATTGACTAGATCCATAAACTGTATTTAAAAAGAAGAAAACAAAAACCGGTTTCACCTTCAATAGTTAACCTATTCATCACATAATCAAGTATTTTTAATCTGTTTTCTGTAGTCTTCATCTACGACGCATATCATAACATGCACTTATTGCATTCACCACATAATCTCAGATTACACAGGACTGGTCTGATATAGTAGCAAGAATAGCAACACAATCATTGTTCTCTGCGCCATAGTAAAACAAAACGTATACTTCTCCGAAATCATAATCAAATACTTACTCAAAAATTCTAAGATTTAAAAGCGAAATTTTAAAATCGGTTTTGAAAAAATATTTTGTTTTATATGCGCCTAAATGCACATCGTTAACATTACTCATGTAAAATATATTATATTATTGCTGATGAGGTGAGCTGACCATGGGAGCAGTTCGTAGGGTACCAAAACGGACACACACAAACCCACTGCCAGCAAATTTTATTTTCTCACTAAACGAACCTTACATATATATTTTTTTAAACACTGTAAATGGCTAAAATTAAACATATAACAGCAAAAACAAATGAAGGCAGAAATTATATTATTATTGCGTTCTCATCACACAAACGAAACCAATTAAAACTTAAAAAACGTTTTAATGTCAGAATGGTTCAGGAAAACGCATGCCATGCCGAATGGAGCTAGGTTAAAGCTTTTGAAGGCTTGAGTTTGCAGTTGCCATGTTAAGAAATGACATCCCTAGCCATGACAAACGATTAAAATACATCAGCAAGGTCAAGTGGGATTGGTCAGTCGCATTGACAGTGGCACGAGTGCCGGAGGCGCCGGAACCAGTAGCGAAATCACCGCCGGCGCACCTGTCGACACGCATACCCGTCTGATCGATGATGGACAACTTTTAACGCAATTAAATACAGTGAAATTGAAATAAATTGTTAAAGACAACACTAAAATAGAAATCCGTTAAAGAAATGTTTCAAATTTTGCCCGTACTTTATTGGCTTAGAAGTATTAAATAGGTGTGAAATATAACCAAGACTTAGGGCCACATGCATAACGATCGCCTTTAAATAAAATTAGTTAATCATATTAAACTGCCTAAATAAGTTTTACACAAAACGTATTGGCAGTTTTTGAAACATATTAAGCGGTAAACTTGCATTGTGCAATACACTAATTGTATTTAAGGGTGTTAAATACGTTTTGTGTTTCTTAAATATATTTAATCAATCTTATGCAAGCGGCCCTTAATGCATAAGCGATGATTTAAATAAAAAGTTGAAATTAATCACACACTAATTAAGTTGCATTAAACAAATATTATTTGTACACACTTAATATTTGTAAATTAGACATAAGTCTGTACTAGTATGATTACATGTTTCAATTATGAATACTAAATGCCTTATGGCATTTTTAAATCGTTCGTTTTGGACGCAATTCATAAACAAAGTAGTTAATGTTTCAAGTCAGGCAAAAGCATATGGTGCATAACTAATGGAATTAATTATTTTCCAAATAACGCTTGGAAAGGCCTCGTAAACCGATATAGCATCAAAGCATTCGTAAAAGCTGTCAGCCGCATGCTGAGATTGCTTCAATTCACATAAAAATATATTTCCTTTAATCAGCTCAGTCGCAAATTGCATCCAATACTAATAAATACAGCGCTTTTATGGTTTGGCTCTTAAACAAACATTATTCAAATTAAAGCAACACATCACGAGCTTTATTATAACTCACAGAAACAAATTCATCTATGTCGGCGAGATGCTCGTTCTGAGATTTCAATTATGATACATTTTTGTTTTCTTTTTATGTTTTTTTTTTTTCGCCGAGCCCCCCTTTCATGAGGTAAGACAGGGTCTGGTTTTCTTTTTTATTTTATGTCTCATTATTCAAACTCTATTTCTTTCTATATTACTAAATATTTTTATAATAACTTTACTACTCGAGTCTTTTTATGTTAGTATGGGATCATGAGAACATAGAGCTATAGTATTATTTTCCCGCGGTGGCGCAGGTCGGCTCCCGCGCTCACTCCCACGGACCAGCCTTTCCGTCTTCACCTCGCGATGGCACAATAGCTGCTTTACCCCTTTTTTCCAGTTTTGTTGTTTACATTAATGATTATCACGCATCAAGAATCTCTGGAAGAGAAACTTGCCTTTTTCTGAACGTTAATAGAAACGACATTGTTTACAAGTATAGCGATTAACGTCGTTGATAGTAGCCCTTCGAGTCTGGCGCCAAAGTGACCCAATTGTGGATCACTCCATTCAATTTTAAATCCGTATTGTGTATAGACTAAACAGAGATTCATCGATAGTTGTAATATTGAGTTCTACATAAATGCACATGGCTAGTTATGTACAATACATACATATCCTCCAATTTAAATTTCTTCTAACACAGCATAAATTAAATGAACTTGTGGTTGAGACTATGCGGCAGTGTTACAACTTAATTTGCTTGCGTTTGTAATTCTGTTTAGAGAAACTAACCATTTTCTCTGGGAACTGTGCCATCCGGTTGCAGTAAAGCTTGTAACGACAACCGACCGAGTTTAAGTTCTTAATTGACCTTTTAAAATAGCCGACGGCAAGGCCGCGCATCACTTTCTGCTACTGTTTTAATATGCTGGTCACTGAAATATTGTTACAAATAATTTTTACCAGAGTTATCATAAAAATCAGCTCCAATGCCCACAATACATGACAAGCGCTATGTATTGTGAACGCGTGTCGCTAACAGAAATCGGTTTAGACGAGTAGTAGTATCACAAAAGTATTACAAATTAGTCGGACATTGACTGTGCTGTTTTACGGTCACGAGTGAATTTTAATTACATACAAAAATTATCGCAATGTTGCATCTCGAGTATTCGCGGTGCTATACCGACCAGTGCAGCCGGAGATTCGGCCTTACGAGGCGAACAAAGATTACCGTTGCGTACTGTCATTTTTTTTCTTTATTCAATTCCACGAAGTGGTGTAACGGTGTCGCGTCCATTTGTTTTGGTTCGCCGCCGTCGCAACCGCTTGCCGCACCATGGCACCAAGCGACGTCCCACACGACCCGTAACATTGCATCAAGTTAAGAATATGCACGCGCCTATTATTATATCATCATTCCTTTTGCTCGTCTGATATAAAATTGCCCTCAAAGTATCAGACACATATATTGAATGGTAAATTAAAAAGTTGTGCAAGTGCAAACCTTTATCAATATTGTTTGTTACTAAAATTACCAATGTCAGTAAAAATAATACTTAATAGAGTTTCAATGGAAAGAAATTTATTATTTATTACTAATCAGAACAATTCAAAACCGTGAGAAGGCTTCAATCGTTCCTAAGGAATTTACTGACATTTATTGAAATGTGATCACTTTGATATGAAGTTATTATTTTCATAGACAATATTACATATTACAATATTTTTGTAATTCCTTGCATATAATTAATTTCGAATCAATAAACATTACGTAAAAGAACAAAAACACCATCGCCACAATCATTCCTGGAATAGTAACAAATAATATTGTTGGGAACTGTATATTTTGATCACTGATGTAGATATTGGTTTTAGTTAGTGTATATTTGTACAGAGATCAGCAGCCGGCAGGACGAGGCGAGACGGGGCCTACGGCGAGCAATGAAAGTGACAACCGTACACGAAAGTGACTCGCTAGATTTATTTACACTTGTTCGAAATAGACGCAAGCACTTCTAAAACTGGTGTCCACTTTACATCTGTGGCCCCGTCCGCCTCGCTATTTATATCGTTCCAAGCGGAGATCTACCTCCTTCTACGGCTAACTACATATACTCCTCGCAGTACCGTAATTAACCGCGTGTTTCATTCATTGCATTCAGAAATTTTTATTCGATTCTCTGTCGAATGAATTTGCGACAACCATAATTTTTTGCCCATCCTTTTTACGCTCATGTCTAAGTTCGTTGTCGAAGTCGTTGAACCTTTAAGAGGCCCTCGATGATTGTGAACAATGTTTTCTTATTTGAGGCCTAAGTTCGACCATCGCCAGTATAATCTAAATTTCTTTATCTTTATATATATTATAGTTATTTGTGAACTTCTACCCACACTTTCACCAAGCCTTAAATTGTTTTGATACATAAAAATAAGAAATATGAATTTCATTTTATAAATGTTTTTAATTTACTGTTTTTTTGTCCCAATTCACTGCCCTGACATAAAAATACTAAAATATTAATTACACAGCGTTGGAACGGACGATAGTGCTTGAATTGTTTCTATAGATATTAATTATCTTTGGATTTAATTATCGATATTCTTTATAGTTTGCATTCCTAGTCGCAGCACTACAAGATATTTAATTTTTTTTGAGTATACATGGAGTTTTTGGCGGGAGCTGAAGGGAGATGTTGTGCTGTGCAGTTTTATTTTCTAAAAATGTGTAAAATTACTCTAAAATGAACAATAGTTGTAGGATACTAACAGTTTTTGAGTATTCATTATGTGTTTTATGAGAAATGTGAACTGTATAGTCAAATGTGGCTTTTGGAATTGTCACAAGAACTCCGTTGAATGGCACTAGCTGATTACCTACAGTTCAGCTGTGCTACACATAGGCTTAAGAAAATGATGAAAAAATGTTGTAAACTAAGATCTGGCTTAAAGGCCTAGCTGCCAAGCCATAAACCTAAACAAATAAATAAAATTTGAGTATACATAGAGTAGAATAAACGCCCAGTAGTAACATCGTATCTGACGAAGTTCATAGGAATAAGAAATCGAATTTCGCGACTGTACCTTGACACACCCCACTCAATAAATTACATGAAAAGTGAGTCAAAACAACAACGTCATAAATAGAGCAACTTGTAGAGTACAATGATTGAGCCGCGTCGCAGCCGCGGGTGATGGCTGATGGCATCCAATTGAGTTCGTTCCTATTACAATCGGATGTTCCTTTCCAACCAACTGATGAGTGAGACGGATGTCGCGTCAAATAAGTTTGGCAGTCACTCACAGAAATAAAAATATCGTAACAAAAATGAAATCGACTTTAATAGTAAATAAAAAGCATATAACAAATATTTTCTACATCTTGAAGTCGATGCATTTTGCAAATTCGCTGTTGTTCTTATACGTCATGACTTAATGATTCTTGGCTTGATGACTTCAAGATGTTGCAGAAAAAATTATGCTATTTTAGTTATTATTCAGTCAGTTTCTTTTTCATTCGTTATTTTTTATTTTAACCAATAATAATAAAATTTATGTCAAAACCATCCTTAATCTGCACTGAATCCAAATCAAAAAGAATTATCAATATCGGTACAGAAACAAAAAGTTATGGTTAAAAAACCGCAAAATTTCATATTCTTTGTTCAATTTTAAAAAACATCTACGAGTTGAGAACAGGATGCTCTTCTCTTCATTTTTTAAAATTGTTTAAAGATAAAATATTAAATTGTCTCGATTACGTTAAAAAGAATTAAAACTAAGCTCTGGCACAAAACTATATCGAAATTGATATATGATATCGATTCGGTATTATTTTTGTTTAATAAAAAGTATTAACGGATTACCTTTCCCTCGCTTGGTAGAAAGTAAGATTATTGCTACATAATTAATATCAGAGACACTAATCCGGAGCTTATACAATCATAATTACTATTTTTATAATGATGAATTAAATTGCAATATAGTAAAGTTAATGAAGGTTAAATATATAAAAGATTATATATATATATATATATATAGTATTCGATAACTAGATTTAAAATATTAAAATGCTTTAATCGTCTCAGATTGCAAAAGGTTACAGTCCAGTATAGTTTATGCCAACGTGTATCTTCTAATATACCAACTAACTTCTTATCTAAAAGATAATATAGTTAATGATATATCAAATTAATTAGTTGTGAATATTGCTTATATTAGCAATTAATAGCCATTTAGAAAAACACCACTCAAAATATACCGTTAAGTGTTTTTAATAGAGAAACCTAACATTCATATGAAACTTTCTTTGCAATTTTTTTAACGATTTGCTGTAAATTTTACGAGTGAGAAGAACTTCGCAATGACGTATAGCCAGCTGTGTAAGTATCAAATATTCATTGATGTTTTCATTGCTGCCGCAAACCCTACGTTTGCTTGTAGCCCCCTAGACGGGCATATAGAGATACATTTATATGCAGTTGGCGTTAATACCACTTGCTCTGGGGATAGATGAATAGTATCTCATCCGACGTATGAACTATATGTCATAAAGCCCTTTTTGAACATTATTTTTATACGAGTTGCGGGACTCGAATTAAAAATGACGTTGGAATTATTATAGAGTTATTAGAACTAAACAAACACGTCGTATAATCCAGGTACAAATATAACCGAACACAACAAATCCAAACGTAGGCATGAAAGAAGAATAAATAATAATAATAAATAAAAATAATATTTGTGACCGTATCACTAGCTACATGATTGGCATCATTGGAATGAAGTACATGTGTACTGCTAAGATTATCCTGAATATTTTATTTCTTGCTTAAATTTAATTTGCATGTTCTACTACGTATAGTATTGCATCAGACACTACCAAGATAACAATGTGAAGATACTGCACTTCTAGATTACCTATGTTGCACATATTTATCATTAGACAAGCTTAGTGAGTCAAAGTCCATATTTTATCTACAAAGATACAGAAGCGCAATAGTAAGTTATTATAATAGTATTAAAAATAACGACTTATAAGTTGTTAAGTACAAGTTTTTTTAATGTTTATCTGACATTGAGACTTCGAAGCCTTTGTACAAACCTGTTATCGAAATGAAAACGATTGGATGGAATTATTTTTAACCTATTGTATCAATTACATATTCAAAAAGACATTATATAACATGTCCACAAAGATCATTTGGGTCACAAATTTACATAAACATTAGTTATTATTTATCCAGTCTTAAAATCGAAGTAAAACAATTCAAAGATTCGAAAGTTCACAGCGTTAAATAAACTACCTACTGTTTATTAAACACGAAGCCATAAGCCATAGACAGACAATAGAAGAAAAAGATACAAAGGTAGCACCACAACAGGCGGCCGTATCGCGCAACGGCTATTTCTTCCAGGCAACACAATATTACTTTAAAAAATTAATTGAATTCCTATTTACATAATGCTGAGATTTTAAACCAAATACTTTATGCCTAATATGTCGTGGTAGCGTAATGGTTAGCGCACGCATCCCAAACTCAAAAGGGCTCGGGTTCGATCCTGGCCGGAAAGCATGCACTACTTAATCAGTGTTCTGATCTAATTTACATATTTTTTCAATTACCACGTGCTAACAACAGTGAAGGAAAACATCTCCTGCACATCGAGATAACCGATATGTCAAACCTGCCAAGCCGCCTTGGACAAGAGTGGCGGGTGTACTGTCCGTTCCCCCTATAATGGGAGGCCCGAGCCCAGCAATGAGACATTTTTGGGGTGATATTATAATTATATACTTTACGCTTGGAGAAATGGTACTGCCAGAGTTTTCTGGGTATGTCTAGCGTAATATAAAGTCATACACGTCCTGTTGCTGGACTCATAACTCGTCAGTTTCAGGACCAGGGACGGATATATAGACCGTTTTACTTGACCAAGATGTGAATTCCATCTCGGGTAAGCCAAAATTCATTGCTCAGGTTTCCTGGCGTATGCGCGGAGAATTCTAAGGTGTCTAGAAGTTTCACAATTTAGGTAGAAAAAAAAATGTTACAAAATTATTATTTCATAAAGAATATACTATATTAACAAGATTATGATTGTCATAACCCTTAATATTAATTATTTATTTACATATACAACACATGTAAATGCGTGCCAATAATTTATATTCGATATACATCATTTTATAAATATACATTACAAAATGATTACGAATTTTCTTCGGAAGTTCTTTTTTTAATCTAGTAAACGTCTCTTTATAAAATGTCTTAACTTCATGAAAACGTTTTATTGTTTAGTTTGAGAATAACGACGTACCTGGTTATTTTGACTCAATCTCAGCGACAATGTATCATTAACTATTAACTGTATAAAATATTAACATTAATTAATTTATGTAACGTTATGATAACTTAAGTTTATTATGACAGTGTTATTATATTTATTGCCTCAAGACATGTGTATTATTTTAATAGAAAATACTGTCGATAAATTACAGAAAACATTGATTAATTTGGTCTTTCCCAACCGATGTCAAACAATTAAGCTATAACGAAAGTAACTGGCGTAAATCTTATGCATATTTACACATAATAACGTGTGATAATAGTGTAATATTCAAGGTCACTGACTCACTGCTTCGCTAGCAAAATAAATAGCCCATGAAAGTATCCCATATTTGAAATAACAATAGTTCTCCAATCTTTACTATAGACAGTATATAACTATTCAATTTTACTCTCTTAAACCTGAAATCTGTATAAGAAATATTGATTCTGAAAAACAGAGGTACAAAAATGGGACCGAGCAAAAACACATTACCGTGTTGCAGGATACAGTCCCTTGGGGAAAATATCTCAGTTTTCCCCTTGTATGTAAGTCCCTGCATTAAGAGGTAACGTGCGAGACAGGAAAGCAATCGAAGTGAGGTGAATACACTCTGATTGCGATTTCAAACGCGAACCAAAACATTAATGTGGTTGTAAAATAAATACCGTTAAATTATGTCCCAAGTACATTATTTTAGAATTTTGTGGCCACTTTGACAACGCTTGTGAGATTTTTATTTTCTATCGTCTATCTAATTATGTCACGGTCATTCCTCTCAAAAACTTGCTCAATTGGCTCAGTGTCCCAAAGGGTGTCTTGGCCTCATCCTTGTAATGAAAAAGCGCTGAAAGATGTTTTCAAGCTCTTGAAAAACAAGAACAATCTTTGATGACATTCTTATTTAAGACTAACATGTTTCAGAGAAACATCGTTCGTGTTGCCATAACGCTGATATATGTGTAGTGAATTAATTACAAGGCGAGGCGAGGCGGTACCAAAAAACGCAACCATAACACCATCTTTTCGCTACATTCGTTTATCCCTCGCAAATAACGTCATATCTGCATAAAAAGTATCCTAAATTTTGACTAAGATATAAGCTAGCTCTGTGTCGAGATTATTTAAATCCATACCGTAGCTTTCAGGTGATGCTCTAATGCACAGACAGACTGACAAATAATGTAAAAGTTACATTTTAATTAAATGTATGTACAAACTTAACCCATCTACAGTATTTTATCCATAGAGATATGATATATATTTACTTAAATACATTTTAGGGTTGCATAACCAAATAACAAAAACAATGCTTTCAGAATAAATACAACAGAGGTTTTTTATATTTAATTTCCATTTTTTGCACCTTTTCTTCATAAAACAAAAAGTTTATCTCGAATTGACTGTTCATCCAAAAATATACGAAAATACCCGATAGCCCAATAACACTGAAATGCGAATATCCGTTCACTGTTATGTCGACTACGAAAACAATGGTATCGCATTTCATTCCTCGGAAAATGTAACAGATCACACGTTTTCATTAGTGCAGAGCTGAAATTCATTGAACACTATAGATACCTGAACGCGTATGGATCGGTCCAAATATCGATACTGACCCAATTACAGCTTTGTTCAAAGATATTCAACATGATGCATTCATGTAAATGACATCAATACGTAATAATTGTAATGAGTTTACTTAATGCAATGTTGGAATAATTGTTATAAAGCAATTTATTGTTTATGTATAGTTACTTTTATTATGTACCAACTGCAAGTGGCGTTTGGAACTATGATTACAATACTCTGGTCGTTACAATAGTATAATGTTAATTAAAAGTGGACAGGTGAATAAGAAACAAGCTACGCAAACTACGAATATCAAACTTCTACCTGTGGTCTGCACCTATCTGACGATAGCAATAACGAGGTGCAAAGACCATAATAATTGTCTTCGACATTATATCACCCCTTGAGTATACCACTGCTAGGCTCACGCGTCTCCTTTCTGGTGAACGCCTTCGACACGCGATTTTCATCGTTTCCTTTACTGTTAGCTGTGATATTTGTAGCGATATATATTAAATATATTAGAACAGATAGACGGGCAAAATTCTAATTAGTCCTTGAAATAAGACGTGAGTAAACCTGTCCCTGTTAGGGTAGTCCGGAGGAGATCGCCTTTGGCGACGAGACCGCCCATTCTACTTTAATTTTATGTGCAATAAAGTTATTCATTCATTCATTCCACATATTGTCAGAATTATTGTCCTCCAAGTTACCTCATCAAGTCAAGTCCTCCGAATCGAATATTCAATATTAGGTACGTTCGCCCACTTTTCCGTACACGGATTTGTCAATTGTTCATACGCATGACTATAGCAAAAGGTATTGCCTTGAAAGTCCTTTATAATGTATGTATGATACGTGAACATAAAGGCGAACGATTTCTTTGTCATTAATAATATAAATCATATTAACAACAGCATAAGGATGTGATTTGATCGTACTATTATAAATGGGATATAATGTTTTGCATTTTTACATACCCTACAAGGAAACTTGGAAAGCGATACCATTATGTCTTATTAATCTCTGACAGTCATGGTACAACTTCGCAGTATCACAAACAGATATGGACCATAAATTGCTCGGAAACAAGTTGCTCGCATTTTGCGGTCAAAATTTACCTATAAAGTACAAAGGTTTTTTTTATAATTAGATATTTATATTTTAGGGACTTAACCCGATAAGTATGGCTTGAGAAGTATAGAGTTAAAAAAGCTTTAAGATTTCCTATGAATATTAATAAATGGCGTACAAAACTACCGCAAAAAAATATTTTCACTACGCATTTTCAAAGAAAACATTTGTAGTGTATCTATTACTCCAGACACAAGACATACCTACAGTATATTTAATAAAATACTATGACAATTCAGAGGTATATATAAATGTATATGCGTGTATAAATCCAAATACACGATTTCACAATCATAAGACTTTCCATTTAGACCTTCTCAAGTAATCTTTATCAATAACGATAAAGAAAACGAAGCTTAGAAAATTTACACGAAATAGTTTCTTTTAATCGTTCAAACTCATTAAACATTTAAGCCTTTTCATTTAGTAATTATCTTCAAACTTTCAAAACCTAGTCGCCACATACTCAAACCAACGCGCACTACCACCGCATTGCATTACACGCACATTTCACAACCAAACCAAGACACACAAAGAGCCTAAAAATTAAAAACCCAGAAACAGAAAGGAAAAAACAACACACATGGCACTAGATAGGATAATACATAAGTATAGACATAAAACCCACACTGCATAGCACTTCCTCACAACACCAGCATGTAACAGATACACTCTACTCTAGTATAAGTTTAGTATTAAAATTAGGATAAAGTAATATAATAAGTCACTTATAAGATACATACACTTTAACACAAATTAATTAATGTCACACACAAGAACTAAAATAATAAGCGTGTTACATTTAAAAATTAAATCTAGAAATAAGTTTTAAAAAAGGGTACGGAACTCGAGTCCGTAGAGTAGCTAAAAAAAAACCTAGTCGCCATATCAGTATCTTGAGTTGAAATTTATACTATAAGATTCATTTCAATAAGTTCAGAATAAGTCCTTCGTCAATAATCGGTGTTTGCTATTGTCATCTAATAGTAATCTTAACAATATAATTCACCGCCACTGTTCGTGTTATTATTTTTAAGACACACATTTACATAGCAGTACATATATCGACTATACGACGAATTTTTCCATTTAGTTTCAAGGAATAAATTAACAAGGTCTAAGATATATTTCTTACTTAAGTCTACGACAGTAAATTACTCCTGAATATACAAATTCAAGTCGATTCCCACAATTCACAGTTACTAGTCTCTACGTATTAGGTTTTATTCTATATAATACAGGTCTTAATTAAATAATACAGAACTATTTAAGGCACTTATACCTATTATTTTTTGTTTGTCTATTGTTTTGTGTTCACGCATTAATCTTCCGTTGAAGTTTTCGCATTGTGAAGAATTAACTACAACCCAAGAAAGTGGAGCAATTATTTACCACGCATGAAAATGTTAGTAATATCTTATTTACGTTAAATTACTCTAGGGCCGCCAGCTATCGGTTGAAATTTAACAAATTAAATTTGTAACATTTTCTTAAGTTTGTGCGACTAATACATATAGTTAAACAACTGTATTAACCAAGTAAAAAAATATAAATATAAGTATTGTTTATATTTTATTATTATATAGTAACTATTTTAAATTATAATTTCGAATAAATTTACAATTTAAAAGAAATATTACAAAATTCTAATATAATACACGAATAGTGTCTACTTCCGTTTGAATATATCTAGAATATGAGCCTTAATTATTTTATTTGTGCGGAAGTATATATTATGATTAAATTTGTAAGAAAAAACTGTTTTGCTATCGAATTCAATAATCTGAGATAATTTTAATATTGAAATCAACTTGCAAGAACAAGGTCAAAAAACTCACCTTAAATTACGAATTACAACTTTCCAAAGCCAGTTTATTGCTCTGATGATATCGTAAACGATATTAATGCTACTAGTATATTGTTCTGTATATTTCATCGATAAATTTATCTGCTTGAAAGAACTAGTTGGTGATAGAAATTGATAATTTTTTTTCAAGTAAATAGTTCAATCTCTTATTCAACACGCTTTATTATGACTTTAAAAAGAGATTCTAATTCCATCTGTATATATAAATACATACCTTTGACTTCTATTTAGTCTTGGGCATGTCGCACTACATACATTGAAGTGTTTCATCGAAGCGACACTGGTCACACTTTTTGCTATTTTACTAAGATATCCCAACTTAAGAACTACAAATTCAGCTGTGTTCCGGCATTAGTGGACAGCTTCCAGTCTCCCTTAAGAGAGCAGTAGCGCATTTGTAGTACCATTTATCGCGTTACAAATGACCAAAGGCGATGGTAGCCGCTTTGCATAAGGTGGGCCGGGCCGCCTGGCTGTCTGCTGAACTGGTGCAATAAAAAAGCATTTAATAGAAAATCCCCCATATCTCAAAAATTAAACGACAGATCTTATTCAAACAGATTTTTATTCGCAGTATTATATTCGCTCTACTTTATAAGATGAGGGGTAGTTGACAATAATATAACAATTTTTATCATCTTAAAAAACATTAGTCGCCTTGATTTTATAACACTAGTAAGTTATGATGTTTTATATTTACGAGTCAAATAGCATATTAATTACTATTCAAACAGTGTTTCATGATGTTTTAAAATTAGAATAAAACAAGATTATTTTAATGCGTTCTCTTATATCAGAGCATTTTAGAATTTATTGTAAAATTTGTAAACTGCGGAAAACAAAAGTAAAAGGGAGTAAACATTTTAACGACTTTGAAAGTGAAATTTTTAATTAAGAGAAATTGTTATCACTGTTCAAGAATACACCAATGACACTGACACTCCACACGACTATGTACACTGAAAAAAAAACAGCCTTCGGTTCCATGTATGGCGGCCAGCCTACTCGTTATTATTTCACGTTATGACTAGAACATCCGCCACAAAAACTTGCATTATATTGATTTGGACTGGTACTTCTTCTTCTTCTTCAGCCAGTATCGGTCCATTGCTGGATGTAGGTCTTCCTCATCCAGCTCCTAATCGCTAAGTATACACAGAGGGCTTCATAAAATAAAGGCGTATACGCAAAAATAACATTTTTTTTGTTGCTTACTAAATACTACGCATGTCACAATTTAGAAAGTCTTACCAGTGTACCTTAAAAGAAGGGTATTCCAAATTTCAGCCATATACAATCAACTACATAGTTTTGTTTTATTCACAATTTTGTCCCTTGCGTGAAACTTTACTTTTGTTGGTACGCCCATTTGTTATGAAGCCCTCGATATGTACCTAATATAAATAAAGACAAAGAATGATTTCATAAATGCTCCATTTTTTCGAAATGGCTATGGAACCTTGAAACAATAATAAAATATTTTGCTAATGCCTTTATGCTTGGTAATTTCTTACTTAAAATAATGTTTAAGTTAAATAAATGAAAGTAGATATTATATAATTTATTTGTATACACAGGAAACAAAAATTCCATAGAAGGTCGTTGATCGGTAGATATTAAGCGTTTATCCGGTATTATCTCGTGATCAGCTTCTTACTAATTGTCCCGTAAATTGAATTGAATTTAAAAAATCTCATTGTTCCTTTGAACAGAAAAGACCAAGGAATTGAATAACAATAATGGTAGACGTGTTTCACGCGGCAAAAGCACGAACAAACAATAGCTATGATGCTTATTTGATTCCGTGCTTTCCCCTTTGTCAACTAGTTTGCTTGAGCGAATTTTCGTGACGCTGTAGTTCCGGTATAGAATTAAGGAGTTTATTTTAATGAAGGGAAACTCTTTTGTCGTTCTATTTTTATACAGATAGCAGCGGGTTAAATAGAGCACGGCTATACGACGATTTACCTAATTCTGTTTGAATTACAATTTAAGGTGTTATCAAGTTGCCAAGCGGTAATTTTTATTTAATGGGTCCAAACAATCAACATACTTACGACTAAAATTTTAAGTAAGTAATTAGTAATATACTTACTTTAATTAGCACATTGTGTCTGGCATTGGTATTGAAACAAGTATTACACTTACACTTAGATTATATTATTATATATACACATTTAAATGAAAACGTGAGTCTTGTAATGGGCGTCATTGATCCACTTGTGCCTTGATTAAGTACTTGTACATAATCAAAGCACTTGTGGTATAAATGAACTAGAGCTTTCCACGTGCATTCGTCTTCTTGTACATAAGAAGTATCTTAAGTTGACACACGTTATTTAAATACTAAAGAATTACAATAGCAACTCTTGCAAATTAATTTGATTGTTTATTGTACTATATCCTATTTATGTCTAATATAAATATACAACAGTAAATAAAGAAAAATTAATCAATCGAACTTGGGAATTCTGTCGCAGGTCAACATTAGACCATTACACCACCGAAGCTGCCAGTTTAATAACTGGCAGCATCATTGACTTCATAATTATTGATTTTGTAATCAAAATCAATAATTATGAAGTCAATGATCGACTATTGTAATAGTAGACTGGGACAATACATTTTATTATTTTTCGTCACATTATTTACTATCAATTTATTCCTTTATTTATATAAAGTATTCTATCCATTACAGTTTTTGGGATAATAGTTAGAATAGAATATAATAATAAGTATCTATTAATTACTTAGGCTTATTGAAGTTTTCATCATTATATTACTTTAAAATATATGTATCTTCTGATTATATATATATTAATTAACTTCAAAACTAAAGGCTCATTAGAGTTAGAGTAGGCGGCAAAAGCTATGTGCCCGACCTTTACTAGTTAATTGATTGCATTTAATAATAATGTTTGGTTTATAAGCGCAAGTGGAACAGCTATTTGTATGTTAACATAAATGCGTGACACATTTCCTCTATATTCATAAGTAATTTATTGAGTCTCTAATGAGATTTTCACTTTTATTTCTTGCTACGGACTGTAGAATATAATGGCAATATAGTTATAAATATTACCAGCCTTCAGCACACTTTATTTATTGAAGAAGGCCATCTTGATTCAGTATATTCGTAATCTTGAGAAGTCTACAGGTAGTAAGCATATTTTAATAACATTTTTCATCAACTATAGTATATACTGCCTACACATATTGAAATAAAAATTTAACTAGGTATGTTCTATATACGAATAACTACTATCGGATAGTGGTCTTCGAATACTGAGTTATTCATAATAATTATACAAGGTTTATAGGCTGTTTTAAAAAAGTGTTATTCGTAACCGCATTTTTAATGCGGGGGCCATTGCAGCTGCCTCAGCGTTACATACATTAATGCTAGGATTGATTAGAATAAAAGGTAGTATTAAAGACACCAAGCTACCTAATATTATATATCCGTTGTATTTAATTCAAATAATTTTTTTTATTTAATTAAATATATCACGTTAATAGCCCTTGACACGTTTATACAAGTAACCCGTATGTTGGACACCACAACATGTCTTAATTTTATCTATGACAACCATTAGCGTATCTTGGAGACGTGACGCCCATGCTATCTAAAGTGTTTATCCTATTTTGTTCAGCTTTTAGATGCCTTTATAGCGTAAAGTTATACAGTGGTGCAAGTCATTACTACGGAAGAAAAAAATACCATTGATAAAAAGTGTCCCTTAAATCTACGCTATTGTGATACTTTTAAGCACATTCCAAACATTAATAGATTAGTGACATTTTAACCCAATGACTGTATGAACCTTTCTGTGTTTCAGATCTATTTAACCAATCTTAGCATAAAAGAAAAACATATAAGAAATGTTGTCCACTTGATCATTAACGACCATAATTTATTTACCATTTGCCCTGAAAAGCTGCAATCGATATGCAGCGCCACCTACCGGGTCCAATTGTGAACCAACTCGGAAACCTTTGGCTCATGCACAACAACTTTGCTAAAGATCATCTCATGATCAAATGTATAGTTCACGATTCTACAAAGGACATACAGGCAATCATTCTTATATATATAAAAGATAACTACGCTACGAAATAAAAGCATGAAATTTATAATGTAATCACGAAATATATATGTTTGTTTATTTAACTCCTGAACCTCATCAACTAATTTTGATATAAATTGGCAGGTATATAAAAGCCAGCGATGAACTTGACCTACGAAGTACCGGTGAAATAGAGAACCAAAATACTTGAACTAAACAAACTCTGTCTCATTGAATATGCGCTGTTTGCTACAACTCTATTAATTCTTCAAGTCTTTCTGTAACATACTCCTGCATAAAACTTATTAAAAAAAGAACTTGAGATATACTCGTTAGTAGAATAAGAGATAAATATAAAGCAAAAAAAATTTGCTAGACGTGTTGCTGGGAATTTCTTGTCGCTTCTTCTCCTTAAGAGCAAAAACACGTGGCGAAGTGCAGTACATAGACTAGGAAGTAAAATTAAATTTTAGCCTACATGTATGACCTTCAAAAAGTCTTCTCCAGTGGAATTTGAATTTGAACGTCAAAGACACAAAGGCCACATTCATTCAAAATACCCAAAATTTAAAAGTATGCAGGTTATTATGTATTAATTATGAATATTATATCTTACCTGTACTGTGACTCAGCCATGAGTTTCGTAGATAATTATTTAAATAATTATTGTTTAATCTACTAGTTTACAAATTTACTTGAAGTATTCAATGCTGGCACCAACGTAATTACTTGTAACCTAAATATCTGAGACGGACAACTCAGTTACGTGTGAAAACCCACGTGTTTGTTTGTGTGTTATCTGTGGATGTGTTTCCTTTAAGGGCACGTTAAAAAGTAGATTAACACATCTTTGTCTCGTAATCATTGCTATTAAAAAGTCGCCGAAACGTCGGAATTAAATAAAATACCGCACTTCATAATAATAATTTTATCTATATATAAAAGAAAGTCGTGTTAGTCACACTATTTATAACTCAAAAATGGCCGTACCGATTTGGCTTAAAATTGATGGGGGGGTAGCTTAGAACCAGGAGATGGACTTTTTATCCTGTTGGAACCGGTAGGTGGTGCTGAGATCGGGTTCTAGAATCCTCCTAATCACCTGGGCCGATTTTGTTTTTGTGTGTTTGAATGGATTCCGGATGGTTTAGATTCACAATCAGAACCGGTAGGTGGCGCTGGGATCGGGTCCTAGCTTTTTATTTTTTCAGAGCAGTACAACGTCTAGGCCGCTAGTCATTAATAGAACTTATCACTAAGGTAGATCATCTCTATGATGTGGTTGTATACTTGAAAAGAGTATACCTACATTCTACAAATAGGCAATGTTTTTGTATACTATTGTTACAATTACCACACAGTGATGGGAAACAATAAAACCCGCTCATCAGGATAATTGATGTAAGAAATAATTTGTAATAAAATACGCTTCGGATAAGCGTCATTTGTATAGCATCAGAGTACTTCTAGGAAAAGTCAGAGCCTAGCAGTGAAACGTATTTCAGCTGATACTACAAGAAATAAATATTTGCCATTTTATTATATTATCAGATAATCAATAATCCAATTAATTCATAAATCTCATAATCCATATTTATTTTACACATTCAGATCAAATTTACTACTTGAAAAATATGAATTTCTCTACTATTAAAATTTATATATTATTATCCTCTTTATCATTTTGGTTCAAAAGTATTTTCTATTATTCTGGATAATTACTTTAAAGAAATTTTGAAACAAGGAATTCTGTTGATACTCGTGATCAAATAACTGATTCACACTTCGCACGTCGGATCAGCATCCAGTGTCAGTATAACTAGGTGTATGCTACTAACGCAACTTTTTCATAAAACATCAAAACATTATATTATTAAAATCACTCATGTCACTCGCCTTACATACGTCTAACCATCAACAAAAAATATCAATTGCTATAAAATCTAAAACTACATATGAAACGTAAAACCATAAATATATATATAAATTCGAAGCAGATTTTTCAATTTAATATATCAACAAAACATTTGGTCCTTCGAGCCGGATACTCCCTTGTCGTGTCGGAGGAAGGGTTGTATATTTAATACATTCATTCATATCCAATCTAACTGAACATACATAGTCAGACTCATACTACCGTATACACACACTAATCACTACTCTCACTCATCAATAACATTACAGTATTTTATTTAAGTAATTTTCTTCAATCAGGCACACACTAAAGGTAACAACATCAAGACCACGCTTTTATGCATGTTGGCAAAGATTTTAGTGGTACAATCAATAATTGTTCAATTGTAAATACTACATTTTCGTGCTCTAATTATTATTGACCTTATATTGTCTATTATATTAAGGGTATATAATTGTCAATCTATCAAAGATCATTAGACACATAAGTCTCCATTATATACCTACGTCATTAAACTTTTCTTCGTGTACATACATCCACATCTTATTATATTAATTTAATTTATTAATGGTCCTTTGAGTTGTTTTTAATTTTAATCTTCGCTACTATGCACCTTTAATTTTCTTTGTTTTCATTGTTTATTGCTGCGTCACTACGTAACATGTGGTTGCCCTAATCTTTTAATTTTCAACTAGTCTATAAGTTATGTTTGTATATATTTCTCTGTGTTTCGGGAATACTAGGTATATGGGCATGTACTCTCTGGTTATCTGATCCATATACTATAATACCATTATACACTTTAAATAAGACTTCTTAATTATTTCCGTAAGCCATGAATATAATCACTGTGCAGCCACACCTAAATATGCCTTAGCTCGTTACCACACTGACTACTTTGCGGTTATAATTATTAAACACACCCAAAATGGACTATAACTTGAAGTTGGCTTATCAAAACTTGACGCATAAATTTTCATCAAAATAAATAAATGAAACTTAGCTCAAGGCTACTAAGTGAAACAAGAAGTGTGCTTAATTATACTCTTAATGATTTTTAATAACTTCCTTACGTACCATCACCATCTTTAAACAATTATAAAAAGTTATAATGCTAATCTACCGTCTTTTATTTATCAAATACCTATTAAAGTATTTATTATAACTTGATTATTATTTATATCTTCTTCTTTACATAGTATAGAACACTCGCTTTGGGCGTCTGTTTGTATATCCGCTAACTCCTTCTAAATCACGCAACGCGTTTTTAAGCGGTTTTCCTCATCAATAATTTAGATATATTTACACTGACGGTTAATATATAAAAACCAAATTAAGTTTTTATGTAAGCAAAAAAGAACTCTGGCTAGGGTTTAACTAGGGTAAACGCTATTGTGTTAATAAATAAAAAATATTCTGGAAGGAAGTTTCAACTTTGGTCTAGTGAAACATTTTTAAATTAAGGCGAGACGACTGCGCTCTCGAAATACATTTAAACAGGTTAATTAAAATAAAATATGAAAGAAGATGATATCTACCTCATTGTTATATTATTGGGTGTTATCATAAAGTACAAATACTTGCTGAACTTAGTTACAACAAATAATCTAATACAGTGTTCCGCAAAGTATGTACCGCGGCACACTGGTGTACCGTGGTCATTAATTGGTGTGCCTCGGAAAAATAAGGTTATACTGCAATTTAAACATTAGATTTGTTATTTTATAATAATTAATACCTTTTCTGCAATTTAAACGTGAGGTTTGTTGATTAATAAATATTGTTTCGATGATTAATAAATAAATGTTGATTAATATTACTTATTTAATTATTTTTTTATTTGTAGTGTACCTCCACAAATTTCGTTTTCCTAGATGTACCTTGAACACAAAAAGTTTGCGGAACACTGATCTAATACAATAAAAGAAACCTTAAAATATCTATATCGCATTCTACCTATAGGGTCTATAAGTAGAATACTGAGCCTAGATCACCGTCTTCTATGGGTAATAAATATAGTTAGTTATTGGCTCTTTAACCTTCTTCATACAATATAAATATGGCTTTCGTATATCCAACCAATGTTAAGTATTCATGAATAATCATGTCTTAGAATAATATTCAAGCAAAAGCCTTAGCTAACTTGTAAGTCTTTGACTGAGGCTGACATCTGGATGAAAATTACACACTAAACTAACCGATGTGTAAAATGTGGAGAACTCAAGCCTGATAGTGGTACATTCATGAGCTAAAATTATACGGATTCAAATTAACTCGAATAAAGCCGCGTAAAAAGTTCTAGTTAGTTCATAATAAACTGTTGCGAGAATGAGGCAGTGCATTACGCTACACACTTAGATATAATTCAATAAGACCAAACGGCGCATAGTAATAAATTTCTTCGGAAGCTTTTAGCAAAGTGGTACATTAACAATCTAAAAGAACGTCTAAACAGCTTAAAACGCTTATTTCTAGCATAATGACCGACAATATAAGCCTCGTAAATTCGGTAAGAACACAATTCCGGTTATAAGAAGTTGTTCTATAAATCTCTGTAATATTCATTCAGTTTTATCGTTGATCATACGCCACACTGGGCGTCTGGTCGGTTAACCAGATTTACGGCGTATACAGTTTCCTAACAGTTTATTTCATTAGCTGCTAAAGCAATTCATCTGCCTACAACTTGAATTTAAATGATATGTTTCCTTTAAAAAATACAATCTCTCTTTTATTTCTGGAAGAGATTGTAACGGTGAAGTCAGATCATTGTTTCATAATATATATTTAACGTCTAGATTCAGTTCTTGTTGAACTATAATAGTTTTGTTTCTACCTTCACGCTAGACGCATAGATTTGCTAAAAATGATCATTTTTCAAATCACCACTATTTCACTAGCTTTTATTTAATTTACAATGATGTATGTATGTATGTAAGTTCGGGTGGAATCTTGCAAGTTAAATTTGACAAACTTCCCGGTTTCCAATTGACCTAAAATTTTGCACATAATGTGTATATAAGTGCTAAATAAAGCTAAGTGCTAAACATTAACAAAGAACACATGAACAAAGTGTCTTCTCCTTAATAAAGACAATAAGAAACGTGTTATTGGACACATTCTTAGTTTAAGTTATATCTAGTTATTTTAGGTCAGATTTAAATTACTCATTAGTCTTATTTCGTAGATTAGATTGTAATTTTAATGTTGTATCACTAAGATGCATCATTTATGAAAAAAAAATGTGTATATTGTGTGACAATGCAATAATATGGTACCACGAATCTGATCTGATGGTGGAGTCGGAAGGTAGCCATAGGAACTCCTGTACTAATTAAGATAGACCCGTCGTATTTGGGCTCGTTTTACTTGTCTTGGCTAGCACTCTGCTGCTACATGATATCCAGGACCTCAAAAGCTTGTATTTAAAAACCTTTATAAAAAACAAGTTATTTCTAAAATAAAAGTAGCCCAAGTTACTTATAACATTAGCTGTCTGCCAATGAAAGTTCCATCAAAATCGGTTCAGCCGTTACAGAGATTAGCCGGAACAGACAGGCAAATTTAAAAAAAATGGTTGATATAAAATATTACAAAACAGACACTTAAATTTTATTAATTTGTATAGATTTCTATTATTTAATCATAAATTAATGTATTACAATAAATTATTGATGTTAAATAACTGCCAGTCAAAAAATAAAAAACATTACACGTAGTGACCGAGAAATGTGCAAGCAAAGTTTGTACATGTGTTTATTGTTCTCAAAATTTCAATAACAAAAATATTTCCAAACAACACGCTCACGCAGTACGTAATGCTGTATGAACTCACTGCACGAACGATCACATTCCATTTGAAATCCTTTTATACCTAACTTTATACGTAGTTATCGAATATGAGATATTATTTTCAACATATCAGTGAGTATACAATTTCCAATGTATATACTTATTACATTATGTGTGTATTGTAATACACGTGACTTTATCAAGGAAAGCCGTTGCCTCAGAGTTTCAGTAAACAAATTAATTGTTTTTATCATATAAGCGGGAAATTTTGATTGTGACATATACATCTGCGTAATATTGTCATGTATCTTACGCATAATAATAGGGAATAAATATGTTACAATAATTCCTTACTTACTTTAATTCATTTTTAAACAATCATGATTGTGATATTTAGGTCCTTTTACTTGTAGATACTTAAGACTTAAGAGTATGGCTGATCTAGAACATATATAAATAAGACATATGTAAGTGTTCACAGAAGAACTTTATTAATCACATAAAATTACAATAAAATCAATTTCAGACATTTACGATGTCATTTGCCCTCAGAATGTGCCAGACAATATTGCGGAAGGAAACGACACAAGTGCTGTATAGAATGGATAATGTCTACTTAGAAAATCATGGGTTCGATTTTTATAACGTTAGCCTTATAATTTAGGACGTTAAATAATTCCACACGTTTAAAAATGTTAATCAGTTTCCTACTATATATACACTTCCTAAGCAAAGGATTCGTTTTCTTAATTTACCAAACATATATTAAACACAATACTGCAATATCAAGAAAGTTTATAGATAAAATAAAAACTGTTAGTCTTTGATTGACGCCAAATAAGTAAGTTCTTAAGATAGCACGAAAAGGCATATTTTATTAAAGAGTTCTAATACAAAACTTCGCTAAAAACAATGAATAAAATACGCCAGTAATCTCCGTTTGTAAATAATGTAATATATTTTTATTAAAAAAATTCACAGTAAAACATCACCAAGTCTCCTCCAAAAATTACATAGATAAAACAAACTATAACAATAAATAATAACAAGTTAGCTCAGCTGCATTGTAGGTATTCAACTGACGTCATTTAATAGAGGTCTTGTGACAACTCGAAAAGACACGTTACATTACAATGTTCACATTTTTCACAAAAACATATAATTATTACTCAAAAACTATCAATAACCTACAACTATTGTTCATATTTGAGTAATATTAGACATTTTATATTTTATAAAAATATAAAAATGTTAAATAAAAACTTCCCCTTTAGTTCCCACCAATAAAACTCTCTTTATAATAAGAATTACACATAATTTAAAACAAAATTATTAACTCTGTCACAAGACAAATTTAATATTTCTAGTCTGTGGTAGAATAGAAAGTAAAGCCGCGTATTCACCGACTTAGGCACTGAGGTTCGTACTTGTATTGTCGTTTCGTCGTCTAGGGACGCGCGGGCGTGTTGACGCGGAAGCTGCGACGTGACGTCCTGCTTGCGGGCGGAATTGTAAATCGTCTCATCTATCATCGCAATAGAAAGTGAAAACTGCTACTGTCCGTATTCATTACTCTTATTATAATGCACCTTTATTCATTTGACAAGCACCATTTGTTCTTCATCAATTATATTTTGTTTGTATTTAATACAGTTGACTTCTTAAATACAAACAAAATATAATTAATTTTTATACTGTCGGCATTTTGTTTAAATACTAAATAGTGAAACAAGTTTAAATATAACGTTTTCTCTATCTATATATGAACACCAGCATTACAGTCATGTAAATTTTATTGCATAATATTTAATTTAAAAATTCATGGTATTACTACATTTAAGCCTTTGACTTAACAACAAGAAATAAATTAAACCTACCAACAAAGTAATGATGACTACAGTGTATTATGTACACATAAAATATAGCACAAAAAACAATGTGAAATAAAATTGCATAAATTGACCTTTAAACTGTCCCTAAATATTAAGTAGGTATTGCGTATATGTTTCAACCCATGTACGACAACATTATAATAATTTCTAATAGTGACATAATGATAATAAGTATTGTTGCGAGCATTATGGCCGGAGTAAAAGTGAACTGCATTGTATCGGATGTAGTGCGATGTAATAGTCCCCGCCCCTAATGGATCATTGACTATCAGGGACTAGACGTGACTGACATGTTAATGTGGCTCCTGGCCAGACGGGCTAGCAGCTCTGACACAGGATTTAGATAACGCTAATGAATAACAATTGTTTATTAACCTTAATGGACGCTATCTTTTACTAAAAAGACTAAAGCACAAAACAAATACACACGTTCTCCGTTATAATACCTCGCATAATTTATGCCTACTTCCACGACAGCAGGCAGGAGTGTGGTGAGAGAAGTGGGCAGCACGAGTATGTGCACGCAAGTTATTGGAACTTTGATAGTCGTGCTGCCCACTTCTTGCGCCACAAGCATGCTTGCTGCCGTGGAATTGGGCATAATGTAAAAAAAGTACGAAATCGCGTTCACTATTTATTGCCTTTCGAATTTCGAATACGAATATATACGATCAAAAGTTACATTTCAAATTAAATATGGAATTAATAAAACCCAACTGCAGCTCACTAGTTTTGTGAATACACAGAGTACATTAATATAATAGAATGCACACACGAACCATGTAAAAGGAATACTATTTTCTTCCATGCACATACATGTTAATATTTACGAAAAAGAAATGTGTGTGTGTGGGTGTGTGCAGTACACACGCAGTAGAAGTGAAACAAAGTGTGACAAGAGATGGGATGGATTCTAAATTTTGTGACATTAGATTTCATATATTATATCGTTATAATATATTTAAGCTTAAAAACGCAAAATTTGAAGTATAAACGAAGACTCAAAAATATATGTCCTTTTTGGGTCTCTTTTTCGTTTCATCGAGTTTCAAATCACAACGTTTCCAAAGAGTATATTACGTTATTAATTTACCACACATATAAAAAGTATTTATATGATTTATGTCACTTGTTCATTTATGCTTGTACTAAATTAGAATTTGTCTAAGTAAGATTGAGCGTGTAGCCGGATCCCAAGAGAAATGTGCCATTTCTTCAAATTAATTAACCCCTATCCTCGGCATAAAATGAATATGCACCGACATAGCCACAGAGATACATTACACCTTGGTTAATCGCAATCAAACGTCAAGCCATGAGATGTTTATCTCATAGAAAATTATCAACATTAAAACAAGCGTGAAAGAAACAGTTATCCTCCTTTGTGCAGCGTACACAAAGAATATAATTACGTCCATTGTGTTACTTTTGCTCCATGAACATTAAAAATCCCGCAAGTATAATCTACTAACTATGACTTGTTCCTTGAAGGTGACAAACTTTCACTATTTTCATCATTTCACTACGCGACCACACAAAAACATACATACATATTGTCCGCCTGCTACGATCCTGACAAACACTTTTCGCTTTATCAACTTTCATTGATCTCTTCATACATACATACTTATTTAAAGTGCTTTAATTATAAAAACGGAAATACACCATATAATATTATACACCAGAACAAAAAATGGTTCAAGCCTCCCCAGTTGGAAAACAGTTTCCTCTTTGTACGTGTATGGCGGCCACAACTAATCTCTATTTTTTATTCTACTCCCAGTTTTTTTGGTTCCAATTCTATATTGTCTCCACATATCAAGTAGTTTCCGAGAAAAATGACTGTGACACAGAAATATAATACATAATAATGACAAGGTGAGAGGAGGTTCCTGCTTATGGTTCCCAACCGTGCTATAATATATAGTACTTACTATATACACATGGAAGATTCAAGAAAGAAAGAAATAAAATTTAAAATAATTAATGAAATATAATAATAAATGTGTAAAAAAATCAGGGGGCAATTTTTTCCCAAAAGTATTAAAAACAAAAATACTATATTCTCTTTTAAAAAAATGTGGCAACTCTATTCCTGTCTTTGGATAACCACCGGTAGTATGGACGCCAGGGGCCACTGCCGGCGGAGTTCGATGGTTTAAAGTTTTTTTTTATAAAAAATAATGTATTTTATTATATGATAATTATAGTAAAAGTTTAAAAAAATCGGAAGGTATCGAAATAATAATCGGAAGACAAACACACATTTTTTATCCCCAAATTAAGCAAATTAGCTTGTGACGACGACATGCCGTTTGTATTATTGATATATAAGATATTTTTCCAAAATAGCTACCTGACCCTAACAGAGAGTTTTTAAAACAAAATAATGCAGCTTATTACAACATAATATTAATCAATTATAGTAATATTAAGCCTTGCAAAACCCATCTTATTTCTATTAAAATTACATTCCCAACAAATCTTTCAAAATACTGCTTATTACATTACTTATTTATACAATTTTATGAGATAAATTAAGATAATCTCGGTTCAACGTCACAAGTTTACAAGAACATTTTCATATTTATGAAATAAACCTTATAAACCTTGGATTTCATAATATAAACTCGTATATATAGTACAATCTATAGTTACGTGGCACCAGTATGGTGTGGCGCCAATTTGCATTCTTGTCTCAGCCCAGGAGCAACTTTCATGAATAGTTAGTATAGTTATCTGACTAGTTTAGTTCTAGTACGCTAGGATCACGCATTGCAAAGTAAACACTAGCTTTGATCGAGTCGCGATCAGAATACATAGTAAGCTTGTGCTTTTTACTCGATTCCCACAGAGCGTCTGCATTAGAATCGTGGGGCCACAACGCTCACATTGCAATTTATTCATACTGTTGAAATATAATCAGCGTCGCCGCTCATGTTTACATTTAGTTACGAAAGGAAAATTCTTTCATATAATCCTTATATATAAAAATTCAGCTTCCATGTGTTTGCCTCCGCAAAACTGGAAAGAATAAAATTCTTCATTGTTTATTGGGACTATTAAATTAAGCAGTCTTTGTTTTTACATCACATCTGACATCAATAACAAGATACATATTTTGCACAGTCATAAATAATAGATATTTTGCAAATATATTACAGCTTGATGGTAATTGTGAGTTCTTTAAATTTTAATAGATTTTTCGCTTTTAAACTTTTTGAAGAATAGCCAACACGTGATACATTATACAGATGAAGTATCGTGCATGATTCGGCCTTTGTTCAAATTGTCTAATCGCCTACTCTAGCCTCAAACAATCAACATTTGCACCTACAATTACAGTTCGAGGTTCGGCGAATAATTGTACACCTAACGAGATGTTTAAATGCTGTTTAGACTCTATTTGGAGCTGGAAAACTAATTTCACCTCAACTAAATTTCGACTGATGGTAGTCATCAAATCTTATGTATTAATAGAAACATTCAGTATAGTTTTCATAATTCACAATTACTTAATCTAGTATATTGTCTTAAATTATATTATTATATAACCTAAGTACAAATTAATTTAAATTATACAATGTAGTAGTCCATCCAGTCCCAAATCGCTGTCCGTTCGGAACAATCCCAAAACGGTGGCATCATTTTACCGCTGAATGACAACTCTTATCATTTTTTAAGGCGTGGGAAATGCATTTCGCTCACTACCAGGTCCTTTACCTTTCCGCTTTAGACCAAAGCGACGAGAGGTGAGACCACAAATGGGCACCAGAATCAAATAGCTGGCTTGTATGGAGACTTAAATACTCACTACTCCACTAAAACCACTCTCCTCCTATGTGCCCCGCACTTATGGGAGGAAAAGCGTGAGACGTAGAACGTAGTTACGCCCACGCTCATGCTGATCCTAGCGCATCAGTGCTTGAAAATGCCCGGGGAAGCTGTGCAAACTCACTTCGTCAACAAGGGTGAAGACTCCTCCGATCCCTATAAGATAGAGGGCAACTCTAACACATTTTTTTTTTGAGGCGAGGGAAAATGACTAACCGATTTACGCACTCTCTGGGCCGTCACTAGGAACGGCACGAATCCACGGGGGGCGGTAACGCTAGCAATTGTATGCTTTATTTGCGCTCCGTCCGCTATGGACTACACAGAGGAGTGTGGAGACTCCGAGCGTTGCCGCACGGGCGAGCAACCTCAATACCCACTAAAAACCCCCTCCTCCCTTCGCGGCCCTGCGCTTTTGTGTGTTGGAAAGACTGAGATATAGAACATAGTTACGCAACAGTCGATCCAGCGCAATAAAGTGCTTGAAGTGTGCCCTGGGAGAACACACACCACTACGGAACGGGGGTAGTACTCTAACACATTGCACTAATACAAGACAACCCTTTGGACACGTGAGGCTTCTGTCAAACATATTTTACAAGTCTCAAAGTTAAATATGTAGACAACATACCCAATCTAAGCCTGTGATATGGCTGATATACATACAACGGAGAACTCCGAAAGCGAGCCCAGATACCTACGGTCTCATTCATATTAACTCAATATGAATAAGACCGCTAGAGTACAATAAATAAAGGAAAGTTCATTTACAAAATTTATCATGTCAAGTATCGAACTCCTTCAGAAACAAAGGCAAAGACCTAACCACTAACCACTCAGTGATCTAACCACACAACCACAGAAATAGTCAAAAATAGTAATAATATTAATACTCTAACATCGATCACACCTAAGGTAGGAAGAGACTAAGAATCTTCGTTTACTACGATCCCAGTTTTTGCTTCATCTACTTTCATTGACCTCTTCATACACACACGACCGTTAAAAGTACTTTTTAACTGACCTTTACTCAGAACGTTGGCAATTTGGTCATAGTTATTACTTGCTCCGTAATGGGTTATAGCTTTAAGGATTAGCAATAAATTTTAAAGATTTAGTCAGTTTTTCGTAAAACAAACACGGTTCATATAGATTTTATATAGTTGTTCTAAAACGGAAAGCTCTAAAAATGTTATGCCTCATAAACTTCATACGTTTTATGTTCTTTCAAAAAAATACGCACATGGTAACCCGAGTTACAATATTTGTAAAGTGAAGATTTGTTTACACTTGTCCATATAATAGATTAATGCAATATGTTTTTTGTTTGTTTTATTCGGTTCGAATACCTCCTGAAAACTATAACAAAATATTCAAAATACTATAGGTATTTTGGAATATTTTGTTTATGCTCGCTCTCGAAACGACATAGTATAACAAATTTCATGACAGTTGTTTTATGCTCAAGGACATGAAATGGGAACAAAATAAACGTTCAAACTTATATGTATATACTGGTACATACATATGTAATAATTTGTAAACGGAATTACAATAGCTATAAGCGTTTCTCGTATAAATCAAATGGAAAATGAGTATGTAAAATTGTAAAAACAAGGAGAAATTGAATTAAAATAACAAAAAAACAGATTCATCACAACATTGATTAACATTTTTGGTTTAGTATTAAGAGAATAACGTGGGCGGAGGAATTTGTTACGATTCTCACATAAAATATGATTCCTCAATAAAGACCACCATAATCTATGTACAGTAATAAAATTTAAATCTGCCCGCAACTTCAAAATGAAGGCCTAAATTTAGCTAGAAACTACTATATGATGCCTAAATATTCTCAATTTTTGTCTCTTAGCTTGTTTGAAAGTTATATATCCAATGGGCTCCGAAATAGCTAAGTAGATTTCAATTAAAATTTTATGAATTAAAACAGAAGTCTTACTTTTAATTCGCATATATATTTCATTTCAATATCTTGCAGGGTTCATACAGTAGATATGAATATAAAACCAAGTCTCGTGCAGTCTCCAGGTGATTTTTTAGGATTATCCCCAAAACATTTTGTTTGGTGTAAAAAAAACTTGAGTTAGGTATGTAACGTTGTTTTTGGAATGTTAAAATTGAGAGCTACCCATAAAAATATGTGCAATAATGATGACGGTCTAGTGTGGTGGTCAGACTTGATACTTCTGGCACATTAAATTCATCACATTGGGGAAATTTCCAATCTAGAGACCCAGCGCGCAAACGAGGTGGCGGACACTATAGCGGAATATCAATCTTCAAAAGTTTAGAATAATACGACATACCGCCATATTTATAACCTGACTGATCAAGACTTATTCTCTGTTCGTCTGAATTGCAAAAGCATGTATCATATGTTCATATACCACTTTACCACACACGCAGTATCTACCATATATATTTATTTTTCTTGATTTATTCAATAACTCGCTTATCAAGTAACCTTTTGCTCTAATGTCACATTATCAATTAATTAATTATGAATATTTACTTAATACGTAGTTTTCAAGTCCACGCTAAGTTTATAGTTATGTTGTAGATTTCCTTGTTGCAAGATCGTAGTTTTAACTTTAGGTGTAACGAAATAAAAATCAATGTTCTTTAAAACAAGCTGAGGTTTTTTTATAAAGGTCCTCGAATGGTCACAGGGTGGAGTCATTGACATCCTTCTACCTACGGTTTCGGTGCTAGTAAAAATTCAATTTTTAAATAATCTTCGAGAAGATAGGCATCATGCGAAAGTCCGATCTTATTACCTTCAGCCTTAACTGAGCTTGGCCTTATACCTGTCACTTTTAGTCATGTAAGGCTCTAAGCTAGGCGCGCATTACGATTGTCCATACAGGACAGCTGAGGCCAGTATGCCTTTAAATAATGGTAGTGCATCTTTGAGGTAAACTATTGATATAATTCACACAAACACTAATTCTTGTATAAAAACAACCAATATCCTATAGGATATTATAAAATTCTCTTCTCGATCATTTTTAATAAGATTTGTAAATATGAGGGTATTTACAAAATAATACTACATAGTAAATCATCCTTTAGGTTCCCGCCAAATACTCAAGTAACAGATTTACACTCGGTGTTCTAGTCTTAGTCTTGTCGAACTAAATCTAGAACACAGACTTAGTGCTATTATAAAATAACAATAATAGGAAAAACCGCAACCGATAGTATTCAATAAAATTTAAATATTACGCGCCCTTTGTGACTCCGCGTGTATTATTGTCTAATTTTGACGTATTATAATCTGAAGGAACGGTTTACGCAAAGTAATATTCTAAAACATTATCCTTAGAGTGCCTATTAGGTTTCCATTGTCAGTCAATGGAAGTATATGACTACACGTATTCAAGTACAAGAAGTCTTTCTTCGGTTACGTAATCGATCACTATTCCACCATAGTAAATAACTGAAAGTTCATTTACGAAATTTACTATGCCTAGAATCGAACCCGGAGCTTTTGCGTTCTAGTGAGTTAGGCCCACAAAGACTTAGCCCGCTAAACCGCAAAGACCGTCTGAATCTAGCTATTATGACACATATACTGATGATAAGAAAGCTGCTTCAGTCCAATCAGTAAGCACTTTAAATCAAATTCGTGAATAGAATGTTTTCATTCTACGCACGTTCCCCAATCATCTATAGCATAACGTGATACAAACTTTGTTCTGCTGTAAACAAAAATGAGTAATTCTACAGATATTCCGTGGCGAGCGTTACCTTATTTGTTGCTCCTTACTTAAGATATCACTACTGTTTATGAATATCTTGTAGTACAATGTATTGCAGTAAATCAAAATTCTTTCAATACTAATCTATCAATATGAAAGTGACTTTGTATCCTCTTCACAGCCTTGGCCATTACCCAATTTTATCCATAAAAATAAATATTCTGTTGGTTAAAGGAAAGATCAAAGCCACATAAAAAGGCTTTACTAAATCCGTGGGAAAACTAATTGAATAAAGGTAGTAATTTATTCTTAGTTTTTTACATATTTTTCACTTCTAATGTCAAGATTAATCAAGCAAGGTCCTCGACTAAGTCACGATCTTGTCTATATTATACAACTATATTGAATATTACTCAATAACAGTGAAAAAAATATAAAATAATATAATCAGCCAATATCAGATATTCCGTTTAATTTTGTTACTAGGTCTCGGAACGTCTCAAAGATTACTCAACAGATCAAGAAAGGACCATTATTCGATTTTGAGTGCGGCGATTAGTGTTTTCCCTAGTTATATTGAAGTCTATTGAGTCTGTTTTGTTGTAAATGCCACCCCAATCTATTTTAGATCAGGTGTCATTTATTATATTGTAGATGGAAGAAAGACATTCATTGTTCCCGAAACAATCGCATGCCTATAAGTGAACATAGTTGGATTCTCTGGAATCGGCCGCCTGAGAGACATCCAGTGTTTACTGCCTATACAAACCAATATTGACATTCTCTTTGTGTCCCAACTGACGGCTAATCTCTTTGTATAGAATATTCTTTTGTGTATCGTAATACCGATGGTCTTCTTTGATGGTTTTGATATAATATTTGATCTAATGGAAATACGGTTGATGTCTTTTATAAATTTTTTCTTCACATAGTTACAACATCAAACTAAGTTCATAAGCGATATGGAAAAGATGAATTTTTCCACCCTTCAAAACTTTTTGTAGGAAGAGATATATTAGCTCCCTCGCGTAGTTTCTAACACTTACAGCTGCCTATAGTCAACCCCGGACCAAGACGCTAATGTCAAGACTGCTGTTAGCTATTGTGTAGCACAGATAGTATAGTAGTTACATAAGTAGTCACCAGGTCTGTATGTCAGGTATGTCAGGTAGTCACATATGTATGGTCTGCTCGAAAAAAATCGTATTTATGATCTGTATTTTAAACAACTTAATTATAACACTAGCGATAATAGACGTTGTTCTGCCCTAAAAAAATAAACGGCTATTAGACATAAATTATCTTAAAGAATTAGACTAAATATGTACACATTAAAAGATTAATTTCCGCAAAAGTATGTGTATGATTATGATAGATAAATTATTCTTTATTGAACTAAAACACAAACAAGAGTTTGTTTTTGGTCTCACTGTACTTTTTATAAGGGCACAGCACTTTTGCTCCCAAAAAAATCATAAAAGTTCTTGGCATAATAATTAGCGTTTACATCGTGCAAAGCGATCTTTTCTAAGCAACAGACAACTTAGAGTATAGATAGTATATTGTAAAGAAAAGTATTATTTAAAAAAAGTGCAGAATTGATTTTGTTCCATCGTTTATTTGAGAAACTTTTAAGGGATAGTATCGAAGTATGCGTGTAAGTAGATACATGGTGTAGGCTTGACCGATCCACTTTCATGCTGTTTGTGTGTCGGCGCCAGACTCCGCGTGAGCCGTTGACAATGTTGCCCGGCGACATTTTGCGAGGCAGATACATCACTTGCTTAATTACTAGAAAGCGTCCCAGACCAGTTATATCTCTAGGAATTACTTCCAGGAACTAATTAAAAGTTTAATAAAGTGTATACTGTTAAACTTCAATGACTTTACTAAAGACGTCTATCTAACACGGCACTTACGTTTGAGATTTTAGTTTCGAAAACTGAAATTTCAGCGCATGGATTTTGTAAAAAAGCTTAATACTTAATCTTGTTTTCTTTTTTCTTTTTTACTTATCTACGAAATATTTCGTAGATTAAGTGGCAGATTCGCTTAACTTTTAACATTTATTTTAAAATCACAGACAAAAAACACTGCAGTAATATTTACTGATATAATTATGGACAGTATATTTTTGATGTTTAATTAAAATGTGGTTTTTGTTTTATTTTAGGACTGCACTGGGTGAACAGTGACGCCTGTTATAATGTGACCGGCGCACGACAACGCGCGTCTGCCCTCAAGGTAAGCCTGCTCTCTTTATACCATTTAATTATAAAAATATAAATAGCAACTTTAAGATAATAACATTCACTTGCCCCAATAAAACCAGAATACCGTATCAGTGCCATCATATATTGCGTAATCATATTAAATTTGAAACTTTTATTTTCTTAACAATAAACTATAAAATAAAATCACATGCTTACTTAATACTTAAGAAATTAAATTAATGTTAATTTAGCGAGCTCTGATATATAGCAGAAAAAAACAATGAAAACTAACCGCAAAATGTTTTACATAAACAAATTATTCCACATAATAAACCCACCAACCCAGCCTCATCTAAATGCTAATCTAAGTCTTTAACTGATACCAAAGCGGAATTCTCACAATAACTGGAAAAAAACACATTTCACTAAAAAAAAAACTCTATACAAACAGACATTTGCTGTATAAATATAATTAAAAATCTTACGACTATTATTTGTTCGAAACAACAATTACATATTATTTTGAAGAAAACGGCATTGCAAAACATCACTTGTCCGTCAGTCTCCATTTATCAAAAAATACATTCGATTCGTGAGATTGTATCTATTATTTTATAGAATCACAGGAATCGAATTCCCCGCTAATAAATCTCAAAAAAGCTTTAATGTTTTTATTGAAATGAAATCTACGAGTGAAACCAACATCAACTATGGAATTAAGCGGTATAAATCATGACTCCATTGCCTGTTAATCGCAAAAAATGGCAATAAAAAATAGTTCGGGCTTGTATACGAAGATGAAACTCTTAAAACAAGCCATATGGCAACGCTTTTAGTTAACCTTTAAAGGCCCGACAAGTGTGTATGAATGTATAGGGCGGTGTCGCGATGCTTTGACCGTGAATCCGACCGTGATATTATTGTTATTCACCAACGAAATCTGTCGTGGAACGGCTTCCGTCAAAGCAAACTGTTTCCTTTCCAAAAATACTTAGATTATATTCCAAACGCATCCGTCTCGGTACCTCGAGTGCGTTTTGTTGCGTATTTGTTTGCTCACTTTTTGTTGTGTACACCCTGTCCTAAACCGTTGGACGGTCGTTTTACTTTTGACAGGTCGAACATTGACCAATTGGTGGTGCCCTAAACTGCATTACCAACTAGATTTTATGTAAAAATCAACTTTATTTGTCAATAAATTTTAAAAACTATCACGTCATTATCGCCGCCTTATTTACAACACCGATACCGAGAGTATTCAATGTTAAAATGTTATTTTAAGTATTCACCTAAGTGATTCACCTAGACTAATCTAGTGAAACAAAAATTAAAAATCGTAATAAAAAAATATTTAAAATATCATCTGCATTTTTGTTTAAACGGCGGCTACACACACGGCGGTCACAATTATTATGCAATTTTCGGTAACAACAAAAATAGATCGAGTGTTTAAAAATGTGGCATTAAAAATTAAATAATATTTTTTCATTGTTACATCCTTAAAGAAAATTAGGAATCTTACTTATGTTTGCATTGTGGTTTGAACCAAGGTGATAAAAGTCCTCTTAGATACTTTACATATTATATTACAAGAGATAAATGGCCGGTTCCCACATTATACAATCCATACCCTTGCGTTCCCATCGATCGATTAAATTTTCACATTACCTACTTGTATGGAGCTTATGTCAAACTTTAACCGATGGTAAGGCAAATAAACAGTCGGAAATATATAGGAACTTGTTAGAAGTAGATTGACTTATATATGTTCAAGAAAGAAAGTTACATTTTCCAAAAAAAAAGATTTGTTAGAGTACGTAGATACTTATTCCTGCTGCTGAATAAATAAATCCTATACTTAAACTACTCCCTTTCTAGTTAATTGTAATTAAGAACCGATGTACTTAACAGCAGCTGTTTACCTTACTGAGTGCTACTCTATATTAAATCATAGGAACATAAATGGTTTTTTGAAATAAATAAACACGGTTGGCCGGATCTCTTCTACAGCCATACTACTGCAAAATGCTTTGATTTAATTGTTTATGGACTTTGATACGGTACATTTGGTGTTACCATTTCGTAGATATAATATTTGATGGCTACGATAGATTGGTTGGTGTTACTTTAAGTTCCTTGTTTTAGGACGTAATCATAGTTGAATAAAATCTCACGTAATCTAATACTCTGCACCACATGTGAACATTTTTTTGTGTGTGTTTAAGTGGGTCTCCGGATGGTTTAGATGCACAATTAGAACCGGTAGGTGGCGTTGGTATCGGGCTCTAGGCTCTTCCTAAACCCCTGGGCTAATTCTGATGGGTTTTTTTTGTGTGTGGTGAAGTGGATTAAAGAATGTCATAGATTTGTCAAAGTTTTAAATATTTTCGATGATGAATGCAATTAAACACTTCAAAATCTACTTACTATACGTACAGTTGACAGTGTTCTAAGAATGTTACCATTCGTTATCACTTGTAAACTAGTGGCAAAAGTTATACGCAACCTTATTCTTCACAATTGCCATTAATTGCTGCCATCATAAACATTCTCCTCTCGCTTTGTATGAACACCGAAGCTATTTATCAATTACGCTGGATAAATTGGTATTTATTTCCTTACTGCTTTTGTTGATTTTGTCATATAAATACTCATTCATATTGTCACGACCTAGGTGCCGACAAAGATAAATGCACACCTGCAGCCCAGTAGTAACACATTTATTACCTTTTTGGCACTCTTATTTTGTTTACTTTGTGTTTAAAATTTGTGATTAGAAAAACAGCCCATTGTGTATTGTAATCTTTTAAGGCAGTCATTAGCCAGGTGTGATATCAGAAAATTCGGTCCACGCGGCCGTTCAGTTATATCGCATCTGTGTAGTATGAAACAATGCCTCAATCGATGGACGAGGCCGTCAAGCGATTACCATAAGCGAAGCAAGACGTGTGTACAGTCGGTAACCTATTTAGTGACGGACTTTGTGCGTGTTATTGAATTATGCCTTACTTTTGGACTGGTTGTGTTCAGTGAGATGAACGCATGACAAAAACTATGAATGTCAAAGAAGCAAGTGAGGTGTGTAAGAATAAGCCTAAATAGCGCTCTGTTGTTCGTGCCTACCCCGCAAGGGACCTGGCGTGAAGTTATGTATGTATGTATGTATGTGTTCAGTTATATTTGTACCTGTGTTATACGTGTTTGTATAGTTCTAATAAACTCTACAATAATTCCAACAACATTTTAATTCGGGTCCTGCAACTCGTAACAATATTTATGTAAAAGTCTTTAAATAAATAAACTAGTATAGTATAATACTAAAAATCTTGATGCAACTTAAATGTGTTCAACTATTCAACAATATTAATTTTTTGAGTAAGTCACCAAACGCAAGCCAGACCCAAGTTAGTTTCCGGTAAAACTCTATCACCTTAATGTCCTTGAAGATAACTGAAAATCGAGTATAAATATTACATAGAACACATAATATTACATACAACACACAACTAATAAAATAAGAATAACGCGATTTACCACTGTTCTTATCAAATTGTTTGTCCATTCAAAGGCTGACTAGAAGAAATCACTAATAGTGATAAGACCGCTTTTTGTATTGTAATTTTTTTATTGTTTTGTTTATTGTATGTTAAACAATAAAAAATATTCAAACAATCATTCAAAATTTTTCAATTTTTGACTGATGAGGGACATAGGCAGCACGATTATGAAAACCGTTGTTTTAGGTAGGGTTTAGATACTCGCGTTGCCCACTCCCGTTACCAGTATTCTACTTGCTGCCATGGGAGTGGATATAAAGTAATTTAAAGAAATATATAATTCTACACGAGTACAAATATTAAATCATTAGAGATCACAAAATAAAATTGGAAAAGTAAGCTATCTAAACCGTAAAAGTTTTGTTTGGTTTCAAATTTTAATAAAGCAAGTTATTATATTTAAAATAACCTAACCGTTTCAATTGTATTTACCTCCTTTTGAGTGTCTTCAAAATGTTATATTTGCGCGATTCAGTTCATAATAGGTTTAATGAATATAGGCAAAAAAAGGCAGGGCGGTCGCGTTTTTTTTGCTCCCGTCATTACAATTCACTAATTGCCGGTTCCTATGTCTTACCGACTGTTCATTTGCCTTACCATCGATTAAAATTTGATATAAGCTCCATACAAGTAAAGTCAAAATTCAACTGATGGTAAGGCAAGTGAATGAATAGTAAGATAGGAAACCAACCATGACAAACACGTCGTCAAGGCAACGCGAACGAAGTTCTGCTAGCATTACTAGTAGATACATAATTGTACATTATATGTCGTTCAATAACTCCTTAATATATGTATTAAACCCAAACATCGAATCTTAAAACGTGTGGCCAAGCGCAACGTTTTATCAAACCAGTCTTTGTTTTAGGCTGACATGGCCATTAAAAATCAAAGGAACACCTGGCTTTCTAGAGCTATAACGTGTAGCCCATTAGACATATTACGTGAAACAATTATAACGGTCATTTACATGTAACGAATGTCTCTTAATGCTAAAAACAATGGAACAGAATGAACCGTTCAGAATATAGGACAAAACGATGTCGCGCAAGAAATACTTCTCATTCAGTGTAACGCATTATAACCTCAAGCGGGCATTCATACTCCCGTAATGCATTTCTGTAGTTTTTTCTTTTGTGTTTTACGGAAAACCAGCCAGACAGGAAGCAAACATTTTGGTCTTTCCAAACATTACATTTTGGTATTTTTGTCTTGTTTTTAACTTGCCAAGCGTACCGTTAGAAAGATGCATATTAATTTAACAAACAGTTCATGTTTATAAATCCCTGCCGTGAATCACGAAGCTACCCACAACAATCGATCAGCAGTTACCTAATATGCAAATTTGGCCGACATCGTGTTTGTCCTGTTAGCGAGCGAACACTTTCTCGCTGGCGCAGCTCGCTGCCATTATCACACAATCAACATTAAAGGCTATCATTTCGAGCACGTGGGACTAGATTTCATGCAGACGTGTACAGTAAAGAACTAACTAGCAAAACAATTAAAAAAATATAGTACGTCATATCTTTACTATAACTATAGTAATATTTTTCTTTACTTTTATTGTGTCTCTGTCTTATTGAATATGCACTGTTCGCTACAACTCCATTAACTCTTCGAAAGTCATTCTGTAGCATACTTCTTTATAAATCTTCTAAAAAAAAGAACTAGAGATATAAATAGAATAAGAGAATATAAAGAAATTAATTTTTAGCCTGACGTGTTGCTGGGGAGTTTCTCGCCGCTTCTTCTCCTTAACAGCAATAATATGTTGTATGACCTTCAAAAAGTGTTCTCCAGTGGAACTTGTTTTGAATAAAAATGTTGAATTTTAAATTTTTTGAATTTTAAACCCTTAATTTCATTCAAAACATGTTAATAGGTACTTCTCAAGAATGCATCAAACATTTCAAAACCTAAGGTAATTATGGCATATGAAATACTTTTAATTGATTCGCATCCGCAGTAGGCGCAATAAGTATTCTCAGAAGCACTCGACTCGAGTTGACTGGAAAGCTATTTGTGTGCAACCCTGCGTCGGCGCACCTCTGTTCCGCGACTGTCTCCTCTCGCTCTCGCAAACATGTCAAGGTAGGGTTCAATATTCGAGGATTTAGTACGCGCATAATTACAGTCCAATGGAATAACCGGCGTCTGTTTTTTGTAAACGTAACAAAATCATTGGGTCAAGTAGTTTCAAAATGCACTGATAAAATGGACGAAACCAAAATACGGTTTCTGAGAGCAGCAGTTGAAGGGAATGAAATTCCCGATATCGAGTGATCAACATTCTCCGGCCACTTTCTAATCCTTTTCACAGTGTCGATTGTGGTGTGAAGTGAGCATCAATCAAAAACCCATTGAAACACGGTCAAATCCCGCGAAGCACTTCCGCGTGCGCGTGCGCTGCTTGATGCGAGATCATTGCCAGATGCCGCCGATAGATCGCGACGGGGTCAACAGCCATTGCCCTTGTTTTGCGTACTAAATTATTTACTCGAACGTAAAACAGGTCCACCATAACCATGTTTCACTCATAACCGGGGTCAAGGGAATTATATTGTTTACAATTCAATACAGTATTTCACAATTCGGACTAAATCATGGCACCTGATTTGTAGACTTAGCATGTGTAATAAATTATTGCAGCCCATAAACGTCCCACTGCTGGGCTTGGGACTCCCATTATAGGGCAACGGACAGTATACCCGTCATGATCATCGATTATCTGGATGTGCAAATTTCATCATGTTGTTTTCCTTGACCGTTAGCACGTGGTAATTGTAATAATATGCTCTTTAGGTTAAAAAACTGGCTAAGTGGTCATGCTTTCCGGCCAGGATTCGAACCTTTGTGTTTGCGACGCGTGCGCTAATTATTAAGCTACATACCTTATATTTTTTTACTTACCATAGTCATCGCAAAATCTCTGCTGAATAAATAAAATTGAATAAGCAGTACATAATATAAATATACTTTTATATATAATTATCATCCAGGACGGACGAACAGACACCGACTTGCCCCTTTTTCAAGTGAATGTAGAATACACCCGCCACACTTGTCAAAAATGAATAGGTAGGTTTCACATCAATTGTAGTCATTTTAACAACACGCACATTAGGCCATAAACTACTTAAATGAGAATTATGTTCTCTGCACAGTATTCCATGTCTTTGAAGTAAAACGTCTTAGCCACTGGCCTATCACGAGTTGGCAACTTAAAAATGTGGTAATACCATAATTGACAATTCTCACCAACCTCCAGATTAACTGCAGAAATGGAACATACGTGATAATTTCAGACGAAATTCCTATTGCACTTCTAAAAATTTTGTGCTGTTTCGTAGACAGTTTCAGAGAGACACAAATACCAATAAGGGTCATTTGTATTCATTTTACTCCTAATTTGAAATTACAATCAGACAGCCCTATATTTAATTTTATGGGTAGGTAGTATAGACTTATAAATAATACACCACATAGCTATCACACTGAGATCATGAACCCCATATTTATTCAACGTAATAATATCATTACGATATAGTAACATCTTTCTTTTGAGTGTAATTTTTCAACTCTGGTGCAAATAAATATTGTACTATTTGAATGGTTACTGGATTCTTGGAAAAACATATAAATTTATCATCATATTAGAGCATTACTATTTCATATTATCAATAAACAAATACCAATTAATTATAACTAATTATAAAGATTGCGTAAAGCCGTAGTTTCCTTTAGAGCTACCTTAAACAAATTATTTATTGATGCTATAGTGAAAGGAATATTGAAACCTTGGTCATGAATTATAGACTTGTAAATTCTTAAAGTAAATAAAATGTTAACAGCTTAGCATTGATTTCACGAAAATTAAAGGAGTGGGATACCTCTGACATTTGTACTAAAAATGCAGCAAAAGAAAAATAATTATTTTTGTTATTATGCAGTCTCTTATCTTATTTGCTTTTTGTATATTTTATTTGGACAATTTGTTCATTTTTGTTGCCTTTGTCGCTTGATAGAAATTTAATAAAACGGTCAAGTGTTTATTGAATCCCGCAGTAAAAGGATTCCGTCGTGACGTCAATGCCCAACATTTGACCGTATTACAATAGATGTGTTAAAAGGTGTTACAGATAAATATCCAACATCTCAAAAACTACAATATATTAGTACTTGTCGCATAGTATAGGGTTTCGTAAAGTGAGGAATTAACCGTTAATTATTTGGCTACATAAATCTAAAAATTTGTGTAACCGGAAATAGCTACACCAATTTCAAAAACTACTTAACGAATTTAAACCAATCTCTCATTGAAAATAATTTTGAAGCGCTATAACCTATTTTTTTAAAGAATATTCACTTCCTAGTTCGAAAGTTAGATGAACACATTTTCTGCGACAATGAGTACGCATGTCATCCAAAGAAACTCGACAAATATCATGGCAGAAAACTAGTATTCTTATTCCATTCCGATATTAGGTATTACAAGTAAAAGTGTACGTTTTCTAACTATAGTGTATAATTTATTTCCGCTTTCTTATCATCATAATATTATGTACCTTTGTATAAATAATGAATTTAACCACATTTATATTTTTAAGAAAGATACTAGAGGCGTGTTACCCAATTAATTCAATCCACCACAAGAAAAGTGAAATCAAATTTACGGCTCTTATTTGACATCTATTACTAACAAGTCAATTACAGTGTTTGAAATACATATTCAAATATAATTTAATGCGGGTAAAAAATGGAACTATGGCAATAGCCTATGATTAACTTGCTTTCACTTTCTCGGACCATAAAGGGCTTTAACTTCAAGGTCAACCGGTCATCACATTGTCAAAGACTTGAATAACGACGTTTCGGAGTATATCCGAGTTCTTTTATCACACTACGATTTGAAGATTAATTTCAAACATAGACACCATTTCCACCAGGCGTCTTATGCTTTCCAGTCCTCCAAACCATTTGTATTCTGTCTCATCTTTTCATGTTCCTGTAAACCCTTCAAAAGGCGTTAACGTATATGCAAACATTATCATTACATACTAATGTTTATCCATCGTTTAGTCAAATCTAAAACTCATTGATAAACTATCTATAGCTAAGCTGAGATCCATTTAATCTCACCTGCATTTAATGCATATTTTACCAATAAATTTTACGTATTAACATCCTTTTGGCATCATGTCACAAACCAAATCACAGTGCAGTCTTCTAAGAACCGCGTGCTTGACATAAAAAATCTGGTCTAATTCCCAATAGAGTAAAATATTTTAAAACAACAACCTTTCCGAAATTTGTATTTTTTCCTAAGTCATTGCAACAGCCTCAGTCTTATCTGCTCTAATATATCGATAACACATGCCTAACTTGTTCATTGCTTAGCTTAGAAATATACCAGGGTTACGCGGCTCTACTCACAGGATTTTTTTGTTTTGTACCTACTCCATAACACTTTCAGTTGTATGAGGAAAAGTAGCCCATATTAAGTAGTATACTAACATGAAAACCGGCATAAACGAATGATTTTACGACCTTGGAAATGAATCCAAGAACGAAAAGTAGGGGAAAATAAACTCAGTTTTACATTCGTATAAGTATTTATTGAAAGTCAGCAACCGCGTTATGAACTGGGGAAATTCGCGGCCGATGTGAGGGATTCGGCAGCTCGGTATGGCACTAGCATCTCTAGACAAAACTAAAGATGTTATTACTACGCCATAGTTAGGGACGCCCGCTAAAACTCCTAGGTATTCCGTACTTCGCCGTTCATGCCAAGGTTACGGATATATGGACTAGCCTTTCCACTAGCCCCGGCAGGCAATGTGTATTAATCTACTATAACACAACAAATTTTTGTCGGCAGGTGTTTGCGATGTGGTACACGTGGACGACGTTATTGCTGGTGTCGTGTGCACTAGTGGGGGCGGCCGAGGTACAGGAAGCGGCGACGGGGACGCCGGGGCCGGCGGCCACCACCCGCGCGCCGCCCCGCACTCTCGACCGGCAAGCCGCCGAGCTTGCCTGGAGGTCTTGGTTGCAGAGCCCCGAGAGCGTCAACCAGAACGCCCCACCGAGACGGATTACTACCAAATCCTTGTTCATCACGCCCCTGGTTTGTCCCAAAGGACAACGGCTCGATAGAAATGGCTGCGTTCAGGTATATAATAGTACCTTATATCCTAATAACTATATATAACATAATATATACTAATGTAAACGAAAAGTATATTTCTGTTATTTTAAAGTAAATGGCAACCTTTGTCTGAAAATTGCTATTAGGAAGATACCAAAATACTAGTATAAATTACCGTTTCTAAAATGTTTGCCTCTCGGTCCGTTTGTAAGTTTGTTTTGAATAAATTTCCTAAAGGGCTCAATGGATAACAATGAATTTATGGATTAAAACGGAAATGTTGACTTATTTTCGTGTAAAATTAATTTCGGTATCTAGCAGATACTTCCAGAAGATATAAATATCAGATCTGTGCGAAAGAAGTACCGAACATAGCTATTACCTATATTGTACTTTCTATAGGGGTTAGGCTTAGAACATAGATTACTACAATTGTTACAATATTATCATATCTGCGATTGAGGTTTAAGTGGTTGTAAACAAGTAATCTCATGAGAAATCTATTGCTCATGTTACTTCTCTCATAGCACCTACACAATTTTACAACGTAGTAGAAATATTCTAAGATTTTCATATTGAGACATTGTACTAAGAATATCTTAGGATTCTATAATATCTAAATTAAATATGTAGGTGGCAGTAGGTGCTATGAAATGGTTCAACTTCCATTAGGAGGCTGTTGATTATAACAAGATAGTTCTCCCGTTAGATTCTATTAGAGTTTCGTTAGTAAAAAAAATATTATTATCATATCAAAATTAACCCTGCCTATAAGATTTTATTAGCAATCAATTCATCAGATTTTTTTAATTTCAGGTGGTTACTGTAAGCAAAGACGAACACGAACGCATTCTGCTGGACAAACTGAACGCCCTGTTCACATCACCTCCGAGCGGATTTAACGAGTATGACTATAGTGACGACGAACTCGGCCCATTACAACTGTCAATACCAATTGGACTGGATCCACAGGCAGCACCGCTTCAAGGCGATGACCCATCAGGACAGGTAGGTAACATCACTTTTGGAATATTTTATAAGATATATATTACATCTTGTAAATACCCTAACAAACAAACAATAACTAATCACACTAAGTATACTGCCAATAAACATATTCTTGACATTTTTACTGTCTCGATTGTAACTTTAGACATAACCCTTTAATCACTTTTAATATTTAATATATTGTATGTATATAACACAATAAAAAACATTGCTTACGGTAAGCACTGCTTGGATTGTATAATTTAATCTTAATACCTTTTTTTAAATTTTCAGGTCCATAGTTTGTCACCAAACAACGTGAAGATTGACAAAAAAGATGAAAATAAACTAAACACAGACGCTAGCGTAGAAGCTGAATTAGAACTATTAAAACTGCAGAACTCCAACAATCAGACTGCTTTGCTTAATAACGCAGACGTTCTCAATCATAACGTACTAACAAACCACTATCCAGAAAAACCTAAACGTGACAGTCCTCTAAATGTTACTGATATAGAAACTCTAAATGTAACAAATGTTGAAGGAGAAAAAGAAGTAGTATTTGGACATGTTAACGTTGACCCAGTTTTGTACAACACTGAGACACCAAATCTAGCACTGGCAAACACAGACACGAAAAACTCGGACAATTTACAACAACCTAATAATGCAATCCCTGTTAATAGTACTAACACTGGCGTGACTATTACAAACTCTTCTACAACGCCAAATAAGAACATTGATCCGAAAGCTAATGGCTCGTTAACACTTTCATCTACAAAGGATCAGTCTAAACTTAATCCTGAAAATGATTACTCGGACATCGGTGAAGCTATCAAACTTATAAGTCGTTATGCCGAAGTTACAACGGACGATAGTTTTTCGAAAGATCAAAAGAAGTATGGAAGCAATGACGATAACATACTGGGAACGCGTACCAAACTGCAGCATCGGAGAAATCGTCCAAGATTGCCAGAAGCCATAGACCCGGCGCATGCTCATTTGTCATCTGAACTACTGGATAAACCTAAGGGATCTTTGCATGTGCCTAAAAATGGCGCTTATTACCGATATCCGTGGCCAAATCAGCATTCTCCAACGCCCCCTCCTGATTATCCTTTCCGCCATATACAGGATTATTGGCAAGGACAAAACAAAGTCGGAGGAGTCTACAACTCGCGAGGAAATCCAAGACGACATCGTCATTCTTACACACACAGTCTCCGTCCGCACGGATCACCTTATGCAAGCTATCCAAGATTACCGGATGCATATCCCGAGCAACTTAGAGGATATATCCATAGAATAACTCAACATCACGCCAACCAAATGCGATCTCATACCAACAATCAGGATCTTTACAGTCTCCTTGGCCTGAGACACTGGTTCAGCAGCGAAAGCGCGGCCAAGAGATAGCTTGTTGCACTATTGTTAAGGAAAATCGATGTTACCCGACGACATATAATGAAAGCTATGGTATTCTATATTAAAATTAAAGTAACCAATAATTATAACATTCAACTCATCTGAATTATTACAAGAATATTTTATATTATTTTTAATTATTTACATACAATGTAAGAAAACTTATTTGTATTGTATTCTACCCATAGTCCCTCAAGATTATAAGTAGAATACTGAGCCCAGATCGCCGTCTTCTATGGGTAAGGTGCCCAGACGGCTGGCTACGTTTCCTCGCTAGATCGCCATACTGATCTATTGGCCGAGATAAGCACCAGCCTTCTGATCCCCTGAAGAGTCAATGAGTCGTTTCGATCAATTTTGGTAGAGGCTCTTGACTTCAGGACCCCACTGTCCAAGCGTATATACAGCACTCATCTTGAATACTTAAAAATCGTTCTTCATAGTAAATTGTGTCCATAGCTTTCAATATATTAGCCTATTTATGTCAAAGCCAAATATTACAGTCATAGTTAAGTTAATTTTTTGTTAGCTGTTTTAAGTTCTGTAAATATCAATATGTTAAGTGTTTTATTTTCTGCTGAAATTTGTTCACATAGTATTATCGTTGTTTTATATTGTATGTTAATGTAAATTGTTCTAATATCACCGATTTAATATTTATTCGATGTATATTTTTATATTAATTTTCTTGTTGTATTTTATGTCATTAAAGATGTTCGATGTGTAGAATCTTAGTATTGAAATATGGTATTTTTTCTAAGATATAATTAATTACAAAATGGCACTGGTTTGCCTTTTATTAATGGAAAGCAATTAATGAATTATATTTAAAATAGGTAATCTGAATTTAATTCGATGTTTTAGTTAACAATGTGTGTAACTATGTTATAATAGGTAATCATTTGTATATTTATCCAACACCGTGGCCAAAAGAAACGTCGGACATTTAAAACCCACCTTAGAAAATAATATAAGAAACTTCCAAATTCTCTGTTAAATCACAAATTAAAGTATTTGACTATTGACAGAGGACTGATTTTTCAATCATCAGATAAAAGTTATCCGCTGAATTAAATTGTAACCCGAGTGTAAAAGTGAAACAACTCAACTGTTTTATTCTCGCGACTGTAATTTTCAATTTGTTATTGTTGCATTTTGAAGTGATAACTTATGGGAGCGTAAACCGCTTCGTCACGTAACGCGTTACGGCGCCAGTCAGTCTGGCTTCCCTTTCTCTCACGCATACGGCAGCGGTAGGCAGGCTATTTTATTAATAAATAACCTTTCCTTACATTATCATTAAAATTTAAGTAATAACCTAAGCTTTTCTCAAGTTAAACAATTTCAATATTAAATAGTTCACTTCTGTCGGGCCTCCCGAGACGCACATATGTTTTTTTTATGAATAACTTTTATCTGATAATTGAATACGCTCTTAATATCTTACTTAAATCTCCTGAATGCCAATATTATATATAAAAATCAATACTATATCCTAGTGCGATCTTAAGACCGTTTGCAAACTTGCCTATTTAAACTATATAAGTCGTAGGATACTCTATAATCCATCGCATTGTATTATTTGTGCACACAGTTATTTATTGATGATAGACTTGGAATATGTGTAATTTTCGTTATAAAGTATTGTATTGGAGGCCGAGGACCGAATATTACCGAACTATTACACATTAATGATCCCACCAAAGCTTAGATTAAGTATTTAGTTTTGTATCAGTTGTATCACATAAACTTCTTTTCAGTCTATTTAGAATTTAGATTGTGGAAGGCATTTTTCAAATCGTATAATACATAGTTACTCTAATATTTAAGTATTTTTACAATGAGAGCTAGTAATCTTTAAAGCTTTTGTCACCTTTCTTAAGTACTTATTTGAATAGCCATTTTGCATATTGTAATCTCGTAAAGGTGATAAAATACGCGTTTATAACAGAAAAAATGTATTAACATGAATATATTAATTTAAACCAGTGTATTCATATCTATAATTAAATTGGTTATGACACCAAAAGTATTTTAAAACACGAATAAGCTATCAAATTATATTACTTAAACTACAAAACAGCTATATTTAATTCAATTATTTAAAAAAATATTTCATATTATATTTTAAAATTAAACTTCTAAGCTGATATGTATTATAAACGCTTATTCTTATTAAATGTATGTTATATACAAATATCAAGAGAACTTATGTACAAAATTTTAATATGTAAGATAACATATAATATTGAAAATAAAATTGTATCACCTTCCCTAAAATGATGAAAATACTCTTGTATACTAAAAATAATACGAATTACAAACAAATATTATAATTATTATTCAATGCCAGTATTTTATTGTAAATAGTGAATGTGTTACATTAAAAAAGGAGTCAAATGAATATGTTCGCAGTTTTATTCCCCCCCACAAATGAAACCATTGATTATTCAGAAGATTTTTATTGAAAAAAAATATTCAATTTTATCAATAACATTGTTTGAATTAATAAATTCCTACAAGTATTACGGTGTCGAGACAAATATTAACTTGTTCATGTAAAAGGTACTTCACACTTGCACATACTTCCAACTTTAAACCAAGGCAACCAAGTATAAGACTAGTACATAAAACAATTTTATAATTATATGTTAAAGAAAATATATGCTTATATGCAAATAATTTGTACAAACTATCACAATAATACAAACAGCAATACTGTAACAAATATGCAAATTTTGTGTTACAGTTGCAACTTATGTAAAGTGCATATATAGCAAATATCTTATAAAACAAACCGATATGCTTTAAAGCTGAGAATACACAAAAACATATTGGAAATCAATAGGTAAACTTAATAGCATCTTTGAGCAGAAGCACACGCAAGTACAAGCGACTACTACTATTTTTTCTTAACTTAACATTTTGTTTTCTTGAGATACATCATAATTGCCACATCTCCATTGACATTTTTTTAACTTAAATTAATGAAGAAACTTAACATTGGCATCATTGATCTTTCTTTTACATTGACTACGACTTAATGAACAAGTAAGTACTAGCGGACACAAATACCAATCCAAATTTTAAGATATCCATACAGCAATTTCATCTGAATTCATAAATTTGGATGCTGTGTTCTGGAACATGACTTAAAGTCAAGGATTGATACCTGAAAATTAATATCAACAATAATAATCACTTACATTCTAGTAATAATTATAGTCTATGAATCAGATTTTTTTAATGATATAAACTTTAAGTTAAATATACTTCAAATACATAGCTAAGTTAATAGTTATTCTAAAGGCCGGTTCTTATATCTTTCTATTCATTCACTTACCTAGTAAGGCATATCATTGGGTGAATTTTTACATACTTGTATGGAGCTAATGTCAAATTCTAATTGGTAGTGAGGCAAATGATTGGTTGGTAAGATATAGGTACAAGCCATAAATCATAATATTATTTTGTTGGTCAATTTTAAGAAATACAGAAGAAGACAAATATATTTTACAAGCTGTGCCCGCAACATCATCCACATGGAATTTGATTTCAAATCCCCCGATTTTGAAAAATACATCATTAGCGCTCTGCTCCTATTGGTTTTAGTGTGATGATATATAGCCTATAGCCTTCCTCAATAAATGAGCTTTCTAACACTGAAAGAATTTTTCAAATCAATAGTTCCTGAGATTAGTATATTCAATCAAACAAACTCTTCAGCTTTATATATTAATTAGTATAAGGTTAATGATTATTCCATTTCTTATCTGTACAGACTTAAGAATAAATTTAAAACAAAGATATCACTCACCATTCAGAACTCCGATGATAGTAATAGCCTTCTATAGTTGCTGCAGACTTGTGGAAGCATATATAGTAGAAACCAGCAAATGATGCACCATTTATATCCTTTATAGTATGATCTGGTACTAAGAAATGTTCTTTCCATCTCATAAATACATAATCAGCCTTTGCAAGTGATTCATAATCGAATGAATCTGAATTAAATGTCTTCAAATACGGCACAAACAAGTCGAATTTGCTCTAAAAAAGTTATAAAATTAATGAATCAATAAAAGCCGAGGTTAAACTTCAGGAGCCTTAAGAACAGACAACCGTGCATGACAAGAGCTATGAATGTCAAAGAAGCAAGTGAGGTGTGTAAGAATAAGCCTGAATGGCGCACTGTTGTTCGTGCCTACCCCGCAAGGGATCTGGCGTGAAGTTATGTATGTATGTTAAACTTTAGCTTAGTGATCACTGAATTTTAATTTGGGGGCAGGCACTGATGTAGGAGTACTTCTCCTTTCTGCAATCCCTGTCTAGGAGACATGTAATTTTTGAGATATTATTATTTTTGTAAAAATAACCGTACTTCTTTGCACTAATATTGTACTTATATCTTACATCCAAATAAGAAAAACCCAGAAAAAAATAGTTTAGAGTCTGTTGTGTATGGTTTTGTTAGTTGTCATAATATTAAATGTCAATGTAGGTATTTTGTAACTGCAAGGGGTCTACGTCAGCGAAAAAAAAATTGGGGGTCCATGAAATGAAAATGGGGGTCCCCGATAGTGGATCTCAACACATATACTGATAGTACCTATTTACTTACATCATACTATCTTATAATATCAAAACATATACATTATTTATAAAAGTACCTATGAAGTAAAAAAAATATTATATATGTTTATAAAATTGTGTAAGTTGTAGGATGTTGGTATTCGCTTTGTGGTCGCAATACATTTTGAACTTGTAAAAACCTGAGAGTCGCAGTCTCAGAGCTTCGCTACCTTGCACTGACTTGTTTGTTCAATTCGTCACTCTATAAATACGAATGTGGGACAAATACGTTTATTCGTTTCCTGAATCTTGAAAAGGAAAGTGCTAAGAAAATATTTAAAAAAATATAAACAGATAGTATATCACACAAATTTTAGTGAGACAGTGTTATTTTGTTTGAGAGTGCTGGAGAAAAGTAAGTACATTATTTTTGTATTAAATTTTAGTTTTGTACTCGTAGTTAGCAAAGATAGATAAATTACGCCAATCATGACTTTAGTTATTAGTAGTTTAATATTCAATCATTCAAAATTATACGAGTACTCCTCAATAGTTTCTTTTTGAAAGTTTTAGCAATCGGTACTATAATTACAGTGCAATCTTTGTAATTCGAGCTAATTGTTGCAAGATGTTCGAATTATGGAATGTTTTCGGAAAAATCAAAAAATATTTTTAATATACAGCTGCTGGATTTTCTGTCTTATTTAAATAATTTAATTTTTCCCACAGATGACTGATGCCATGTCCGAATCTAAAAAGAAATGTAGACAGTACAGTGTTGATTATTTGAAATTTGGCTTCATTCCATCATTGCCGGACCAACAATCGACTATGTGCCTTTTATGCAACAAAGTTTTGGGTAATGACGCTATGAAACCATCTAAACTGCAAGATCATCTGAGAAGATGCCACCCTGATAAAACAGAAAGATTTGAAATACTTTCAAACACTCAAAGATAAATTTCAGAAGAGACCTACACTGGACAGAATGTTCGCTTCGACGTCACAAAGAAATGATGATGGTTTGCGGGCGTCTTACAATAAATATCTCGTTACTTATAGCAAAATCCGGAAAACCGCATACTATCGGAGAGAAGTTAATTTTGCCAGCCGTTGAAGAGGTTTTAAAAACTGTTTTACACGAACCTGCATCTGATATCATTAAAAGAATTCCCTTAAGCAACAATACTGTTGAAAGACGTATTGATGAAATGAGTTCTGATATTGAAAGCTTCTTATGTAATTATTTGCAAACGACCCATTTCTCTATACAACTGGACGAGTCAACTTTACCTGATAATGCAGCATTATTATTGGCATATGTTCGTTTTATTATGAATCAAGAAATCTACGAAGAACTGCTCTTCGCAAGAACTTTGATAACCGACACTAAGGGTGAATCAATATTTCATGTCTTGAAGGATTACTTCATTGAAAAAGCAATTCCTTTATCAAATATAATATCAGTAGCTACAGATGGAGCACCTGCCATGGTTGGACGTTATCGTGGATTTATAAGCTATTTAAAACAAAATGTGTCAGGGGGGTTAGCAATACATTGCATCATCCATCGACAACATTTAGTTGCTAAAAATTTGAGTGTTAGATTGCATGAATCACTTCATTTAGTCATTGATGCAGTAAACCGAATCCGAAGCAACGCGTTGAATACACGGTTATTTGCGCAGTTGTGTGAAGAAAATGACAAACACTTTCATCAATTATTATTATCCTTCACACTGAAGTACGCTGGCTGTCGAAAGGCTTATGTTTGACAAGATTTTTTGCACTTTTTGAGACTATTTTAGAATTTCTGGATACTAAAGATAAAATTTTAAAAGAAAATTTAATGAAGAGGAAAACAGACATCGCCTATTTAACAGATTTGTTTACAAAATTTAATATGGTTAATTTGCAATTACAAGGCGACAGTTTAAATTTGATTAAAACAAAGTCCATCTTATCAGCGTTTCTTGCCAGAGTTAAACTAATGAAGCAAAATATTGGACGGGGCGAATTTTATCAGTTCCCCAATTTGTCATAGACAAGCTGCCAGGAAGACGACATTTCAACTTGCGTTCAACATTTAAATGCCCTCTATTCAGATTTTGAATCTAGGTTTGAGGATATTTTGACTATGGTAATACCACCGTGGATAATTAATCCATATGGTGACATAGAAGAAACGAATGTCATAATACAAGAGAAACTGACTGAACTAAGTACAAACGAAGAACTTAAGGTTCAGTTTAAAAACGGATATCAGCAATTCTGGCTGCAAAACAACATACCCATTACTTATCCCGTATTATGGAATATAGTGAGGAAATTTTTAATTTGCTTTCCATCGTCATACCCAGTGGAAAGGGGGTTCAGTGCTGTTACCAATCTCCTAACGAAAAAAAGAAACAGACTGGACATCATTAGCCGAGGAGATTTAAGATTAACCCTTACAAAATTGACGCCAAATGTTGATAATTTATTATTAAAGCATCAGGTTCATCCTTCTCACTAAAAATATTGACTTATTGCTTATGTTATTTTATTTATAGTTTATTTAATGTTACATATATTTTACATAACAAATACAAAATTTTATTTTGAGTAGTTTTAATTTAAATTCAATTAGTAAATGTATAAATTAACATGTGTTTTTACTTTAAGTTTTTAACACTAACTTCACTACAGTTAGAAATTTACAGGAAATCAATATCAGGTAAGTAGGGGGTCTACCCAACATGGGAAAACATGGCAAGGGGTCTACGACACAAAAAAGTTTGGGGAACTCTGGTCTAAAGTCTAACTTAATATAAATTAACTCAAAAAATCAATAGAGATCATAAGTGTAAATCAATATACATACAAATATATATATTGGTATTTTTTTAATTGAAATAAATAAATTAAGATCACTGACTACTAATTCAAACTCACAATACATAAGCAAAAAATATATTGATTTTCTTAAGTTAACGTCACTTGTTTACATAATAATATTAAAACTATGTTTTAACAGTTTTAAGCACTGTAATTCATTTGATATTGGTTATTCTGATGTTTCGGCCGCTTTTCAGTGGCAGTGGTCATGGATGACAATTGTCATCTTTGTCGTCCATGACCAATGGCCACTGAGAAGTGGTCGAAGCATCCGAGTAACCAAAATCAAATAAATTAAAAACGTAACTATAAATACACAGTTTTATTATTGATTTTCTTATTTAAAAATCAACATTAATGACATATTGATTTAATAAAACTATGTTTTATTATGTGTACAAGTCGCAAAAACATAAGAAAATATTACATATTGATTTGTTATTATTTATTATCCTTATTATACATACTTTGTTTGATAAGTTTTACAGTACAAAAAATGGCATAACCTTGTTTATGTAACATATTTTTATTTTTCCCATTATTCACTCAAAACTTGTATGTGAACCCTAAAAACTTTTTTCCTAACCCAAAAAACAGGAAAACAGGTCTAGTGGCATATAGCCAATATTTGAACTTGCAGCTAAACTGAATCAATGTAAATCAGCTTTAAAATTTGAGTATCACTACACTACTACTGCTACATCATTTACTGCACCACTATCTATCAATTCCTGCCACTGGTTGCCTGGGAGAGATCGCTTCTTAGTGAAAAAGCCACACATTATACTATCTTTTATCTTTTTTTACTTGTTTGTATATATGCTTTAGTGTACAATAAAGAATTATCTATTTATGTATCTATAAGACATATAAGATATAATTATAAGACATACCCAATGTTTTCTATCGACATCTTCATCAGCATCCCATTTTCTGGTAAGAAAAGGATACTTTGCTGATATAATTTCTCCATCGAAGAAGGTTGTGAGTGTAGGAAATTCTTCTGTTAATCCTTTTATTTTTAAATAACCACAAAGGTATGAATTCTCCTCGTCTACATGCTGTAAAAAAAAATTATTATACATTTTTAAACAAAAATAAGTACTACTTTCAAGATTGCAATAATAATAATTGAAACAAAAGATTACTTCAATGACATAGGGAAATAGGTTAAATATTTAGTATAATGAGTTATTATAACCTAAGATTAAAGACGGTGTATTAAGGGTTAATTAGAGAATTCAGCAATTTGTATTACAACAATATTGCGTACTTTATTTTGGTTACTAACCTGCAAAACCACTTCGACTTCATAGGAATTGCCTTTGCTTTTCTGATGTCCTTGAAATTTGGATCCGTTGTAAAGCAATGATTTTGTTACGCCAGGCTGCTTAGAATTTGCTGGAGGCGGTGGAATTATATCAACTTTAACTGGCATTATTTTTCCATTAAAAACAGTGATCCAGCTTTTGTAAATATGACAGCTGCTTATTGGGATATTGGGTGACAGCTTATGACAGTTGGTATTTACGTTACAGTAATTTTTTTTTTTTTTTTTTTTTTTTTTTTTTTTTTTTTTTTTTTTTTTTTTTTTTTTTTTTTTTTTTTTTTTTTTTTTTTTTTTTTTTTTTTTTTTTTTTTTTTTTTTTTTTTTTTTTTTTTTTTTTTTTTTTTTTTTTTTTTTTTTTTTTTTTTTTTTTTTTTTTTTTTTTTTTTTTTTTTTTTTTTTTTTTTTTTTTTTTTTTTTTTTTTTTTTTTTTTTTTTTTTTTTTTTTTTTTTTTTTTTTTTTTTTTACAGTAAATTCTATATAGTACAAAAAATTAGAGCTTCATATATTCGTTTTCAAAAATTTCATACATCAGCACTGGACATGAATTGAAATTACGAAATAAATTTGAATTTTTCCGATTAGATTGGAAAGTTTTTCACAATACTGGTTTTTTTTGAACCACAGAGTACAATTAAATGTACTTGAACTCTGTGGTTTCAAAGTTTCATTTTCATTCACTCACTCATTGGCCGATCAACTTTGTAGTTTTGTTTTGTGTGGTTTTGTGAATTTTATTTATTAATTCCGTTAATATTGGTTGTTTTTATCAAAATGTCTGTACATATATTACCTCTTAACAGAAGTTCTAAAATACATTTTATGGGACTGTACGTATTGTGACCTCAAAGCAATAAAAGTGATATTTTCTCACATAATTATGGTTAACTGACGTTAGACTGTGCATCCTCAATTATGGCAGACCCAGGTTATTACCACAGTGATTATATTCGTCACCCAGTGCTCCACGAGCTTGGCGTCAAGTATGGAATCAAAACTGAATGTATTCCAGAAATAGCTTTACCATCTAAGCTGGAGGAACTTAAAGATGTCATACGTAGGGAAATACGTAAAGAACTTAAAATTAAAGAGGGAGCTGAGAAATTACGCGAAGTAGCAACTGATAAAAAATCGCTGTCTGATGTTGCTAATATTGTGAAAGAAGCCAATATTAAACTCATAGAATTGAAATCTGACTTACAAGAATTAGAATCCCAACTGATTCTGTCTCGTGGCCAGTCTACTCCTACTTCGCCGGAAGACTTGTCTTACGATGAAGAGATTATACTGGCTTCTGAAGCAGCACAGCAACAGAGGCAGCTTGGAGAAGGCACTACAGATAGAAAACTTGCATCACTTGAAAAGCAACTCAACATTGAGTTGAAAGTAAAACAAGGAGCTGAAAACATGATACAAAGCATTAGCAGTAGCAATCAATCTAGAGATAAAAAACTGTTGGCAGAAGCTCGTCAAATGCTTGCAGACTCAAAGGATAAAATTGAATATTTAAAATTACGCATTTCTAAATTGAGCAAACAACAAAAAGGTGATACTGGTTCCAATGGAGATGGTAGAAGTACAGATTTAAGTGGAGTAGATGCACTTTTGGATGAAAGAATTGCTGAATTGAGAAACCGTCTAAGAATTGAAGCAGCAGTTGTAGAAGGATCTAAGAATGCTATCAGACTCTTACAAAGTGACAAGAAAGTGACTGATAAAAAAGCATTGCAAGAAGCTCAAACCAGTCTCCTGGAGTCTTCTCAGAAGTTAGACTTGTTACGTAGATCGTTAGATATGCGCAGGCAAGAACTTCCATCAGAAAGTGCTGCTTTTATAGAATTGGGACATGAGTTACGTAGTACAGGATCTAGTCCTGGCTATGTAAGTCTTTCTGGAAGCAGTGGCTCCAGAACTCAATTCCTATCACCTGCCCCTATGATTAGCCCCTGTGTGCAAGTTACAGGCACTCTTGAAGTGAGATTAATGGGATGCCAAGATTTGCTTGAAGATGTACCTGGACGTACTAGACGGGATGCCTCTGCAAGTCCTTCAGATTTAAAAGCTTTTGTAAAAGGTGTTACAATTCGCAACTCAATGAAATATACTTATAGTATAAAGGAAGATACAAGCAATGAAATCATGGCTGTGATGAAGCTTGATAATCATACTGTAGCCCAAACTAGTTGGAGGCCATGTTCTCAGCAGGCCTGGGATCAGAGGTAAAACATCTTATAGGTTATTCTGTTCACTAACCAGGATTTTACACTATGTTTTCAATTTAAACCTATTACAATTTTTTTTTAAATATTGTATTGTATAAGTTATCAAACTAAATCCAAGCCAAAAATATTACATAACCAATAAAATAAGTGTTAATTGCATTTATCACATGTGTCTTGCTTCCTTGAATTTTAATCTCCATTATTTCTTACAACTACTCATTATCTTATCAATCTTTATACACATATTTGTGCTATGACTAAAGTTACTGGCAAACTAGTTTCTTTAAGAAAATTGTTATCAGACATGCAACTAAACAGTTTGAAATTCTATAATTATTTGTATGATGACTATTATCTAGGTTTATTGATATGAAAGCTTTACTTAACATAAATTGATTGCATTTATTTAATAAGAACTATAAGTCATAGTGCTTAGTGACTAAGATACCTGTATATCATCCCAACAATATCAGTTTGAATCCTTGCTGGAGAGCATGTGCTGCTTGGACAATTTTTCTAATCATTAACTAATCCATATTGCTGTAATTAAAAGTTGCTTATAATTAAGAAAAATGTTATGAGGAAACCTGCACACGATGGTTACCAATGAAACACACCAATTTGCCTTGGTCAGACATGAGAGGTATTCTTAGCAATGGAATGTGTGTAGACTGTTATAATACCTATTAAGAATTTTCATCTCTAGCCCTAGTTTGATAAACATGACTCAGCCCAAATGACCTTATCATAAAGAATTATAAACTCTATAGTATGTCTTTCACACTATAAATGTCTTGCATATATTGGCATTTATCCAAAATGCATTATTAATATCAATAGTAAATATAGTAGCATACCTCATGTATTATATTGTCAAACCTAAGCTTTTTGACTTTAAGAATTAATTATGTTTCTATTATTGTAGTTATCATTAAAATAGTGATTTGTAGACCATTTGACAATTTTAGATCTGTGAAAGAATAACCTGTGCAATATATTATAATTTTTCTATTTCCAGATTCACTATTAAGCTGGACAAATCAAGAGAACTTGAAATTGGTGTTCACTGGAAGGACTGGAGAGGATTGTGTGCTGTGAAATTTTTAAGATTGGAGGAGTTCATTGATGATATACGTCACGGCATGGCCTTAGAGTTGGAACCTCAAGGCCTTCTCTTTGCTGAGATTAAATTTTTAAATCCTATTATATCCAGGAAACCCAAACTTCAACGTCAGAGAAAAATATTTAAACAACAAGGAAAAAATATACCAAGAACGTCTCATGGAGAAATGCACATACCAGCAGTTGTATTAGGTAGACTACTGAAACGCTCATCACCATCCATTCAAAACATCCAAACAGCTCACATGAACCCTCCACAACAACTTAGTTTCGAGTCTGTTTCTATTGACAATCGGGATATAGACAACCCTAATGCCACTCTTGGTGGAATGGCTGGTGTGAGGCCCCTTGGATTGCCTTCAACACCGACTACTCCTCAAGTCCCAAGTACTCCACCACCAAAACCAACTTTGTCTATCCAATCTCTCCCTAATGTTTCCACTCTCAGAATGGAAAAAGAGTTACAAGAGGCATTTGCTTTCCTGGAAGACTCCTACACTAGAGATAACTATGTTTTAAAAGAACCCCCAACACCATCATGCGATACACCCTTAGTTGAATACCCACCCTCTCCTTCACCTAAAATGGTTATTGAATTCCCAAGCAATGAAGACCAAATTGTTGAAATAACCAGTAACATGAGAATATCATCTTCAAGATCATCCTCTGTTATTGAAACTTTAGGCAAAGAGCAAGTGTGCAGGAGGCAGTCTGGTGAAATGTCTATGGACAGTTTCAGAATGTTGAGTGTCCTTGGGAGAGGACATTTTGGTAAAGTCATTCTTTCTCAATATAAACCAACTAATGAATATTTTGCTATAAAAGCTTTAAAGAAAGGTGATATTATAGCCAGAGATGAAGTTGATTCCTTATTATCTGAGAAAAGAATATTTGAGGTAGCTAATGCAATAAGGCACCCATTTTTGGTGAACTTGTTTGCCTGTTTCCAAACAGAACAACATGTTTGCTTTGTTATGGAATATGCAGCTGGTGGTGACCTTATGATGCACATACATGCTGATGTGTTCACAGAGCCCAGGGCAGTATTTTATGCAGCTTGTGTAGTATTAGGCTTACAGTATTTACATGAAAATAATATTATTTATAGAGATTTAAAACTGGACAACTTACTGTTAGATACAGAAGGTTATGTTAAGATAGCTGACTTTGGTTTATGCAAAGAGGGAATGGGTTGGGGTGACCGCACAGGGACATTTTGTGGTACTCCTGAATTCCTGGCACCAGAGGTTTTGACTGAGAGTTCATACACGCGAGCTGTTGACTGGTGGGGCCTCGGTGTTTTGATATTTGAGATGTTAGTCGGTGAGTCTCCGTTCCCCGGGGAGGATGAAGGTGAAGTGTTTGATTCTATTGTTAATGATGAAGTTCGATATCCCAGAACATTGTCTCTAGAAGCGATTGCATTAATGCGCCGTTTGTTACGTAAAAATCCAGAACGGCGGTTAGGCTCATCAGAAAGAGACGCTGAGGATGTGAAGAAGCAGGCATTCTTCCGCAATGTTGATTGGGAGCAATTATTACTTCGTAAAGTGAAACCACCCTTTGTGCCAACAATAAATAACCTTGAAGATGTGAGTAATTTCGACAGTGAATTCACGTCGGAAGCCGCAGTGCTCACGCCGCCTAAGGAACCGCGCCCACTTTCTGCCACAGATCATAAGCTGTTTCAAGATTTCACATATATGGCAGACTGGTGCTAGAGCCTATTATAACTAAACCATGCTAATTATTCAAATAATAGTTTTAAAATTTACTCAACAATAAACCCCATTGCCTTACAAAGTGTGTGAAAAGCTCTTGTATTTTGATAATAATAATATTATCTCTACAGCATAGAATAATCTAACATTATGTAGGTTTTCTTGTTAACTTGTATTTAATGCAGTTAAATGCAATATTTTATAATAAACTGTAATTAATAAGTTTTAAATAGTGCTAATGTTTATTTTTATAAAAAAAACATCATGTTATAAATTTATATATTGTGTAGTTATTGCATAGATTAACTTAGTAACTAATAATAATATAAGTGCAAGCATGTCAAATCATATTGTTTTCAGTCAATTGTTTACTTATTCAATGAAATAAAGGTATCAACATGATGAATCTTTATTTTGTGTTATTTATTATAAAAATAAAATAACTACAGTGGAATCATAATGTCTATTTATATTAAGTAAATGAGCACAACATTTGGAATTATACCGATTCTGAAATAATTACAATTCATATTTACAAACTTTATTTGAAACATGAAATTATTATACTGGTTCATTTTAAATTCTTGTACCATAATTACAATTACCCCTGCAAAAACAATGAAAAGCAGTTATTTTCCCCAAAGGGACTTCATAGAAAACATTCCATCAGTATAATTTGAGATACTTCTCTTGAGTACATCTTCATTATATTTATTTATACTATTTTAACAGGACTATACATACATTCTAGACTTTTCCTAACTATACAAATTGAGTATTTGTCTAATTCTCATAATAATTCTTGAACAATGTCTGAATTAGAATACTATATAAAAGTTGATAGTTTTCCATTTAAATGTCTAGATTATGGTTATTAATTGATTTTGGAATAAGCTGCTGTAAAAAAAATTCTGATGCATAAAGTTGTATAAATAAAGAAGTACCAGACTGTTTAACACTCTACAAATATGTACACATTTCACACACAGAGAGTTAACAGTCTCAGATTAAAGCTCACATACGTGAGCCCCTTTGTTGAAGCACCTTAGCACGGTCCGTGGGTTCAATATCATTGCTGTTCAAAGAGCTTCCACACTCACGGCTGACCACACAAAGGAACTCTGCATGTTCATCATTGCCATAGTTGTATTGAGAGCCTATATTGATAAGCTGCTCGAATTTCCAACCATCCGACATTGTCGATACCATTTGTGTCAATTCTTCTTCATGGAACTGAAGAACTCTGTATACATGTTTTTTGGAATCTTTCAATGGTCTCCTTTCTCGAAGACATATTCTTTCTTTGACTAATCTAATAAGTTCTGTGATATTGTAAAACTCTGCTTCCTCCAAAACACCTTCTTCAGCGATGTCATTGTTGATTACCAATTTACCGTGACGAAGATAATTGAGAACTGGCGAAAAATACGTTGGGTCTCTGTCTATTAAATAAGCGCCCGTTTCGTCCTGCAATACAATACTAAAGTTTTTAATAGAACAAATAAGGAGAACCTCATTATCATACACGAAGACAATGAAAATTATACAAACCCTGTCCGAAATCAAGTCGCTATCCTCTTGAACTAATCGATACAAAAATGAGTTAGGGTCCCTAGATAATGTCGTTTTAGTAGTCAAGAAATATGTGCCACCAACATTAAGTTTGACCCACTGTTTACTGCTTCGTCTTTCATTGTTAAATTTCTTTATATTTTCTCCAAAAATATCGCCGTCACCAACTCGCTCCGCCATGGCGTACCATAGACAATTGACAACTGACAACAACTTTTAAAAAAACATCAACAAATTTGTCTGGTTACCTACTCTTCAATATTTTCGTGTTTCCAAAGCGCAATACCAGAAAAACTTAGACCATTTGGTCTAAGCAGAAAAACTAAAATAATTTATTAAGGTATGTTTACATTCAGCAACTTCTGCTGCTCGTGAAGCTGTTCTCACAATGATCACGGTCCAAACACCTGTGCCTATATCTCGAGCAGTAAGAGTTGACACGCTGCTTCTTTAATCGCTACTCTGTAGATCTATAGCAGACATAAAAAAGTTAAAGTTTGTCTAATAGGACTTTAATATTAACTGACAACAATTATAAAATTACATACTATTGAATACAATGTAAGAAAACTTATTTGTATTGTATTCTACCCATAGTCCCTCAAGACTATAAGTAGAATACTAAGCCCAGATCACCGTCTTCTATGGGTAAGGTGCCCAGAAGCCGGCTACGTTTCCTCGCTAGATCGCCGTTTGTCTAATTAATATTTGACTGTTTGGAATAATCACATCATACAAAAAAGAATAATCACCGTCTTGCCGTCTTTGAAGACGGCAAACATCAATTAATTAAAATAGGACGCTGTAAGGAGCTCTTTTATCTTCAAACGCTCTGCGTTAAATGAGCAGGGGACCAAAATGAAATATGTATTACGCTCGCGTTGCTGGTCCTTTGATTCCCGCACGAAAACCAACAGCGAGATGAGTGCAGACAATGACAGTTGCAGGACGAGTTTGACGTTCTTACTTCTTATATTCTCACTGCCCATTTACTTCGTCGTTATCCTGCTCTCTGCCACGGAAATGAGTAAACTGGGTTAGGCAAAGAGTATAAGGGTTAAGCGATAGGTCTAATGCGTTATCCGAGATGCGACATTGTTTATGACGTTAAATATTGACATTATACATTAACGTGGCTATGCATTAACGGCGTTATTTTTGAACGAACTATTAAAATGCTTTCGCAGTTCAGGTGTGGCAGCAGAATGGAGACAAGGTTGTGTGGACTATGTTCCTTTGCCAGCCCTTTTGGCGAAAACAACGTTCATATGTAAGGATTTAAAAATATCGATGCTTTCAATATCGATAAAACATGTTCAGCCACTCTTTTTTTTAAATTCACGTGTTTACAAAATTAGTAAATGGTCCTCTTTTCATGTTATGTGAACATTATTGTTACCGTTACTGGCCAACCTCATCAGAAGGTGAATCGTCTCTTTGTCTGCATTTTTCAAGCCAAGAAGCTCTAAAGACTTTCAGAGATTTTTTTATCACTTTATGTATTCTTTTATTATTATTTTAATTAAACTACCTACGTCGTTCAACAATAAACTCTTTTATTTTATTATAATAAAACAACTCTTAATGAGTCACAAAAATATTTATTTGATAATATGTTCTGTTTAATGTCATTTTATGGATCGCTATTCTTCAACTGATTTTATTCATAACAAACAGATTATAGAAGTTATTGTTTAATGATATCAGTATTTTCTACAATATGACTAATCTATACTATAATAAATCTGTCAATGGTTCGAGTTGCGTTTAAAAATGTAAAAAAGATCAGGAGTAATTTGAATAATGAAACTTGCAAAACACGATTTTTTATATTTACGTCTGTCTGTTAGAGCATCATGTGAAATGCTTTAAACGAAATTCCAAGCGGAACTAACTTATATCATGGGGCCTAACTTATTTTTTATACCGATAAATTACATCGATTCCGTGGGATAAATGTAAATAGCGAAAAAGATGGCACTGCGATCGCATGTTTTTTGGGAAACTAATGAACGTATATGAATGCACTACTTGCCATAAGGCCGGCTTATACCCCGAATCAGGATATCTTTTTGACCCCGATAAAAGACTTCGTTTACTTGCAATAGACGGATTATAAAAATAGATGACGCTGCAATTACAATATAGACAGCCATCGCTCTAATTCAATAACAAATACGTTGTCACGCTGCCCACATATCGTTAATTACGTACAAGGTACTACAAATCACTGAGAATTTTCTTTTTGTTTTGCTGTGCAGTTCAGTAGTCTACACTGTATTGAATTATTTTCTTTGTAATTGTAGTGAACTCAACTAGATATTTAATTATTTTTTTTTTTTTTTATATTTAATTATTGAAGGTTTATACACCTAATTAAATTTTTTTATGTACGTAACATAGACCTACTGCCTTGGGTTTCCACGTGGTGTATCCACGGAGAAAACTGTAGATAATAGTATATACAGCTATACTCTGATTTTTAATAACCTGGACCAATATTGATATATTGAACTATTATCGATATTCAACTATTGTTAATATCAAACACTATTTTTTTTTTAAATGTACGTAATGTCACTAATGTCAAAATAATCAAACTTTTCTAAAATTATAAATTTTAAAAGATTTAATTTTCAATTTTTCATGTGTAACAAGATTAAGAACAAACTAAATTACGTGAATTATTTAATGATGAACATGTTTTGAGCGTAATTAAAACATAATGAGCAGTAATCTTGAAAGCGACAGAGCAATAACGACGAGTAAGATGTACCCCATAGATTTAGCGCCCCAAAAAATTACTATAGTCAAAAGTGTTTCTAATAATGAGATGAAAATGGCGCATTTAATATCTGGGCAACCTAAAACGTCAGCCACTCCCCAAATTATAAACCACGGTAGTCCTGGTTCAGGTTTACTGCGCCAAGGACTTGCACAGATCATATCGTCAAGCGTCGCCTCACAAGTAAGTCACTTTCTCATACAATAAGTTGCTATTTACTTTATTCTTTTGATTTTCAAGCAAGGGTATAGCTATAGAGCGTATTTATTTATTATGAACAGATCTGAGCTTTGTAAATATAGGTTAGAAGGGTAAGAGACTTAGCTTAGTTAAAAAAAAACACATTTTTTATAATCACCCAAAACTCACTTTATGTTTCAATCCACAAATAAGTGGGTCAAGCAGTACTAGTGTTCCCAGGCAGAAGTAAGTTGCAAAATGGAAATTAGCGATCTTATTCATATTGACTTACAAGTAAGTTTGAAGACTTTTTAATAGCCATAAAGCTGCTTTCAAATTTATTCTAATTGAATATTACAGATGTGTAACTCAGGAGTGATTGATTTAAAAGATGTATAATCTTTCAAAATTCGAAATCACTCTTTAAATCCTTGATTTTAAAAATACATCTTTATCTCACTACGTTAAGATTGATTTTAGTCAGTGGAATGATGAAAACTAACAAATCAGATACTTGGATGTAGTTTGAGACAGTAGATACAGGATATTGTGAATTGAAATGAGATAACATGCGCACTCTAAGAAATACAATGATGATACACAGTAAATTAGACTCTCTATGGTTAGTTTAAAGCTTAATACCGGTCAACTAAATGAATTATCTCATTCGAAAGCAAAGATTTAAAAGAGTTAAAGATTTAAAAGAGTGATTTAATTCTTTCAAGGAAAAAGACTTATAAATCTCTGATCTCATTGGTGATTTAGTTTGTGCATCGCTATTGAATATAAATAAAACTTTGAGGTTTGGTTATATTTGTGTAGTCTTCAAAGGTTAATCATAATTTGAGTTTTTTTTTCTATTTGGATAACAATATTATTTTTAATACATCCAAAAATATTCATAATCTTAAGTATCTTAACTAAGCAAAACTACTGTCCTAAGATAAAACAAATCAGCATATTTATTAGTTTTTTTTTAAACCATTATTTTGTATCATCTCTATAATTTTAAATGTTCCTGGGTCGTAATTTTTGAATTTGTTAAAAATTATGTATGTTTACTTATGTAGATATATATGTGTATAATACAAATCACAATATATTGTTCAATATTTCAGCCTCAGATGATTGTGAGTGGATCACCAATACTACAAGGTACTCAAATTGTAAGTCAGGGTTCACAAATAATTGGCCAAGGATCACAGATAATATCTCAGCCCCAACTAATAACTCATAGTGGCCAGTTATTGAGCCCTGGGACACAAATCATAAGTCAGGGTACACAACTATCCGCACCTGTTTCAAGTTCTACAAATACAGGTAGTGTCCAAGTGAGCATTGCTTCTACTCCAAGTGGTACACAAGTACTTAATGTTGGTGGACAGTTAGTCAGTGGTGCCGGGAGCTTAGTGGTGAATTCCTCAGTCAGAACTTTGCCTCCAACAGTCAGGGTACTACCACCTTTGCCACAGCATAATACTAGACCAGGTAAATTTTATAATTATTTCTCTAAATGCCCCTTTTCATCAAAATTTCACTTCACCATTACATAAAAGTAACTTCACAGTTCAAAGTGCTTAACTTGAGCTATGATGGCTTAAAGTCGCCTTTGCAGATTCACTTAGTGAAATTAATGCATGTTGAGATATACTGGTAGTTGTAAGACAGCTAACATTCACTATATTTTGGATACTTGTTTTGTCCATCATATGATTCTGCAAAAACAACCTCTTTAGGCCCTCTGTACATGCTAACTATGCTCTTATGAATCTAGTTAAGTAGTCAAGCTTGCATAGACTGACCTGTTTCCTCTGGAAACGAACATATGCCTTAGCCCAGAATAAAAAATATGCAAAGTCCATCCTCACTATCTGAATAAATATTCCTTCTCCAGCAATAATATTAAACATTAAATTTGTTAAGATAATACCTTTAGATTGCCTGGAATAGATCACTCTTAAGGCTGGTGTGCATAGAAATTTAAAAATTGGTTAAAATAAAATAATTGCTGTTTAGCCATATCATTTTAGTGATTATTTTATTTTAACTAACTACTAAATGTCTATGCGCAGGGACTTAAGTGATAAAGTCACCTATTATTTTGCTAAAAAAAGCAATTCAGTATTGTTTATTTTGCTGAGCAAATAGTGAGTGTCGGGGTGAAGGAAAGGAATGCTCCGGTGGTTCGGGCATGTGGAAAGAATGTATGATGAAAGAATGACTAAACAGATATACAATGCAAAAGTGGATGGATGCAGAAGTCGCGGAAGGTCACGACACACCTTCCATGATCAAATTGATCGTGTACTAGCAGAAGGTGATGGCAGGAGCCTTAAGAACAGACGAGCGTGCATGACAAGAACTATGAATGTCAAAGAAGCAAGTGAGGTGTGTAAGAATAAGCCTAAATGGCGCTCTGTTGTCCGTGCCTACCCCGCAAGGGACCTGGCGTGAAGTTATGTATGTATGTATGCTGAGCAAATAGACTATTGTCTATTTATCCTTATACTAAATTTTATAGTAATTGCATTATTCCTAAAGTTGTGAAGTATAACAGATTATACACCTTAGATTATACATAACCTTTATATCTTCTTTTTATAATTAGTTCAACTTTCAAGTGTCAATGTGAGCACTGCTAGTGGAGTTCTGGTTAGTAAGAGCACTGGCAGTGTGACAAGCCATGTTCCCCGAGGTCTCGCTGCCGGGGCATCTCTTGCTGTACGCCCTGTCACACCAGTGGCATCTTCACAACCCGTTTCTTCAGGTAAGAAGATTTATAAACTGTAATGGAAATGTAATGTGTCTAAGATGAGGTTTAGAAGCTTGTTAAAAAATTAATTATATGTAAAAAGGGTAATTAAAATGAAAGGGTGGACTTCCCAGATATATTTATTTAAAAAAGGAACTTCCTTTAAAAAAAACCGACTTCAAAAATTCGTGCTTAGTAATTTTCAAAATATAGTATTTTTTTACTTTGCACCGATTTCAAGATGTTTTAGATAATATATATTAATATATAAAGCTATAAAGCTATTATGCTTTATAAATAAGTTATTTTATACATTTTAGTTTTTGAAGTCGTTTTTTTTAAACGAAGTTTTTATTTTTTTTATTTGTTAGTTTTTAGTGTCTAGCTATGTATGGGTGGACCTACGAATGGTGCCGCGCGTCTTAAAAAATATAGGTCCCAAGATACGGGAACAAAATAATGATCGTAAAATGAAAAGTACTGGGCCAAACTATGTCAAATTTTTAGGGGACCAATTGGAACCTATTCCGCGTCGAACAAAAAAAGATTCACGTAAATCGGATCATAAATCACGGAGTAATCGGTAAACATACATTAAAAAAAAACAAAAAAGAAGATCCCGACGAATTGAGAACCTCCTCCTTTTTTCGAAGTCGGTTAAAAAAAAATTTGATAAATAACAAACGTTTTCTTAAAGGTTTCCTTTAATATGCCTTTGATGTTTTAGTATCCTATGAGAACTCACACGTTTTTACTAAAATAATACCCGGTTTTCTATAACATAACATGCATATACCAAATTTTAATAACCTTGCTACTAAATAATGCCTAATAAGTAACAAACCTTGCTAAATAATAATGCTTCATCAGAAACTCCCGGGGCACAAAGTACTGCAGCATTAGAAATGAATGTTAAGCTCTTGTATTAATTAAATCAGATTTTACGTAAATCCCAAACAGCAAATTGTTTGATTTAAAATCTGCATTAATTTTTATACTGGGAATCTCGCGGGAAATTTTATGGGAATGATTCAAAATGCCCAGATTAAAATCGAATCAAAATATTCTTTTGTAGGTTGTGCATGGTCAATCGGAGGTCGCGGCCCTCGCGGTGCGCTTGTGTATGGCGCGCGTCCGTCCCCACCACGCACACCAGTCCCCTCTGCTTCTAACTCACTCACTCCCCACCAGTCCCCCTCTCAATCACTCACTCCCCATACTTCCCCCTCCCCGTCACTCCCTCCCCACGCTACCCCCCTTCAGTCGCTCACTCCCCACGCACCTCTCGCGTCGCATCAATCTCACCAGCAGGCTTCAGGGGTTACTTCACACACTTCTGTGTCTGTTAATGCATCTCACTCAACCATACTTACATTGCCAACGACTTCAGTGCTAAATTGTGAGTAGTTTTGTTTTCCTATTTGTTTGGCTATAAATGACAAAGGACAGTAACAAAGTAAAATATAAATTTTGTTTGTCATCAATATTTTTCGAATACCACACTTTTATTACTTTTGAATTCATTATATTTACTTGGTCTGAGTGTCTTTATGACACATAGTAGGCCTATTACAACATGTCTCTTTTTTTGTACTACTTTAGTGTTGTCAATAAAGATGTATTTTTATTTTCTTTAGTATCTTGTAGTGATCCATATAATATCAGACCATTTCTCCATCTTTTCATGTTATACTCGTATATGCCCAACCAAGATTCCTCCTTCCTCAATATAGGTTTATAATTATTATTTGTAAATATTAAAATATACAACTTTTCAATAACCTTCCAGCAAACAGTGTTATCTCGGGTGCACTTCGAGGCACCAGTCCTCGAAATTCAATACCAACTGTACAAGCTACGGTGCCGCGTGCCTTGCCTCTGTTGCAACGTAATTATCAGCCAGCTAAGGTAAGTAACTCAATAATACTACTTCTTATACAAATTACAATACTTCTAAAATATATATAATAATTATTTTGTATTAATCTCATTCATACATCAGCGGCTCTTAAAATGCGTATCGACTTCGTAAACATAATATGGATGGATAACATTTCAATGACAAGCTATTTACGATTTTTTTTGTTTCATTGTTTATTTCTGGTTCTAAATTAAGTTAAAATTCATATCACCAGGACAATCACTAAACGCAAACTCACTAGAGGAGCTAGACTATAGTGTTTTTATTCTGTGTAATTATGATTAAATAGAAATAATACTTTTCGCCGTTCACGATAATTTGACGCGCAGTGTTACCAACAATCAAAAATATTAACACCTAAAGCTAAAGTCAAAAGTACCTCAAGTCGAGAGTACAATTACGCGTCGCCTTATTTTGTACTCCCCTGACGAGCGGTCGTGCCTAGCGCCCGCATATCGCTCTGGAGATAGAGCCATGTGCTTTCGCGGAGTGGTGCTTCACCAGCGTACAACAGCGCTCATCCACAACCGAAGTACCACCCTATTTCCTTTTTTATAACATGATATTAAGTGATGTTCATTTTTATAATTTGATATCCTAGCGCATCATGTTAACGTAAACGGGGAATAATTTAATTGTTTTAAATACTGGGATATGCCGGCGACTTCATCCGACATCACGCTCGACTTGAAATTCCCGCGACAAAAAGTACCGCAGCGTTAGAAAAGAATTTAAGCTATCTTTTTAGTGAAAACTATCGGAATTAGCTAACTTTTATGCACCTGAAACTTCAAACTGCTCCCGAGAAAATTCTCGCAGGATTAATGGGTTAAAAATATTATGTATGACAGGTGTTAGGCGTGAGTAGCGTGGGAGTGCGCGGCGTGGTGGGCAACAGTGCGCCCGCGCAGCTGTACTACGAGGTGCCGCGCGCCAGCCACGCCCCCGCGCCCGCCCCAGCCCCGCACCTCCACCGCCCCCTCGCTCCTTATGCGCACGCGCATTTGCAAAACGCGCAGCCGCAGCAGGCGACACCGCAAGGTATCATCAATTCGACATTTTTACAAAACGCTTAATTCGCCTAGATTTTATACTAGCATACAATTTTACACAAGTTATAATTCCGATCCAGAACAGAAATCATCACATGTAAATAATCTATATTGAACTTTATTCCCATGCATTGCTATGCATTAGCTCTGTTCCGCTTACATGAGTCATACACTGTCCGCGCTACTAAAATTGGTCTACTGCACACCTGTGCATATTAGGAGGAAATATTAGTTGTGTAAAACTGTTGCAAGTTATAACGTCACATCTTTAACGAAACAGACGGTGTATGTTGTTTATACATGAGTCAAAGTTAATGATTCCCCCAGGGGGTGCCGCCCTGGTCTCTTCTCCGACCAGGTAGCGGTACAAGGGGATGCGTCCCCGGGGCCCCGAGCGGCCACTGTCACATTCCCCCCTTCGCTCCGTGACAGTGGTGTCCCACCTTTCCGCCTCCAAATCCCAATGCCTGCCCTTCCTTACCAAACCTCCTCCCCAAACGCCCCTCCTTTCCGATGCGACCGCCAGCGTCGAGGTGTTCTCCGCTGGCTGTCAAGGAGGGTGGTGGTGATGTCCACCCCACCACCGCCCTCCTGACAGGCGACCTATCCTCCCCGACCCCGTCTGCCAACGCTGCTGTGTGCGCGAGGCGACGGGAAAAGGGGAGGAAGGAGAGGGGGGAGGGGTGTTGGCGCAGGAGCAATCCTTCGCAGCCTCCCCCTCCCCCCATCGCGAAGCCCCCCCCCGCCACTGACGCTGCTTAGAGCGCGAGGCGGCGGAGGGGGAGAAAGGAGAGGGAGGGGTGATGGCGCAGGAGAAATCCTTCGCGGCCTCCCCCTCCCTCCTATCGCGAGGCCCCCCCCGCCACTGACGCTGCCGATTGCGCGAGGCGGTGGGGGGGGCGGGGTGGAAGAAGAGGGGGGAGGGGTGTTGGCGCAGGAGCAATCCTTCGCAGCCTCCCCCTCCCCCCACCGCGAAGCCCCCCCCGCCGCTGACGCTGCTACGAGCGCGAGGCGGCGGAGGGGGAGAAAGGAGAGGGAGGGGTGATGGCGCAGGAGAAATCCTCCGCAGCCTCCCCCTCCCCCCCCATCGCGAGGACACTCCCCCCCGCCGCTAACGCTGCTGAGTGCGCGAGGCGGCGGGGGGAGGAGGAAGGAGAGGGAGGGGTGATGGCGCAGGAGTATTCCTTGCAGCCTCCCCCTCCCGGCGGCAGCGGGCGTCGAGGTCTGGGGGATCAACATAGACCTCCGCCCGCACTAATGCCGCGAGAGGGCGCGAGAGGTAGCCGCGCGTCCCTCTCAGGGCCGGGGACCACCATCTCCCCCGGCCCGCACACAGGAGAGGCCGCCTCTGTTTACGAGGCGGCCGGCCGCTGCCGGGGTTGCGGGTTAAGCTCACGCATGTACCGCGACCCCGGCGCTAGGCGGAAGGAAGGCTCCCATGGGGTTTTAGTGGGTATACCGGCAGCCGGTCGTATTGAACCGGCGTCGGGGAGCCCCACACACCGGCCGCGCATGATCCCCCGCGCGGCTGACGGTGCGGCAACGCATTTCCCCATGTAAAAAAAAAAAAAAAAAAAAAAAAAAAAGTTAATGATAAGGTATATGCATGGTCATTCTTTGATATAAATATTGTTTATTTGTCAAAGCCCTCCCGAAATTTATATTCAAAATGTTGATATTTTTAAGATTTTGTTCAATAATTTGTTGGAGTTACTGCTGTCGATTTATCTATAGGACACGGCTATTTAAGTCAACGACTATTAGCATTTCTAAATTTGTGAAACTTGATCCCGGCTCTGTTTTAGTTCTTAAAATGTAAATCACTTGCTAGGCTGTCTAATGCTTGGAATTTATTTTTTATTGTTAACATGTAACATTGATCTAGACTCTTCTTTCCTGTTATAAGTTTTTACTTCATTTATATAATATCTCAATGTCACTATCACCCTAGTGAATTTCTTTTCACACTTGATTAATTTGTTAATTAGATTTCTCTTCGATTTTAAAATGGTAATTATGTATTGATTGAACAGTGAACGTGGTGAATGCTGTACCAAGTTTAGCAGAGTCGAGAGCAGCACCGTCTGCAACGCAGCCCGTTCAGGTAGTGCCGCGACCTTCAATATTGAGGAAGAGGGATATCGAGGGGTGAGTTAAATACATTGTGAACTAAACTTTTGATTTTGATCCACATCCACCGTTCATACATACTGAAAGTACAATATTACTAGGTTCAGATAAACTCATGTAAAAGTCGTAATACCCGCTATCGAAAACATTTTATTTTATTGCAGGAGTTCAGCCTGTGTGGCAGACGACCCGCTTGATGGAAAGCGGTTACCAGCACCTATGGACATTTGCAAAATCTAAGGTGCTGCGCACAAATGCGCTGCTACTCTCTTAAGGGAGACTGGAACCTGGTCACTAAAGCCGGAACACAACACAAGGTTGTTATGGTGACATACTCTAAACCAGGGATGGTCGCCATCCAGTCGAGCAAATACCCTACCACCTGGCTGTGGGTTGTTTTGTCGCCTCTTACGACAGGCCACCCGGCCGCAGGAAATTGTATTCTTTCTCCATTGGATAGAAGTATATTTTGGAAACTATACCATTACTATCTTAATATTTCTTACTAGCTGACCCGGTGAACTTCGTACCGCCATATTTTCGTTGTTTCATGACACAAAAACAAAATCACCATACTCGCTCCAGGTTATTAGGAGGATTGTAGAACCCGATCTCAGCGCCACCTACCGGTTCCAATTGTGGATCTAAACCATCCCGGGACCCACTCAAACACACACACAAAATTTCATGAAAATCGGCTGGCCACCGAACACCAGTGGTTAGCGACAAGCAGTTAACACGCTTTTTCATGCATTTTGTAGGGACTCGTGGCAAACGTGTGACCGACCATCGGACAGGCATTGAATAAGAGGCACCCTCTAAACGATTATTAATTAACCTTTTAAGACAGAACCACCTCAAATTTGTTACCGGACTGTCACTAACTGCTAATTGAGAAGCACCACAAATTTGTGATAAAATACAGAGATAATTGAAACTAACGTTGAACTAATGCTTTCTCCCTCTAACTATGTACATAGAATTTGTATTAGAGTAAAAGAGACGATATAATTCGTTTGACGGTTTTGACGCGGCAATTATTTAGAGACAAAAATAATATTAAATTTGGTCCCTTTTAAGTCTTAAAAAATAGCATACAATATAACGTTTTTGCCAATTGAATTTTTTTCGTTTGGTTAAGTACTTTGCCATTTGCCCACAGGTCGCCGACTAAGGTAGTGTCTAGCATGGGTGTGGGCATGGGTGCGTACATGCGCGAAGGCACAGGCTGGGAGGACGTGGGCGGCGGCGGGGGCTCCGGGGGCTCCACCACCATCTCGGCGTCCTCGTCGCCGGCGCACGACGACGAGCCGGAGCCGCCGCGCGTCGAACCCGACGTGTCACCGAGGAAGAAGCCCAGGAAACAAGTGTAAGTATATATATATATATGTCGGAGGGAAGCTATAATTGAATGGATTATTGTTTGGATGTATAACGCACTATATTATTTGTTTACATTTTAATTACTTCTAAAATTGTTTTTAATGTCTTAAATGTTTCTATAACTTAAAGATCGTTCTAACCTAATAAAAGTTATGAATATTGTAATTTAATAAACGACCAATCCGAGCAGAGCATAAGGCTCGGAACGGGGTCAGACCCCCTCTATACTTTAGTAGTATCTACTTCGGTAAACTGAGGAGTTTTTGTGGCACATTTGGTTGGTGACAATAGGTCGAGTTGGACCTTTGAGAATTTTAAAGAAAGTATTGAATACTTCCATATGAGCGGTGCCCTGAACCCGCTGCTCGGTCTAAACTATGTTAAAATGTCTTTTAAATCTAAATTAAAAGTGTATAAACCGTGGCTATCGTGTTTTATGCTCGCATTTTACCCTGATGACGGCTACTAAACCTGCAAAAACTAAAGGAGATGTCGTGAGAACGAGGCCTTCTCCGACATATATAGTATTATTTTATTTCTGTTATCTGAATCTTTTAAAACGCAATAAAGCATAATTATTCATATTTACTTTATTTTTAGCTTAAGTGGTGGAGTGAAGCTATGCGATTACAATCCGGAAGAACAGCCACCGTCACCGCCTCCAGTCACAATCAATCCCCCCAAACGTGAGTATCAAATTACTTATCTAAAAAAATTAGTTATTTTTTAAGAGTATGAAAAAAGGTCTGGGTGAAAAAGATCTATGAGATTTTTAAAATATTAGGTAAACTGATTTGACATATTATGTGACAAAATCTAATTTGCTATCTTTATTGTATCGTAAACTTCTCCATATCTGTAAATATTTGGAGTTTGTAAAATGCATTTAAATATGTGAAAAAATCAGGAGAGTTATTTCTGACCAGGAGATTCCGAAAATACAATTTTTAGATTTTTTATTTGTCTGTCTAACTCTCTGTTCTAGCATCATGTGAAAATTCCGAACGAATTTAAATAACATTTGATATAGATTATTAACGGGATAGAATGTATCCTAAGTTTTACTTGGGCTAAAATCCAGCAAGCACTATGTCGAGATTCATTCATATATGTTCAGTAGTTTCCCACGAAGATGCGATCTCAGTGCCATCTTATTCGCTATTATTGTCTATCCCACGGAAACCACTTTCTTTATCGGCATAAAACTTATTTTAAATTACGCCCGGGATATAAACTAGCTTTATGTCGAGTTTTATTTAAATCCGTTCAGTAGTTTTCGCATGATGCTCTAAAGACACACAGACAGACAAAAAATTTAAAAATGTCATTTTCGTAATCTCCTGGTACGAATTATCAGGATTACTTCCATTTTTAAATACATTGTACAAACTCGAACCATTTACAGATTTCTTGTAGTATAGATGTTGGGCGCGTTCATATAGTATCTCACAGCGCCCAAAATGTTCCTTCTGGCGTTCCATATGGCGACCACGGTCGTTATGGTCGTGGCGAAAACGTCAATAATGACGTCATGATTTTCGCTCACGCAGCGCTCACAATGGCCGATGTCAAGAGGTGGGTCGAATAACCGTTCCACTTGAGTTTACGATTGTGACGCCGACAAGCAAATGGAACGGGAAAAATCACGGTCGTGAACTTGGTCGTTGTGAGTCTCTATATTATTTAGGTTTATGGCTGGACAGCTAGGCCTTTAAGCTAGATCTTACAATATAGTTTCTTAATTTTCTTAAGCCTATGTGTAGCAGCAGTTATCAGCTGGTGCCATTCAACAGAGTTCTTGTGACAACTCGAAAGGCCACATTTGACTATATGGTTCACATTTCTCACAAAACACATAATTATTCAAAAACTATCAATATCCTACAACTATTGTTAATTTTAGAGTAATTTTACACGTTTTTAGAAAATAAAACTGCACAACACAACATCTCCTTTCAGTTCCCGCCAAAAACTCCTTGCGAGTCTCTAATGGAACATAGCCATAGCTAACCCTCTTGACTCTTGTGTAGTAGGTATTTGTGTCAATAAGACCCAGTGATACATTCCTTGTAGCGATGCGCAAACTAAATCACCAATGAGATCAGGGATTTATAAATCTTTTTCCTTGAAAGAATTAAATCACTCTTTTAAATCTTTGGTTTCGAATGAGATAATTCATTCAGTTGACCGGTTTTAAGCTTTAAACTAACGCTAGAGAGTCTAATTTTCTGTGTATCATCATTGTATTTCTTAGAGTGCACATGTTATCTTATTTCAATTCACAATATCCTGTATCTACTGTCTCAAACTACATCCAAGTATCTGATTTGTTAGTTTTCATCATTCCATGTGACTAAAATCAATCTTAGATGATAAAGAGTGATTTCGAATTTTGACAGATTATACATCTTTTAAATCAATCAGTCCTGAGTTACACATCTGTAATTCGTTGGTGTGTGTAGGCCCGCTGCTGAGCTCGGGCTACGTGTGCGGGTGGCGCGGCACGGCGCTGCACTTCGCGCGGCCGGCGGACGTGCGCCGCCGCGAGCCGCGCGCCGCCGACATCGTCGCGATCGCGGCGCGCCGCCACGTGCTCACCAGCGCCGACGGCTGGAAGGTGCACCACCTCACCGCGCAGATGGACGACCTGGTAAACAACCGCTGCCTTTCTTTTAACCAGGGGTAATCTGATAGAGCTCTAAGCCGCCTTAGGGGGATAATTCGCGACTTAGTGTGGGATGGATTCGCCAGATCGGGGGTGGCACTAGCATGCCCGGTCAGAACCGGAGCCACGCTATTGCCACTCCCCAGTTAGGGATACCCACTAAAACACCTGGGTGTTCCGTCCTGCGCCTTATGCCAGGGCTACGCGAATAGGCTACCCGGCTCCGCAATCCCTGGCAGGCGTGGGCCCCGCTCACTGGGCCTCTTCCAATTTGGTATCCCGTCCTAACCTAACCTAGCCTCTCCGCAGCCCTGGCAGGCGTGCGCCTCGCAAGGCCACTTCCACTGTCGGGCGCTTCCTTTTAATCCTCCGGCATCTTCAAGCACTATGTGCGTTGGGCGGTTTGTAACTCTCCCCACAGGAGCAGTGTTGCCAACTCAGTGGATTTTCCACTAGATCTGGTGGTTTAGACTTACCTTTTAGCGGACAAATTTCTGTTTTAGTGGCTAGTAGTTTTTTCTAGTGGCTTAGGTTGCTTCATTTAGTGGTTAGGTACGACATTCACTCACTAGTAAGATTTACAAATTTACAGGAAAGAACTTGAATATTTATGGTACAAGTATATTTTTTTTATGTGTAGGCAACATAACCAAATCAAGGTGGTTGTTATCAGTGATTTACCGAGAATAGTTTGTCAATTTCTTGAATCATTTTGATTATGGACTTTATTCGAATGATGACTGGGTTAAGTTTGATTTGAATTGGAAAGGTTTGTTTGTGTTTGTTTCCTTTGCATGCACAAAAATATAAATACAACGGGTAGTATACTTCGTGTCGGTACGACGAATGTTTTACACATTTTACTTTATTAATTTTGTAAAAAGAATATGCCTAAACCACAGTACACCCAAAAGCACATATTGCTGCTGGTAATATGCTGGAAAATCCTTACAGGATCACCCGCTAGCCCAATCTGAAGATTGCCTATAAATGTCATCGAAATCGATCATATATACAGAATATTCTGGTAGTGTCTGACTGGCTTTATATATTAGTGGTTTTCTGGTGGTTTGAGGGATCGCCAAATTTAGTGGTTTTCTGGTGGGTTGCAACACCGCAAATTGTGGGTTCGTTGCAATAAAGTTGGCAACACTGCACAGGAGGAGAGGTGAGTGCGCGCGGAACACTCGCGCTCTCATCTCGACGACATGTGCAGGTGAGTGAAGACCCCTATGCCCCAAGGGAGCCCACCCACGCCGCACGCTTACGGCGGCCGAAGGTCCCTGTTGGCCGTCCAGCGCGGGCGCGTTCTCCTTTGCGTGACGTGCGCTCACGTTTCCGCTCCGTCTAGCAACCGCTTACATTAACTTATTGCCGCAGTACAGCCGGCAGACCGATAGTCCACCGGGGAACCAATTCTGCTATTTCAGTATGACCTTTCGCAGATCTCGAGACTTCATCGCCATTTTATCGTTTTTGGATTTTAGTATAGTTTAAAAACTTATTTAAATAATTACAGTCTGAAAAAACTTGTTCTTTCCAGATGTCCCTAGAATCGGATGTGGGTGAACAACTAGAGAGGTTGTCGAGGGCCCTCGATACTGCTTCGGATCGAGCGCTATCAGCACTAAAACCTCATTCCCATCCTATATCAGAACTGTTGAAGGTAGTGATCACATTTGTATTAAGTTAAATAAATTGAATTATGTAAATATTTCAAATTTTGATGACATAAGATGAATTTTTATAGATATTCTAACAGTCCCGGCAGACGTTGTCCAGCCTTGAAAAAGTTTAGAACCTTATTTCAGCACTACACCTACTAGGTGTAATTGTGAATCTAAAGTCTAAACCATCCGGGAACTCACTCATACATACACAAAAAAATTATGGAGATTGGTCCACGGATTCAGTCACTTACACATTAACATTAGAATTTTATAATTGAGTTCAATAATCAAGATAAAACTCTCCTATCTTTTAAGTTGGACCAAATGACACAAGATACAAAATTTCATCGAGATAATGGTTTAAAAGTTTCGGAGTTTATTCCAGACATACATTGTGACATGAGATTTTTATATATATAATATAAAGTTGAAAGTGTTGTAATTGAGCTGCTAACTGATGTACTTCCACAGCACCATAACATGTTTTTAAAATAGTGTATTGAAATGCCTTTGAGTTCAGCAGCGTGTTGGGAATCCTTTTAAAAATATGCCACAGACATTAAATTAAAGGTACTAATGTAACCTCTATAGGGTAAATAACTCAGCATATATCACCATACATATACTGAATGCTCCGGTGGTTGAAGAATGTAATGAAGAATGACTAAACAGATATACAATGCAAAAGTGGATGGATGCAGAAGTCGCGGAAGGCCACGACACACCTTCCATGATCAAATTGATCGTGTACTAGCAGAAGGTGATGTCAGGAGCCTTAAGAACAGACGTGCGTGCATGACAAGAACTATGAATGTCAAAGAAGCAAGTGAGGTGTGTAAGAATAAGCCTAAATGGCGCACTGTTGTTCGTGCCTACCCCGCAAGGGACCTGGCGTGAAGTTATGTATGTATGTATGTATATATATATATATCACTACATCTACTCTGTATTTCTTAACTTGTTGTTGTTGTAACTGAACTTAACAGTTACAGAATAAATTTTCATACACTAGCATTATTGTGGTTAATTTTTAAATTTTGTTTATTCGCACCACCTGACAATTTCAATTATAACCCTAAATGAAACAACCATTAAAATGTTGTTTTATAAAATCTATCAGTTGCGAAAACCAAGGAAATTGCTGATTGTTTATTTCTGTATCATTATATTAATAATGATTTCCAGGGCAACATACAAAGGAGCAAAATAGTCTGCGAAGGAATACAAGAAGCTCGCGAAGATATACTACGTGTTTTCACACATAGGAATTTCGTTTCTGACATTCTCACAAGACAAGCCGATAAAAGATGTTTTAGAAAGCATCGATCTCAATCATAGCAATTAAATAAGTATAGAATGTCATATTTTCCCATTGAAAAAAGAAGAGGTAATATAGATTGGAACAGATTATTAATTTTTTTTACAATCTAGTCGTGAAGACTATAAAATCTTGATATGGATCTAGGAAGTCTTGGATGAAGGACATTTTGCTTAATATAATGCGTATATTTTATAAATAAATATTTATCGATTACAGTTAACGTTTCATTGCGCATGCAATGTCCAGTTTTTATTCTGTAATAAATTCTCATTTTGTCAATTTGTTGTATATTTCGAGCATTCGGCATAAATAAAAATGACCATGCGCGTACACACCGGCGCGAGCGTACTCTTGTCATATCCGGCCGGACTGGTGTGTATGTCCCTTTGTAAATGGTACGCCGACATTGGATTTTCTTTCGAAATGTGGAAATTGCGACCTACCTATAATATTATCTAGATATGCCGTGTCTGTACATTGAATCTTTTTAAACAAAAATAAGTACACTAGATAAAGGATGGAGAACACCATGCAGTTTTTTGTAGTTTTTTTTTCTGTTCGGAATTCACGTAAAAACTACTGGGACAATTTCGATGCAGTTTTACCTGATGGACAGCAAATTCTAAGATTTAAAATTACTTAATACGTTTTATACTGGGTTTTTTTTTTGGGAATGATTGAAAAGGGCCAGGTTGAAAAAAATCCAATGTGGTTTTTTTCACTGGTCAATAACAAATTATATGTATTTTTTATTTCGGGAATTTTCCCGGGACCGGGAAAGTTGAAGTTGTTAGGCTGCATAAAAATTACCTTATTCCGACACAGTTTTCACTAAAATGATGGGATATATTTTTTAAATGCTGCGGTACTTTGTGTCCCGGAAGACCCGCGGGAATTTCAAGTCAAGCGTGTAAGAAGTCGCGGGCATCTCCTAGTCATCATCATCATCATCCGAGCGTTAAATCCCGGTTGCGTTCGGAGCGTTCACTCCGACGCCCAAGGTTCGCTTTCCTACTTTTTCTACTCCACTTCGCGCGGTCTTCAGCATCCCCCGTTTTGATACCATTGGCACGCATGTCATCCTTCACGACGTCAAACCAGCATTTCTTGGACCTTCCTCTTCGACCGGGACCTAGCGGAGGCGGCATGGCTAGACATTTGTTCCCCACGTAATTAGCCGCTCTGCGTAAAACGTGGCCGTACCAACGTAAACGACATTCTTGCAATTTGTCTGCTATGTCACGGACATGAAGACTGCCGCGGATGCAGGAGTTCCTGACCCGGTCTTTCCGCGTCACTCCACACATCCATCGCAGCATATTAACCACCGTGACACGCAGCTCTTGCTTGTGTCGCTCAAGTACTGGCCACGCTTCACTCCCATACAAAAGGACAGGTCTAATAATGGAATAAATCCATTATTAGACCTGCCCTTTTAAGTTGACCGGCATTTTGGGGTCACAAATGACACCTGTCACCTCACGCCACTTGGCCCAAGCTGCTGTGATACGGGCCTTGACGTCGAGGTCGATATCCCCGGACGCACTAACGACAGATCCCAAGTACTGAAACTGATCCGTGCGCTCGACCGTATCTTCGCCTATGCGCCTATATCTCCTAGTATCCATATAGAAATGGCGGGATATTTTTGGTCACATGACATCCTTAGTCAGTTTATAATCCGTCGATAAATTACTAAGGTAAATAAATAGAGTGCGTCACTTCACTTCCACATTTTTTAAGATATATTTGATAGAGACAAATGTATTCTATGAATCTTAGAAAAAAATTGCAACAATCTGTTCCAACTAAAGCATCTTAGGTGTGGTGTCGGATAATAAGAGTTATTTCATCTTTAATAATGAGAAAAAAGAGATGTATATTGTGCGATAATAAGGTTTATTTAAGGTGATAAAATTATGTTTTGAGTAAGTTGCTGTATGAGTCAAAGTAGATATTTTTGGAAAAATAAATAATGTACCTATGGTGACTACTTATTTGTTGTTTTATTTACAAGCAGTTTTTCACTAATACAGATACAGCATATTTTTTAATTATAACTGCTTACAATCTGGATCCCCAAATTGAGTTTTGGGAGTAGCAGACGAAAATCTCCAAAAACGGAACTTTTATTTATTTTAATTTTAGTGTAAGTATATGAATAACGTTGGCATAACCTCTACTATTATATTAATGTACTCTGTGGTATAACAACTTAGTTCTTTCCATTTAGCGCGTCCCATCAGTAGCTCACAACGCCCAAAATGCTCCGTTAGCCGGTTCACAAGGCGACCGCGGTCGTTATAGTCGTGGCGAAAACGTCACCAATGAAGTCATCATTTTCGATCACACAGCGCTCACAACGACCCATGTCAAAAGGTGGGCTCAAAATACAGAAAGATATCCATAAGAAGAAGCCATGAATGCGTTGAATACTGTTGCATATTATGCTCATAACTTAAACCAGATTAACCTATAAAAATTAAAATTATTACATAAAAACTAGATTAAATTAATTATATGAACTTTTAAATAATTATGCTAATGAAAAATAATCATTGACAGTCCCAAGACTGATGCAGTATGAGGAAACGGTCATTGAAAAAACTTTTCGAGTAAAATTAATGCTAATAAACCGACTCGAGTCACTATTGCAATAGTTGTGACTTATTGTTGTTATTATTTTCACGACTTGAAACGGGCGGAAATAAATATAGCTCCTGCAATAATAATCATCACCGTCAAAAATATCGGACGTGATTTTTCAGTCACATAAATATAATTTCACTATTTTATCGATAAATTTATGAGTATCGATATTTTCATCACTCTATGACATCGCGCTCCATAATCCGTTCCACTAGAGCAGTGTTTTTCAACCTTTTTCATGACACGACCCCTTTAGTATGAAGAAATATTTCGCGACCCCCTACCCGTTCCTTTTTTTCATTTATTTATTTTGTGACAAATATTCAATAACATATTTATCATTTTCACAATTGGGGTTCGACTAAATACATAATTGAGTACGTAAAACACATTTTTTTTACATCGAATGCGTCGCCAATAGACAACACAATTTACGCGCATACATACGACCACGTCCGATGCCGGCCGCCCCGCAGAAACTAGAAAGTGTTGCTATCAAGTAGATCTTCGTGTATCTAAAGCAGAAAAACCTAATGCTATTGCCGAAAGTTTTATCAGCGGCTTTAGATATAGCAAAGATTATGTTTGGCAAACAAGAGGTCGAAAAACTTAGTATACCTCTGTCTGGCAGTACCATTCAACGCAGGATAAGCATATGGCGACTGATGTTCGTGATCAAGTCATAGAAAAAAATAAAAGAAGTACTTCTGTGTCCTTGCAACTTGATGAATCTACGGATATTGCAAACTACTGCAGTAGCTTTCCCAACCTTTTGCAACTCCGCTATAGAAGCTTCGCGACCCCCTAAGGAAGTTCCCGACCCCCTAGGGGGTCGCGACCCACACGTTGAAAAACACTGCACTAGTGTATAGGATCATAACGTCCGCCACCAAATGAGGCGGAAAAATCGCGGTCGTGAAAATGGTCCTTATGAGCCTCTTGTGAAACTTAGCCGTAGTATCCTCTCGTTAGGGCCTAATTACACTATCATATATATAATCATATAAAATTATGATCTCATATCTGTCAAATTCTATGATCATGTGTATAGATATAAGACGGTGATCGTCATTTTTACATATTCCACTTAAGATCATATAAACGTGATACTATCAAGATGGATAATAATTGAGCTGTGTTTTCGTTGCTAACATTAGATAAAAACAATCAATTAAACAACTAAAAATAAAAGACATATTTGGGTTAGATCATAGGTAGCAAGGCGAACAGAGAAAGGGGTTTATAACACCTTACTCTAGGGACTTAGATTAGAAAATAAAATGTCTTATAAGACATTCCTGTCGAAATTCTTGCATTATGACCACAAACTACTATGGATATGATTATGACGCCATTTTTGAAGTTAGGCGGATGGTATGATCGCATGCGTACGCTTACTGTCAAACAGAATCCCTTAACCATGATTGAAAGAAAATGATATGAATCCTATGCAGTTATTACACTGTCAGGTTCTTCATATAAAATGACTCGTACTTCTATTATCATATTCGCATGATAGTCTAATATGGCCCTTAGAGTTCATGTATTCTGTGGGTATCCTACTAGTCTGTGAAAGTAAATATTTTGAAGTATATCCATAGTACTCTGTGATAGTGATATAACCTCAAATTTAGCGAAGAAAGTGAAGAAACCAATCAGTGCAACAATTTGATTAATATACCGAGCGATCTTATCAAAAAATGGCAAGCAGTAGATTGGAACGCATTGGAACTATTTTTACAAGGTATGGTAAAAAATTAACAATGCAGCAAAACAATTATTTCAAACTTTTCTTATTTAAATAATATTTCTTGAGAATTATACGCAGCATATATTGAGTCATTTTCTTGTGCTTTAAATAAAATAATTATGTATTCCAATTTTAAATTTCAGTGTTGTGTAATTTTTGTTAGTGCTGTGTCAAGAACTTATGCTAAAGTAAGTAGATTGAGTATCTATTTTGATATTTATATTATTTGATTTCTAAATTAAATAAAAGCTGTTTTTTATCAAATAATACTAAAAACTGTTTGATATTTTATTTTACTGTTTATGTTTTTAATATCAAGTTCTAAAGTGAAGACTTAAGTTTTAGGACTTATTTTTGCAAGTCTGAGAGTGTCACTAGTGATGCTTATGGCGGGAAACTGAAACTGAAAACACTGTTAAAATCTTATTAGAGATTTTGAAGAAGTTAGTCTTTTACAATGTCTAATTCTATAAATACTGGAAGAAAAAAGTTCATTACTGAAGATGTTAATGATTATCTGACTGAATTTGCTCACCAAAAAGAAGAGGCAAAAGGTAAAAAAAATTTAAAACGCCCAAAATCAGAAAACTTTGATGCACTATTTCCAAGTACCAAGAAGCCAGCTAATATTGTGGAAAATAACCATTCCAGCTCAGATGATGGTAAAACATATTCACACAAAGTGTTGAGCAATATGAACAATCAACAAAAAAAAAGGTATGTTCTAGAATTATTTTAGAACTTAATGTCATCCTATCCTTTTAGTACTTCCCTTAATTAGTAAAAAATTCATCATTCCTAGGGCTCAATTCACACCAGGAAAGCAGCAGCGGGCAATAGCGCAGAAGACACTTTCAGTGTGAAATAATTTTAATCTATACAATTAAAAGACCTCTATCGCTAGAAAAGATGTATGGCCACATTTGTCTTATGAGTTGTACTGCCCACAGTGATGTGAGGTCGCTTGCTCTCGTATAAGTATGCATAACTAGGGATAACTAAGAGAAGTTACTTACTATGGTACATCATCAGTGACGGCACTTCATCACCTCTACAGTTCTGATGTGAATTGACCCCAATTTATCAGCTTTGCTCTACATAATTTTTAAACAATACTAGGATTTTGCCTTAGACTTAGGAGACACTTCACAAATTTATATTAGTTAATTTCTTCAGGAAACAAGGGGATGAAAATTTATTGAAAAGTTTAACTGAAATCTTAGTACAACTGGAAACAGATTATAACAATATAAAGGACAGTGAGCAAAAATTGGAAAAACTTACTGGTGCTGTGATGAAATGTGTACAACAAACTTCTACAGCATTCAAAGAGAAAATTAAGGCTGTTAAATTAATTCATACTGCTTATAAACAACAGTAAGATATCATATGTATAAATAGTAATTGGTCATTTAAGATTAGGTATTTACGTCAATAGAACATCCTTATTCTATGTAGAAAATAAATCGTATGATGGTGTGTTCAGACTAATGAACCCTATAAAACATGTTGATTATAGGAATCACATCATTACTTTGTAAAACTACTCTATGAACCATATTGAACCAATTTACATGAAAAACATTTTGGAAATGAAATTTCCAATCTATACTTCAAATTTTAGAGAAGGAACACTTCAATTTTAAATATGAGCATCTACATACTAATAGTATTTAAGGTTTCAATAAAAGGCACCAATAAACTATGAATTTTATAATTATATAATTTTTAATTTTAATATCTCATATCCGTTAAACCTAGGTACGCAGATTCTTTTGAGCCCTTAGTTAAAACTTAAAGTTAGAAGGGTACCACAAATTTGTTTATGATTTCACTATACCATTATGTACTAGAATACACTCATTATGTAATACATAATGGAATATACCTTATGTAATATAATATGTTATATGTAATATTATAAAATATCATTGTATAATGGAATATACCATTCTGAAAAATTTAATTTGTAGTAGGTATTAAGAAAATAAATCCATCCCGTGCCTTTGGGACACCTTGGAACAAAGTTCCTTGATATTCCGACCCCTTGGCTCCAGTGGGTCCAATCTAGTGTTCTAGTGGGTCTGTTGGACAGACAGATTGAGTTACTTTCGCATTTATAACATTAACAGGTATTAGTATACAACCAACATCAAAGGACAGTGATACTACTGTACTTTGATGTTAGTTGGCACAGGATCCACAGATGGCATAAAGCGGTATACACTATACAGCAGTCAGCATTTTTTCTTTCGCTTAATTTTTTTCCATCTAGCTCTTATCCACCTAGTAACGTACAGTAAGGTACTTAGTTCCTAAAATTAGAAATAAAGACAGATGGATTGACTGATAACATAATTTTATAGCTTCATTTTTGTCAAAAATCCCAGTGTTGGGCTCAGGCCTTCCATTTATAAGGAACGGATTATATAACCGCCTCACTTGTCGATGTCAGGCAGGTTTGACACATTATTTAGTTTGATGTGCAGGTTTCATCATGATATTTTTCCTTCACCATTTGCATATGGTAAGTGTAACAATATGCACATTAGATCAGTAAACTGCCTAGCTGGTGCATGCTTTCCGGCCACGATACGAACCCCGCGCCCTTTGAGTTTGGGTCGTGGTGCTCTAGCCATTAAGCTACCATGACTTAAACAAAAGTACATATATATACACTCTCTATTTAACAATTTTGATGTCCAAGGAACTTGAACATTGATTACGAGTGTAACAAACATCACATACATAAAAAGTAATTATCTTATTTTTTTAGATGTGATGAAATGGAGGCGCAACAACGAGCCGAAAATGAGAAGTTGGCTAGAGAGTTGGAAGTTGATATTGAGAAGTTGCAAGAAAAACTGACTTCCGAGGCCAGGCGCAATGCAATAGAATCCATGCGCAAATCTGTCTACGATGCCATGCAAAATAACTTTTAGATAAATGCTTTAGTTTTCTTTGTTGATTTCTTTAATTTGCTCTATTAAAATTCTTGATTTATAATTGCTGAATAAATAAATTCTACAAAACACATTTTTTCTAATTTTGGTTATAATTATTTGTTATGTATACCTACATACATAAACATTTGTCTCATTTGTGTAGTAGTCTAGTGGTATAATACCCAGTCGACTTGATTCACTGGAAATTCTTATTACTGTTACGACCGACAAAGAACAATTCACACCTGCTGTTAATTGCTTTTCGGCATTTGGACTTCTTTTGTTTACTTTGTTTTTAAAATTTGTCGTTAGCTAGGTGTGATTCTTTGAAATAATTGATATGCGAACGAGTATTCTATCGAGGCATATTGTAATAGTGCAGTATAAAATAATTCCCCAACTGAGAGATGAGGCATTCAAGCGATAATCGCAAGTTAGGTAAGACGTGAGTACATTCGATAAGCTATATAGTGACGGGCTTTGCGCGTGTTGAATCGTGCATTACGTTTGTACTGATCGCGTCCAGTTTATATTTGTATAGGTCTAATAAATTCTATAGTCATTCCAACGGCCTTTTAATTCGAGTCCCGTAACTCGTAACATTACACATTAGAAATGAGTTCGATTCTTAATACGATAAAAACGACTTTCTATTATTTACTGATCTAGATGATAGGGCTGCAGGCATTGGCACGTGAAATCCTGGCTTAATGTCGTGAAGGATAGCATGCGTACCTAAATATGAGATGCTAAGTGAAGAAGAAGAAGTAGGAAAGAGAACGCAACTGGAATTTAATGGCTGGAATGACGAAGACACTTCTAGTTATTAATGGAATTGGTACCGGAGCTAACACTTTTTTTTCGTATTTAAGGGCTAGTATAGTAATCTAACCCTAATATTTTATACTAAGATTTGACCGCGATTTCGTCCACGCTTGACAGGTAACGTAGATTACAATTATTTTGCCAGTATTTAAAGTCAAAGCTGCAGAGAAACGTATAGCTTCAATGTACAGTTACGGCATGTTTAGAATTTTATAATATTAAAGATTGTTTTTCATCGTGTAACACCATTTGTTATATAAAATAGATTTACCCACCAAACTTAATCAATATAAAGTTAGAAAGCAGCCGTCAATAAAAGTGGCTTTGATATACGCACATAAATTAACTAACATCGCGACATTATAGTGGTCTCGTAATTTGATTACGTAACATCATCATTTACGTAACAGATGCATTCGCTTACCAGCAGCACATAAGGTATTTTTTCTAATGCTGCAAAATGAGTATTGGGAGCGCAAATTATAATCGTGGTTCCTGATTGACTGATTACATTGCTGTTTATCACTATAATCGCTAACTTATTTTATTATTTTTAATAATAACCGTGGTAAAAATGCTATAAGTAAGTGTGTATCTAAGTATTACTTGCGTTGCAGGGTAGAAGGCTTGTTAACTCGCGGAGCTATGAAGCCAGATGACAGGCCGCTGTGGTTCGACGTTTACAAGGCCTTCCCCCCAATTGTAGAGCCTAAATTTGTAAGACCAAAACCAGAAATCAAACCCATCAGGCAAATACTTTACCAAGAAGATATTGTTAGAGCGTGAGTTTCATCATACCGTAAGTTGAGATTATTTACTTAAGCGACATCTTGAGACAGATATAGGTCAAGACCATTGAATTTTAAGCTATTTTGTTTAATAATTATCAAAATGTCGCTTAAAAATAGCTTCTCACCCTCTATAAATTTATAATTGCATAATATAGCTCTATAGAGTTGTAAAAGATATATTATATTAAAAGGCCCTATGGGTCTTTAGTTTTGTATACCTATTAAGCTATTCAGAAAAGCAGAAAGGCTGTAGAAAATGTCTCATTTTCTGCAGTAATAATATAAGGTCATTTAAAAAAACGTATTTTTTTCAACCGTCAAGAGAAATATAAATAAAAATCAAATACTTAGTTAAAATCAAATACAAATATCAAATAATTATATTTTAATAATAATAATTTATTATTCCTTGATCATAATAACTTAACGCAAAGTCTTACCGACGATCAAAAATATTAACATACAAATTTAGACTCAAAAACACCTAAAATCGCGATAATTGCTAGAAAATTCCAACAAAAAATAAGAATAATTTACATTTGATAATAATCTCTATTTATAACCTATTTGTAGTAAGATATTAAGAGATTAATTTTTAGAATTTTGTAACCTTGCGCTTCAAGTTATCGTGAACGGGGAATACATAGCGTCACCTATCAAACCCAACTTAATTCAATCACAAGTATAATGTATTAAGTTGGACCATAGAATGAATACCCGTGCCATCGCCACCTTTAATCGTGTGACCTCATAATTAGTCGCATACCGGGCTTTACTTATTTCTAGACTCCCCGCTATATAAACTACTAGTCAAATATTCCCCATATTTGCGTCAAATGCAAATAATTTTTCAATTTTCAGAAAGTTTCATTCATCCGGCCATGGCATAGGGACTGTTAATATGCTCAATCCAACTTCGGAAACGCAAACCAAAAGGTTACTTCAACAATATGAAAAGTTGAAATCTGAAGGCGTTGCTGAAGATGAACTAATCGAAAAGTCCGTTGCAGCAGTCGACGTTGAAAGACAACTAGAAGCACCCAAAACGCCTATAACAACAGCCAATAATTCGGAATCAGTAACCGCTCAAGTTTTAGCTGAAGCGGACATTAAGAATATTTTTAAGGAATAGATTAAGAGCTTTACCTGATTAAATTTAATGTAGTTGAAATAAATAGTTTACATTGATTTATGTATTTTTATTGATATTATAATGGGCATCTCTTGCGGAAAACTTGCATCCAAGACTAAAAAGTTGAGAGGAAACAATTAATTTACTATGTACAATTTATATTAAAATAAAATAAGATCACATCCGTGCAGCTACACACTAAAACTGGCCACTAAATTAAATCCTTGTGGTGAATTTCCAATAAAAATAAAAGTCGAGATGAATAAATTTTTTACATGTTGTTGAAACAATAGGTACAAGGTTTACTTAAGCCTCATTATTTAATTATATTCAGGCTAAAGGGATAAAATAAAAACATTTTTCCTTGTTATTCTATAAAATAGTTTTAATGTTGCGTTTAGTATACGTATTACATAGAAACATCCCTCATCTTATTCCGCTCAACTGGGGTCGTCATTATGTCTTCCTTCCATACTCCTCTAATCTGGCATACATCCTCTGTCACATCACAAATCTCCATGGCATGCTTTAGATACATAATAATTTATCCAACTCTTAGCCTATATCCATTCTTATATCCTCCAATCTTCCAATTAATTATTCTTTTATAGTAGTATAGGTTCGCGTGTGACCATGAGCTCGCCCAATGCTGAGTGAAGATATGGTGTAAGCTGATACACGCTACAAGGTACATTTTCCATCCCATTCACACGGGACACCCAGGTTGTAAGTGTCGCGAAAGACATACTCCAGTAATGAGTTCCACTTCTTTGAGGTAAGCATGAAGAAGGTAAACTCAAAGCCATTCGTTCTTATAGATGGAATTTCCACCATATACTGGTGAATCTGGTTGTCCGATGGTGGAAGGGAGACGGCTGGATCAAATCGAAAAGCTCGGCTACACACTCTTCAAAGTGTATCCGATTTACATCCCTACACATAATAATATACAACATCCAACAATTAAAGGCCAATTCCTAGACTTTAACGATCGTTCATTTGCCCTACCATCAGTTAAAATTTGACTAAGTTCCATAGAAATAATCTCAAAATTCAACCGATGGTAGGGTAAGAGAATAATAGAAGATATATAAGTGTGTAGTCGCTATATAAAGAAGTTTGAGCACTAGCGTCATTCATCTATTGAAGTTCCATGGAAATTGCTAATCAATGACTTTCGGAAGTTGTACGTTATCTGATTTATAAAGAAAACAGGATATCACTTCCAGCACCAACATGTATACATAAGTATACCTACCTACCTATGTATTAGTAATCACTTTATCTTATCTTTCAATGATATGCGCCATAGCACTGAACACACCTATATACGTTTTAGTTTGTCACGGATTTTGCTGTACTACAAAGTGTTTGTGATATTGTGTTCTCAAAAACACAAAAATGTCCCAAAAAAGACCAATCTGGTTTTACTTTGCCGTAATCCTAGGTAAGACACTGCATTATAATCAACAGATTTAATTTTGAAAACCTTCGATACATTAATACAGAAGTAGTACAGTTTCATTGTTCTTGTAAGGTTTTTATCAGTTAACTACGCTACCAGTTTGGACATACAATTTGTACCTAATCTAGTTATTATACATCATACTTTATGGAGATATGTTCTTACTATTAGTGAATCTTATCCAGATTGTCATTTAATGTAGTATATTTTAAGCTCAACCTTCAATATTTTCAGATTTTTTCTATTCCATGGGTCAAGTGTGTTTTTATATCTCTGCCTAACAATATCCCACACGTTTATTTACACTGAAAAAACTCGGTTTGCATGTACGGTGGATACCCATACGTTTTTTAGTGTTTTAAAACACCAATTGCTTAGAGCCTTACGAAGTGTCATTCATATAATAAGTAATATTTATCGAAGATTGTTGTGACAGACATATATGTTAATATTTTCTTAAGTTTTATACACTTAGACATACATATTATTTTATTATTTATATAGAGAGATGTGATGGTTGTATAAAGCTTCCATTTTTACCAAAATGGCTACTCACGTTTTATTCCGGATTAAGAATCAATGTATATATTTTATAATACACAACGAATAATCCTGGGGCTGCTGATTCCAAATGTAAGAGCTAAGATAGTATACTATATATTAATGTTTTTAGTAATTTTCACTCCGAATGTTTACTTTGTGTAAATGTAGTGTGTAGATGTTTCAATTAGTACCTAATATATTTTTTACGTTTACTTTCCAGTTATACTAAGTACACTCACACAAGAAACAGAGGCACGACGAAAAATTCTTAGAGGTCGCCGTGTTATGACAAGAACTTATTATCGTAAGTAACGTGTAATATTAAAATAAGTAATCGTAGAAAACAGTTCCGTCAGAAATGTTGCATTTCCCCAAACTCTCAAAAACACTTACACCAACCTTTGATGAAGTTTTATTCATGAAATGCAAATCTGTGTTTAAAAGAAGACTGAATTTTATATTAAAACTACCTACTTAGTAGTGCCTGCGTTTCATACGCGGTTGCACTTCCTTTACCTACGGAGCTCTCTGGCGTATAAAGCAACTTTTTAAGATGTGAAGAATGTGCCTTTAACCTTTATCAAATTAGCAACATTTTAATTACGACAGCGTGCGTGGGCTCCACGTGTTCTCCGTGTAGAACTTGTGCACCAAAGAGTAGAAGTACATTGTATATATAAAGATAGTGTACCGTGCAATTAATATCGTAGCGTCCTCTACAAAGCGTGCGGTCCTTAGTTCTTATAATATTAAAGGCATCGGCGATGTATTTAACCAAGGCCTAATCTTCGATCTGGTCTCTTTCGCAGATGGAAACGCAGTGCCTGCATGGGCTATAAGTTTGATGGCTGGAATAGGAATGCTGATTATCGGCGGAGTTCTTTACGTTGTGATGCGAAAGATCGTCCTCTCTTCTGAAACGGGCTCGTTGAATACTTATCAACCGGCTATACAGCAAGAAGTTTGAGATGAAACATATTTGAATTTTTTTAAGTGAACAATATATTAAGCTAGTTTTAACTAATACTAATTGTATATTATCACCGATGAACATTAACTCAATTTCTCTTTTGAGATATATTTGTTTAAAAAAATCTAAATAATTTTGAACCGTGCCTGCTATAAATAGCATCTATTGGATTAATTTTTTTATATGTTGGCGGAGTTAGATTGGTTAGTTTCGCAGATGGTCTTCACGAATCTGCCAATTTTTAAGTCGTAGAAACCTATACCCCATCTTGCGCCTACTAGTGTGTTTAGGCACGACTCCAAATAGCAGTTTTAAGTGAATAAAGTATTTTTGCTAATGATATGAGTTATCATATCGCGGTGTTATCCTTACTTACTAGATTTTGGCATAGAAAAATAGTAGTGCTAATAAATAATTAAAAACACGAGTGGGTGAAGAGTTATATAATATTTTTACATCGAACGAAGGCGTAATTGAGCTTGGTTTTAGAAATAGAACGATGAATGAGTTATAAACATTAGACATACATACCAAAATATTTACAAAATGATAATCCTAACGAAATTTTGTTGCTGCCCATTTCCTCAATGTTTACCAATTGTAATAGGTTCCCTAAATCTACATGCCAAAATCTGCTACTTTTGCCATCTTTAAAGTATCTGGCTAATATACCGAAAAATAAGTATTAATAATAAATCTGCTCCAACAAGATTTGACACAATTAGCAGACTATTAGCGCGTGCGTACACGACGTTGCAAAACTCAGAAAACTAACTATGACATGATCTAAGACCGCAACACTCACTGTCTTGCGGGCGTCAGGGGTATCGTGGCTCTTACTCTGAAGGTGGACATATAAACAGAATAATGGCTAATACTTGCATGTTCCGACTGTTCATTACTTGCTATCGGTTAAAATGCGTTATACATACAAGTAATGTCAAAATTGAACCGATGCATGGTAAGGCAAGTGAATGGTGAGACAGGAACCGGCCGTAATAAGGGACCCACCTCCGGAAAGTTTGGCCGAACTGTTTTAAGTTACACCAGCGGAGATTAGCACCGAAAGTTCCGTAGGCTAACAGTGCGGTAGCGGCGTATCGACCGTGGGTGGTGCAGTCTATACGAGCGCTTAGGTGTGTGCATTTTTGATCGAAAATAATTGCAGCGTATAATTCTATTGAAGTGAAACTTCTATATAGACGGGGTCTTAGGATTTTTCTGTCACGAATAAACGTTACGGCCGCGTGGAGGAGCGGATTTTTTATGGGCAGGTTTTCAAATTGGACAAGTACATTAACAACCTGCCCGCAAAACTTAAAATTTTGTTGCGATTCGTTTTTCCACTTATCCGTTGAAGTTTCACTTCTACCATGTGTCCCAGCACACATTTCGATTATTGCAACAATTTTATGAATGTTGAAATATACTAGTTTGAATAAATATATACTTTATTATATGGCGAATAAGGAGTAATTAATAATAAGGGTAATGAATAAGGATTATTACCAAATAAAAGAAGTTTGATACAATAATTAATTTATTTCATTTGTATCATTGCAGTTTGAGAGATTAATAGATTAGTAATCATATTTTAAGCTCTTATTCCCAACGATGTCAAGTCGCAAGATAAGACCTAATTTTCTATAAAATTGAATTAATTTTAAATGATTATTTATTGCTTGGTAACAAAGACAAAAGCCAAATGTTTGAAATTCATCACTTCCATTTTTTTCCTTATGAGGATAAAATGGAAATGATGCATTCATATTATCCATACAATCAAAATGCTAAATGCACTTTTGAAATTTAGAAATAATATATTTACGATTCTATAGCTAAACCGGAACACTTCGTATTGCCAAGTCTATATAGAACGACGATAATTTGGCAAATTTTTCAAAATTACACAATATATTACCAGATTATATAAGTTACCACAAAAACCTAAATTGATACTTTTTTCGACTCAACTTCATTCATGAATAAGTTCTTAAAGAAATATATTTTTAGACAGACACGGAATTAAAACTAGAACTCCCGCCGATGGTATTTGTCGGGGTCGAAGTATGAGGTGACGACCACCCTGTTGCTGAACTTGCGCCCGGTGAGGGTCTGCTGCGCCTTTTGACAGTCTGCAATGCTATTGAACTCCACAAACACCTATTAACACACAAAACACGTATTAGTAAAGCACAGTCAGCCTCTGCAATTCGAACTTTGCATTGCGTCTAAGTACGGTGTTGATTGATTGCAGGTATTATAATTGAAGACATGAGTGGATGAAGGTGAAAAGTCGCATAATTCCAATTCTGAGTAAATCGAGATCTTTTACTTTAAACTGAACTGAACTTAACACCTTTTTTAACTCTTTATTTTTTTAATTATGCCTTATATCTATGGTCTAAGGTCTGTAGTCATTTGGTATCGACTTAGAACCTTCATCTTCGCAAAAAAAAAGCAAAAAACCGAATATGCGACATATCACCTTCATCCACTCACGTCTTCAATTATAACTAAGGATAACTGCTAATAAAGCACAAATTGCAAATGTCTAGGTATATTTTTCTTAAAAACTACTATGAGCTTAATAGTTAAGACGCCCGCCGTCATATTTTAATTATGTGGTGAAAAACACGACCGAGAGAATTACTTCAGTTATACTGATAATGTTTCGACCGTCATAATATGACGGTTGACATGACCATTAGCACATGTAATTAATAATATTATTATTATTACATACATTATTATTACATGTGCTAATGGTCAAGGAAAACTTCGTAATTAAAAGAACATATACATATTATCTAGGTCTGAAATCACCCAAACCGCTTAAGATAAGTGTACCAAGTGTGGCGAGTATAACATTTACCCTAAAATTAGTATGTCTGAAATCAGTAGAGGGATTGAAAAGAACTTGTTATGCAAAGTACTTTGAACAATGAAAAGCATTATAAAAAGCTCCAGTCTTCCCATAAAAATCAGAAATCGATAAGTTGGCGTGAGGCCAAACGTCGTTGACATTTACTATAATATTGCAAATTGAAGATAACTTGGATATTAACCTTTCCACAACCAGGTACTTCAACTCCCTCAATAGGTCTTGGTATCTCTATGCTGCGCACGCAACCGTACTTATTACACTCCTCCCTGAAAATAAGCAAATAAAAGGTTTGTAACCATATTGTTGTACGTTGCCGAGACGTGGACACTGACAACGGGACTGGTTCACAAATTCAAAGTCGCTCAACGGCCTATGTTAGGTGTTTCTCTTATGGACAAAATCAGAAATAAGGACATCCGTAAGAGAACAAAGGTAACGGACATAGCTCGCAAAATTAGTAAGTTGAAGTGGCAGTGGGCCGGTCAGGTCTGTCGCAGGACCGACGGCCGATGGAGCAAACGAGTCTTGGAGCGTCTCGGCAAACGTAGCGTAGGACGCCCGCCAGCCCGGTGGACTGACGACCTGCGCAAGATCGTCGCCAGGGACTGGATGAGGAAGACGGGAGACCGGGATATGCGGCGCTTACTTGGGGAGGCCTATGTCCAGCAGTGGACGGAATTTGGCTGATGATGATGAACCATTTTGTGAATATGTGACAAGCTGCTGGAAACGTGTCAATAATCAACATAAAAATAAGAAAAATTATTTCGACCGAAGAATCGTAGCCTGTCTGAACATAGGCTTTTCGAACTTTCACGCATGTATACTCGAGATTGTATTCGAGAGAGTGAGAGCGGCACGAACAATATGGACGACTGTCTTAGTCACAAGACAGAGTGCTTCGTGGTTCGTTCCGAGTATTGCCGAATAAGCACGAGGCAATCAAAATAGATCAATCGGTCAATTTATTCAAGATATTTAAAAAAAATCATAAAAATTATTTATTTTATTACCCTTTACCCTTAAAATATTTTCATTATACAAAATAAAAAAAGGTCATGCGTTGACGATATGGATTCTGTTGCGGACAGAGAGCACGCGCCTGTCGAAGCACACCTTCCCCGCGACAGAACATTAAGTAAGTTAAGGAGCGGCCTTGGGGCTTACAATATATTCTATCTGAATATATAATAGACTCTACTGCACTCTCACCATTACTATGTCGTGCTGTCTCTATATATCATATTTATAAACTAGTAATTGCCTTTGTAAATATAATTGAAGACATGAGTGGACGAAGGTGATAAGTCGCATAATTCCAATTCTGAGTAAATCGAGATAAAAGTTTTACTTTTCTTTGAAACTGAACTGAGCTTAACACCTTGAGCAACGTTTTATTTCTTAAATATGCCTTATATCTGTGGTCTAAGGTCTGTAGTCATTTGGTATCGACTTATAACATTCATATACGCAAAAAAAGCAAAAAACCGAATATGCGACATATCACCTTCATCCACTCACGTCTTCAATTATAATTAACTTAAAATGCAGTCCATTATCGAACACCGAATTTTTATTCGACCAAGCAACTGCCACCAATAGAATTTATTTTAGCTAAAATAACTGTTAGAAAGATATAGAGTAAATATCATACTTGATATCTTCGAGTATGTCCTCATACTCCTCTTCGTCGCGCAGCTCGTCCGGGGTGACCATGTTGAGCAGGCAGAGCACCTCGGTGGCGGGGCCGGCGCCCGCCAGCGTCAGCCCCGCCACCTGCAGCTGCACCGGCGCAGCGCCCGACATCGCTGCAAATACGCCACTTCACTCCAATCAATACATACTACTTTTATTCTTTTACTAAATGACCAACTAGTTGAGTTGGGCATTTTGTCTGTCTCAAATCTCAAAGGACCTTATATATTCACATAATAGGCACGGACCACGCAATAAAGATGCATAGATTTCATTCATTGGAATTCCTAAACTTAAAAGCTTAATCCAAAAGAATGTGGCTTTTAAGTAGTCAACCAAACCGAGTTTATCCCGCGGGTCTAATTAATGTGTTCCTCTTGTTTAAAGAGCAGGCGTTATTACCTACACCTGTAAGTATATTTATTTAATAGAAATAAATAAATTGAAGGATAATGTTACATCCGAGGAGCGGACAAAAATAAAGTCACACCTGCATATCCATAAAAACACATTTTTATTACCTGTCGGCATTAGAACTAGTTTTGAATCGTCTACTTTTGATCATTTATTTATTGGCGTCGTTTATTAATTATTCTAGAGAAGGATCCATTGTTTTATTGTACTCGTTTATGGCCATTGCGGTCTACTCATTAGCCAGGTATTTCAGACTACGATACAGGCGCATTGCATTTGTGCAGTATAAAACAATGACCTAATGGAGAGGGGTGCCAGTCGAGCGAGAACTACGAATGAAGCGATACACATACAATCGGGAATCTAATAAGTGACGAACTTTGCGTGTTTTATTGAATTACATCGTTCTGCATCACGTTTGGACTTTTTGTGTTCGGTTATATTTGTACCTGTGTTATACGTTTTTTTTTTTTTGCTGCCAGGGTCTCCATCATAGGTCAGGACAGAGATCTCATTATCTTTATTAAATTTCTGACTATTAATTTATTACTAGACCAAAAAGAAAAAATTTTCTAGTTATTGTACTACTTATTGTTTGTTTTTAACTTGTTTTATGGTTATATGTGTTTGCATAGTTCTAATAAACTCTATAGTAATTCTAACGGCATTTTAGTTCGGGTCCCCCTAAACTCGTAACAATAATAATGAATTTTCTACCAATGGTATGGCAGAATAATGAATAGCAAAATATAGAAAAATGTAAGTAGAATAATTAAAATTATTTTAAATATTTTTGTATATCGGAAACCATAAATCAATTCAATCTTTATGTTTTTACTTATAAAACTAATACTTTCAAGATTTTTTTAAACACATTCTTTAAAATGAAACACACAGAATTTGATTTAATTCAAAAAACAGTAAATACAATAATGGATTTCTCAGGCAGATTCTTAAACTATTCCACTTTCAGACTTAAAAGAATAATATATCCAGTACAACAAACAAATAAAAATTTACCCAGTGTAGAATTCTTTGCTCCAATACTGGCTCGTTGTACAATTAGTTTCTTGTCACCCAACTGCATACCGTTTAGACCAGCAATAGCCTATTATAACAAAATCGAATACTTAATTAAAATTTCTATGGAATACACCGGTAATGATAATTTATTGTAAAAAAAATGTTTTTGTAAAAGAAATTTGAAGCAATACTTTTTTAAGAAATGTATTTTTAAGAATGTAAAAGCTTTACTAATATATAATTCAAATAAATAAACCATTATGAGTACCTACCTGATCAGTCATAGAAATGTCAACATATTCCGCAAAAGCGTAGCCCTTACTCAGTCCCGTGGATGAATCTTTCACCAAATTGAAAGCTCGTAATTGCCCAAATGACATCAGTAGTTCTTTCACCTGTTGCACATATCTAGTTAAGTACTAAGTTTAGCAGCTAATAATTAGTCAGTTGAATAGATACATACTATATTGTTTAGTCCACACCAAACTTTATGGTCACTTTTAATGCATCAATTTAAAGATACCTTTCACAGTACAATATTGAATTAAAAAATTTGCAGTTAGAAATGTTAATACTACAATTATAAGGTTTCATTTTATCTGTAGACAACAATGATCTTGTTTATGGTAGCCTACAGACAAGAATTTAATTTGAAATGGAAATCTGTTTTCTTAAAAGTGATTATTATGTCAATGAACTAATTTTAATTTTACTTTACAAGTTGTTACTAATTGTAAATAAAATATCAATTACAGCACAGCCTTTTGTAATCTATGTAAAAGAACCATTACGTTTGAGGTGAACTATATACTATATTATGGTTTTTATATATATAGGTCTATTAAGTACTCATGTTTAATTTTATCATAATAAATGAACACTGTTCCGGGACTAGTAGAGTTTTGTTGCTCATTTAATTGCAGCAAATAGAAAATGAATATTGTCTGACCTGTTTAGGGCCGCATATTACAAACAGATGTGATTGGAAGAGACTTGCCTTGAAGTGCCGGCGTCTCGTTCAAGTACAAGACGTATAGGTGAGAATGAGAGACAACAGTGACACGCGGGCCGCGAATGTGCCAAATCTAAGCTAGGGAGGGGCAAAAAGCAAACTATATCAGTGAGTTGTTTGGTAAGTTATCGAGCGTGAACGGAGCACGCTCGTCCTTGCTAGGGTACCTGTGAAATACCTGAAATGGACCAAAATATATCGCGGCTCACTGCTGGCGCCACCGTAGCCCTGTCAACTGTTGAATCTCGCCTGAAATTGTCGCGGCTACCTAACACCTATTGACAATTACTCATTCTATCAAAAATCTAAGTCCTTAAAGTATGCTAATATCTAATGGCATGATATTTTTGAAATGTTAACATCAAGTTCGTTTCGGGTTTAAAATATATAATAGTGGAATTACTAGCAAAAAGAGAAGACTTAAAAACTCAAAATGCTATTTACATACAATAATGAAGGAGTACTGACCTGTAAAATATAATTTGGAACCACATTGAAATTACAAATCATACTTTTATTTTATAGTGAATTTATCATAGCTTATTTTAAGGAATTTATTGTAAATACAACAACTGAGTGGCTTGCTTGCCTTGCTGTACTAATTCTCTACACAACTCATTTCACTATGCTAGTGAGTTAAGACACTTATTCAAAATATGTTGTAGCATTATTCAAGTCAGAGCACAGCTCTACTTAAAATTTTATTAGTTAATGTTACTGCAAAAGTGCATTACTGCATTAAAACTAGCAGGCACAGGATGTAGGCATCATATGCTTTGCAGTTTACTTAGCACAAGTTGGATTTGCTGCACTATGATACAATTTGAGTTAATGTTCTACTATCAAGTGAGCTGAACTTGAGTAACCGAGTCAACATAAGATGAAATTTGTTGAGTTAGTCAAGTCTAATACGGAGTAGATTTATTTAGTTAATTATGAAATGATCTAGTTTTGAATTAATTTATTTAGTAGAAACAAATGAAAATTCCTTAAAATATGAAATATTCTTATAGTGAACAGCCTTAAAATGCTATAGGAAGTATTAATCTCGCTTTTAAGTTTCAATGTGATATTTAATGCACATAGAATGAAAATTGGGTATTTAAGAATTCCAGTAGATGATTTTTTTAATTATTGCAATTGTAAGAATTTTGTACTGTGAAACAATAATATATATTCGTAAAAAATGTTTGAGAAACCTATTTTATCTCTATTAATGTTTCACAGGCATTTATTAAATAATAAGTAAAATAATGAAGTCAACTTACTTGGTCTTCATTCAGATAATTAGGCAAACCTCCAATAAATATTTTATGTGGTGAATCTGGAACAACTGTGCTAATAACACCAGCTGAAACAAGTTTTATTAAATGTCAGATTGTAGGGCATCTGCACAGAACATGAGTATACAACAGATTTATGGGTGTGAAATGACCTTTATTGATCAATTTTAAACCTAGATGAACTTCACTGTAGAACATCTGTACATTTACAGTACTCCAGGTGGTATTATGAATAAATTGTTATTTATACCATCTAAGACAGTTGGTATTCAACTTTGGGAGTGTGCTGTGCCTAGCACATAGAAATCCTTTAATGGTTGGAACCATTCATCAACCATCAGTTGTTTTGGAAAACAACTTAGTAAATCTACCATGGTTTACAATAAATATAATGCATATGAGTACTCAACTCTTCCTGTAGTAAGTATGTATTGTGTAAATTTATGTATCCTATTAATTACATGTAGTTGATTTGTACACCATCGTCATACACTCTTGATTCCTTCACACAATACACAGCCCAGGTAGTATGGAAGAGATCACTCTAAAGTGATACGGCCACCCATTGTTCCGGCCTTGACACAAAATGACTGGAGTGAACAATAAAGTAATTTTTATCTTCTATCTAAGATAGCAGATTGCCAACAACTGCACAAGGTATAAGCAATGTCTTAAATATTAACCCAAATGGTTTAGCCCAAAAGTTACTGCACAATGTCCCTACACAGTAACTTTAAAAAAACCAACATTTTAAAATAGAAAGTTGTATTCTTACCTGGCACATTGATAGCTGGATTTTCAGTGCCAGGCATAGGCTGATAGTCATGAGGTCTTCGTATTTTTAAACTCTGTCCTTTGAAATTTATGCCATCAAATGCCATAGCCTGTGTTGTTTCATCTATAGATCTGAACTCAAGGAATGCAAAATTTTTGTCCAAGTTTATTTGACAAGCGAGAACTGGATTACCAGCAGCTTGCGCCAAGCCCGACAGATGCATTTGCTGATTAAAGAATTCCATGGTTTCTTCTTCAGTGACACCAAATGGAATATTGCCCACATATAACCTTCTGGCTTGTCTTGTAATTGTTGAACCAACAACAGGGACCGCGGCTTGTGGCGTATCAGCAACAATATTCGCAGGAATTTGACCGGCTGCTTGCATCGCCTTGTACTGCAATGGCGTGATATGTTCAAAACCCGGCGGCGGGACATCCCAGTAAAGCGAAGGCTTACGGCGACGGGATCCTTTCTTGGGCGACCTCGACCTACTTCTCCTTTTCTCTCTTCGCTCTCGCGAACGAGATCTTGAGCGCCGCCGCTCCCTTGAGCGAGACCTGCGTCGCCGATCTAAACGTGTAGAAAAGATTCCGAATTATAGAAACTAGTAATTAAGAACTAAAACCAATATTAGATGACAAATAATTGTTATTTATAATTACCTTTGTCTTCACCCATTTCTATTAAAAGAGGAAATAAACCTTAAAAAAACGTGCGGCAAAATAATGATGCCAAAATAAATTTACGCGACGGCGGCGCAAAATGGCGTCTCTAAAAGAGTGTTGCTACTTGGTACTTGCTATTCTTTTTTTTTTTTTGTTGCTAGTGTCTGCCCATTCACAATGTACTCTTTGCTCTGCCCTGTGCCCTTTTGCCATTTTAACCAAGCACATTGCATTTGTTTGTATACTTTTATTTTTCATACCAAATTTTTGCACTTTTTTTTCATAATAAATCCTAATATATACTATCTTATATTATATATCTTATTATCTATATTAAAATGTTATTATAGTGCTTTTTAGGAGATAGCGTTAAAAATATTACAGATTTGGCAAGGAGAGCACTGGTCTTTATATATTTTTAGGAGGCCGATACACATTCTTGCATTGTAGGCCTGCAGTGGGCGGGGGCGACGGCACAGTTGGACAATTTTGTGTAAAATAATAATATTCCTTTTTGTTTTATTTCTCTATCTCTGTGCCAAATTTCATGCAGGTTTTATCCGTTGTGGCGTGATACTCAATCACGTCACTCACAAACAAATATAGCAACAACAAAATTGTGTCAAAATAGGTAGTTTGAACTGTCACGTCTAAAGCATCGTAAAGTAGTATAATAAGAGAAACTATTTAGCGCAAAATAAATGATGATATCAAAAAACAAAATAAAATTCAAATGTTTTTTGCATTAAGCACTTTAAAAGTAATTTATTCGAGCCAGGTGCTAAAAAAAATTACTCTGAACTACAGCAAACAAATTACTCCGAAACTCAAATGGAAGAACAATAACAGTGATGCTGACGCTACTGGTCTCGCACAACGACCAGCCAGGTGCCATGT